>BLFK01000460.1:111587-135017 GCA_014634185.1 Astreopora myriophthalma
CCCCCCCCCCCAATACCATAACTGTGTCTAGTCACTCTACGTTAGCCTGCATCGTAGACCGACTTTTGACCAAGGTTTCGAGTTTATATGTCCGGCTGCGCACAGACTACGCTTTCTTATATCTAGGAGAAATGAGAAATTATTGTGGACAAGGCCTTCTCCGCTAGGAAAAGAACGCCACACTGGAACTAACGTAGGAATTCAAACCGCGTTGGACCACTTGTTTGACAAGCGAGTCACGTTATGCCACGCGACCTCGATATTTAACCCTGGGGTAAAAGAGGCGCCGATATGAATGCAACTTTGCGTCTTACTAACATCGTGTTAGAGTTCTTTTTCAATTTCTTAATTGGCAAAGGGCCACTACCAGCCTCGAACAGTAATTTTCGTAGTAAACTATATTGATAAACCAAGGATTTGGTTGAATACAAGAAAATTCTAATCCACAGAAATCCGGGATTACATTTGCTACGTCTGAACAATTTAGTACAATTCAAGACATTTATTGATTTTTAGAAATTTCTTTTGCCATGTTTAGATGGGGATTCGTTCAGTTTAGCACCGACGCTGTAAATACAACAGATTTTGTTCGGACGCCCAACTGGCCTGTCTATTCCGCCCTCGTAATGCTTTACGATGCTGAAAAGGTAGTATGGAATCTTTGCTTTCCATAGTTCGACGCTCTCAAGGCATACAGCCATCTTTTTTCTACGGTTGTTTTCCGCGCCGTTCAAAAAGTCCTTCCTTTGTGTGTTAATAGTAATTGTAACAACTTATAGCTCCATCCTTCCTTTAAACTCTTCTTCGTCTAGGGAAGTGGGTTGACCTTTTGCATACGTTCCGTTGTGTCTTGTATAGAACACGAAGGCAAAAAATCAAATTTTGTAGCTCAGTCGTTTTATGAACTCCCTTTGGTCGGTGAAACAAAAGATAACAGCAGCACTAAGTCGTTTGTCGAGAGAACATGAGGCAGAGAGATGCTTAAACAGGTTTGCACCATCTTAGTACAACGCCGTTTAACCAATGACAACGACGACGACGGGAACCCCACAAAACAACACAATTGCTTTGCACGCTCTGCACGCGCGTGGCGGTCTCGAAAGGTACCTCGACCCATCCGTCTATAAACGGGCGTTATGTGAGGTGTCCCGCCGAGTGCCATAGAAGCTATCCTGTTATTTTCGGCAAAAACGTTAAAAATGGCCTTTCACGATCCTCCCTACGGGAAGGGCAGTCGTTGGGGCAAGTTTCATCATGAACCGGCTCATCCGCTAATTACAGGCTCCATTTACTTAATATTTAGAAATTCATGGCAGTCAATGGCTATTTCACCGCTAACCTCACTCAGCTTGAAATTCCCGCCTCTTTGAGAACTGGCCAATGTCCGTACGAGCCTGCAGTTCAAGTTGTGAAGACTTACAGCTTCGAGGCTACAGTCAAGCCTTTGAACCAGCGGCTTCCCGTTGGACACATACGGGACGATCGTCTGATTTGGTTCACTGAAAGAGGCCGCCATATTAAATTTGAAGTTTAACAGATCTAAGATTAAAGGAGGGTTTGATACATGCAAAAAAATATTAAAATATCAAAGCGGATATTCCTTCATTTTGTAAAGAATGCTTAAGATGTTAAAATGTTTTTCTACAGTAAAAGGCGAACGTATGTAATATAAATTATAATGCTTTTGACATTATAAATTTTTTTAATCTCGGTAAACACAAGTTAGTCAGTTTTCTTCTTGACAGCTATTAAGTACACTTGTTGCTTTCATACTTCATTAGACAGTTAACAGTGGATGAGCTTTTGTCCTACGAAAGTGTTTTGCTTTTCGGAGAATTATTGGTTGCAGGTTGACACAAGTTATCTGTCGGAATTTTACCGAACCGGCCTTAAAACAATTTTGAATAACCATTTATTATGAATCCTTTGGTCGGATGCTGGGAAAGCTTCCGAAAGGCCAGAATGTTGTGAAATATTAAATGTGAATTACTAATAATGAAAATATCTTTCAAATCAAGTTCTCAAAATCATGAATAATTCATAAGCCCCAAACAAAAGAAATCACAGCCGTGAAGAAAGTTTGGATATCTGATCTTAATTAGCATAAAATTTCGGCAACTTTAAACTAAAATTTCTCTTAAAATGCTGATTCCTTTGAGAAGCAATATCAAACACGAAAAAGTGTGTTTCGTCAGATACCCAAACACCTCGAATTCGGTTAAAAAACTCGCGCTTTGGCCTCGTTTTTCAACTCTCTTCTCGGTGTTTGGACATCTGATGAAACACTCTTTTTCGTGTTTGATATATTACGTCAAGTCATTCTGCTCTGCCTTTGGAAAAAGTCCCTTTCCTCCTTTCTGACCCCTGACTATGGCACTGTTGCGAAGTCCAAGTTTGTAGCACCATTGAACGGGCAGTTACCCACTATTAAGCTGGGGGTCGTCAACATCACTTAAACCACAAGCCATATTTTGTAGATGTGACCTTTATTAAAAACGGCGATGTAAGGATAAATCAGTGACTCATTTTACAAGCTGCGAGAGAAAATGTTACACACGGAATAAGTCCTCAGTGAGTTCTGATTTGCAAGGATTAATTACTTGGGCATTCAGCTATTCAATAATTATTCAATTTCATTGTCCCGAATTTCGCTTTCAGGTCAGGTGATGTTCCCACTTTTGCCGGCTTATAGTCTGCTAGTTTGGTGGTTTGGTATTCACATCAGTGTTGATAGTGTGTAGTAGATATTAAAATCCACCACCACCCAATTTGAACTTCGGTGAATAATTGGTTAGTATGATAAAATGCAATTCACTCTCACTATTGAGGCTCTTGTGTCGTAATTCGTGCCGATATATCTCAGTTTGTTGGTCTGTGTATTAAAAGATAAACAATCATGTTGTCAAATTGCCTTTCTCCGAGACTAATCGCAAAACTAAAAGGTTTTTCCGTATACAAAACGAAACTGAATTGCGATAGTCTTTGGGTCAGTGTAAGCGATGCTTTTTCCCGCGGCTTGCGGTGTGAAACCGACGTCGAAGCTTTCGGCGTCCGAGCGGGTAGAGCTCTAATACGTCATCAATCACGTGAACGACTCCGTTCGTAGCCGGCAGATCGCGGTCACTGATGCGCATGTCATTTACAAACACGCGACCCTTCCAGTCGTACCTCATTCTCAGGACTCCGCGGCTCAATGAATACACGGAAAAGTGGTTTCTGAAGAACGACCAATAGCTATACATGCAATGTATTCCGCACGTGTAGAGGGTGCCGTTGACCACGTGATGTTCAAGAACTTCCGTCAGCTCTTCAGGAATCGCGAGTAGGGACTCCATAGTCCCAGGATAGTTGATCTCTAGCTTTGCAAAGGCCCAGTCAGTGGGTGCGAACAGAGTCAGCGAAGCAGAAGGATTGCGTAGAGCTGGTCCGAGCTTGGTGATGTTAATAGCTTCCGCGAGAGTCACGAAGCGAGGATCTGTGTTGATGACGTCATAAACTGTTTTTGTTGGCGGCAGAAGGACTTTTTGAATTACATGGATCACCCCGTTGCAAGCTTGGATGTTGGCTTTGGTTATACAGGCACCGTCAACGGCGTGCACCTACGAAGCGAAGAAGGAGGTCAGATACAAGGAACAAAAATTAAAATGACACTCATAAGAAAGGAACAAGGCCTTGTATACGACAAAACCGATATTCATGAATGAAGGAAATGATTGTGAAGTGCGGTTTAGAAATGAATTGAAGAACTGATCCTCACACTTTTGAATGAAGGAAATCAGTGGGTTCGAATCCGTTGAAGTCACTTGAATTTTTCAAGTGCATACATGAGACAATTGCTTAAATTGTCCAGAAAGTGTGACGATCAGTTCTTCAATTGATTTCTAAACCACACTTCACAATAATTTCCTTCTGGTCTTACCTTTCCATATCTGAATGAATTAAGACGCAATTTGTTTGGCTTGTTCACAGAATTCACCAGATTATCTTTTCCAAACTCGTATGTCCACTTGTGCTCTGGGATCATGTGATACGAGAGGATGTCCCGAAGTTTTGCGGGATTGCCCCGTAACGAACGCTTGAATGACTCGGGTAGATCCTCGAAAGCTTTGTTTGATGGAGCAAAGAGAGTGAAGGGCCGTAGCCCTTCACTTAGGTTCGCAGAAAAGCCACTTGTGTCGAGGTACTCAGCTAGTGTTGTGAGGTTCAAAACTTTCGCCACCTCTATGATGTTCATTGCTGTTGAAATCAAACAAAGTTTCATCAGTGCGCATGTGTTGACATGCATTTACACTTGTTCTCTTTATAGAGCCGACTTCTTGAGACGAAACTGATTCTAGAGGATCATTGCTTCCAAAAAATTTATCACGTCGAAAAATGTACCCGCGAGTTTGTGGCTCTTTGTGTTGTTTTACCTGAAACTGGCATAAGAACTTTATTGATGGTGTGCACAATCCCATTGCTTCCCGTGAGGTCAATATCCGTGACTTTTGCGTTATTCACCGTAACTCCTCCGCCTACATTCACTTTAACGTCAACGAAGTGTCCCTCGACGGTAGCGAAGCGACCGTTGTCCATTGCGGCTGTGTAGAGTGGTTTTGGAAGCATGTGGTACTTGACAAATCTCTGAAATGACAGAATATTGTCACTTACATGACAAAACAATCACCGGGAAACAGCAACGTTTAAGACAAAGTCGCAGACAGGAGAGTAGGTGTCACGAGGAAAAACAAGGCGGCCCGGCCATGCGTTATTTTTTGGTACAGTTCTTTGCAGTTCTCAGAAAAATAACGTGAAACGACCACATCAGTTGATTGGACAGTTAGTTTGCATCGAACAAGTTGTGGAGTTGGTTTCGTTACTAAGCGCAAGTTGGCGAGTTTTTCTAGCTTATTTTAACGTTAGCCCTACGTCCTACCTCCACGCAGTCCTCATTGGAAATAAGTCGTTCCAGTCTCTTGCGGTCCATCACTTGAAAGGCTTGATCGGTCGGTGCGAAGAGCGTTATGTTTGTGAAATTCATGGCGGCGTTCTCTACCATCTGCGAGAATATGCTGAAATTGGGGTCACTTTTCAGTATTGTTTGAACATCGCCAGCGGTGGGCTTGAGGACTCTGTCAACAATGTGGATAATTCCATTACTCGCACCTTGGTTCGAAAGAACGATCTCTCCTCCTTGCACGACAATCTTATGATAAATAGAAGAAAATATTACGGATTGCCTCCGTAGAGTTGGCTACAAAAGAACAAACTTAGTTGTGGGGAACAACGCAATTGCGCATAGCTTTGCAGAACTAAACTTAAGTGTTTTTCTCCACCCTCTGGGGAAAAAGTCATGTCTACTTCCTCTCTCATCACCCAATAAACAATAAGCGATAAGCTCATTAAAAAAAAAGACACCAAAAGATACTTTATGGAGAACGTTAAGTCGAAACTGTTTCTGCTGCGGCAGGTCGGACCGCAGTGGCTTCATCGAGACCGCATTGAGATCATATTTAACGAAGTAAAAAGGTGTTTCATTCTAAGGCTCCATCCAGTGCAATCTCGAGTTAACGAAGGGCCGAGGATCGCGGAATTCGGGGTTTTTCATTTGTATGAGGGTTTTGTTATATCGAGGTCCTTTTTCAAACATTTCACTGCTCAAAGCGGACTCAAAAATATCGTTCGTTATATGCGGGAGGTTCGTTAAATCGAGGACTAGTTTTTTGTTTAGTTCATTAGCTTTGCCGTACAGAGTACGGCAGGGTTTCCGCAACAGCGAGTAGCCAATTACTGCGGCCCGAAGACATACCCTTCCGTTGTCCACCACGTTAACCCAGAGTTCTTCTGTGCCGTCAAGCGAGCTTAGTTTGCTATTGTCCTTCATCGCCGCGGTGACTATCTTTCCTTTCGATATATGCCTCATCAAAGTGTCGCGAAGGAGCTCCTTGTCGCTTGCTAGCTCTTTCAGCGTCTTCGGGGGCAGAGAGGCGGAGAATGCCTGATCAGTTGGTGCAAAGACAGTGTATCGTGTAGCAGCATCCAGCTCGGTAGGAAGGCCGGAGGCTTTGAACAGTTTGACAAATTCCTTCAACTGATGAGACTCCGCCACTTCGGTTATGCTTTTGCTTGAGGTGTAAAGCTCTGAAACGGAAATTGGACTGTCAGACTGATAACGTGGGCGAGACCAAGATGTGAGTCGGGTGCGGTTCGGAAAGACACAGGCGGTCAAACAAAGTTTGCACTCATGACGTACCTTTTGGACATCCGGGACTTCCTACCTCTTGTGTGTATCCGGGACAGCAGCAATACTCGGTTAAATATCGCCTCTCAGTCCTACGCAACGGAAAAAGAAGGGAAAACAAAAATCCTGGTTAATTCGCTCGTCTCAATAACAGTATTGAAAAATTTGCTTAAATTGCAACTGGAAACAATGTACCAAGAAAAGAAATTTGGTAACTCGTCATTTCTTTTTAGGCCAATCGGCTTATCGCCTAAAATTTTCTTTTGAAAAATAAATAGATTTTTGTGTTAAAAGACTACTCGTATGTTTTCAGTTTGTGGACGAAATAGTTCCGTCAATATTCGCTGCACTTGTCATAGCGCATTCCATTGCCTGCGTGCGCACGCTTATTGGCTATAGCCACTGACCTGCATTGTAGTCTTCGTTTTCCAGGTACCTTGACGCATCTTCGGAAAAGTCCGACAGGAATGCGATGCTCGCAGACATTCGGCCTTTGAAGAAGAATAGACAAGGGGAAACAATTTCAAGTTTATTCTCTCTCTGAGAAATCAAAAGCAATCTTAGGGATGCATGACAAAGGTCAGCCATTGAAACGCCCCAAGTCCTTCCGGCATTCAAATTCCTGTGATTATTTAAATGTCAGCCGTCATAGCGATAGAGGAAGAAAACACTTGAGCGAAAGAAAAATGAAACAAAAAGTCACAACAACTCAGTTGAACTAAGAGAAAGGAAGCTACAAAGTTTAAATTTTGTCATGCACCACGCTGACACGCTTGCGATATGAAAGGCAGAACATCATTTAACTGCTGAGGCATTAACACTGTTAACAGACAGATAAGGGAACGACAATAAAATTACGAAAGACTAGTGTCTCACTGAAGCGGGGCGTCTGTACCTCTCTGAATATCATTTTGTACCCATTAATTTTCGATGTCGAGTGGAAAAATCTTCACTTCCTCAGAACTCTTGCCTCGATCCCAATGAGTAGGTTTAACTTCAGCTCTGAAATAGCCTGTCGAGTCAGTCAGTTGCCTAATTTACAAATTGCGTCCAATTATTTCGATATTCACGATGATATAAGTTTACGACTAGCACTTCTGTTTTATCAAATCGATAAATTGAGGAATCCATCTGTCATGGACAACAAGAGATAACACTGAAGACCCGTTGGTCTTACCCTTCTCCATTGGCTAGGATTTCTGGCTTATTTTGTTGTGGTTGCGTCTGTCCCTTTTCAGATTTCTCCCACCACTCGTGCCAGTAGTCTCGCCATTCGTAAGGGCTCCACCATGTCGACGTGGTGAATTCCAGTGAAGAAGCAACGATAAGCAAATAAAACCACGACAACTTCGCCATTTATTTTGTAGGTCCTTAGCCGAGTTGCGGACACGACGACAAACGTTTATTATCTGTTTCCTGGGCGAATGCGTGACACGCACAGTTCTCTCTCAAAACATTCGAGAACTGCCATGTTTGTCTGTCATTGCCTCAGTGATAAACCGCAGACTTTTGGCAGTTAGGGAGTAGTTGTTCTACCTCTCACAAATTTTCGCGGGGGAAAAAAAAAGAAAGAGGCAAGTCTCGCGTGTCATGTATGCCAGTCATGAAAATTATGTTTAAATGGGAACTAAATTTCGCGAACATTTCGGTTACTTAAAATGATCGTTTTGCGTTGCTTCCAAACGGAAGGAGACTAGTGGGAAGAACTTTTTGTAGCGAACCTTGGAATTCCCTGGAAATCAGGAAATCACGTGCGATATTCTATACAGCCAATATAACAGATCATAGCGAGGGGTGTGGAACGTTAACCCACGATATAAATAGGCTGTGATGTGACAAAATCCAGTTAAAATCTACTCCAATAAATCAAATAAATCTCATTGTATGCTTTTATTCCTCTCCTTAATAACTCCAAGTGCATTCCATTGCAAAAGAATCTCAACAGCTCATTTACTTAACAGTAAATTAAGAGAGAGAAATAGATCAAATATCTAGTCATGTGGTGAAATCACATGAAGCACTTCGACGAAAGAACATACTTGGCTTTCCTCGGCCTGGCGTGAGTTTGATAGTATCGATTGCGAGTTGAACCAGTTGAACCCTCTATTAACTCTGGTTGAACCAATTTAGGGTTTACCTCGGTTACTTCGGTGAAAGAACCTGACAACTTTTTCTTTGTTTTCTTAGCTGGTTTAGAAACGCTGCGCTGCGCGTGGGACTCGCCCGCGGGATCACGTGGTTTTGCGGGCTATTAGCTTCTCTTTCCCAGTGCACTCTAGTTTGAGCGGGGTGGCAATAAAACCAGTCACTGCGCATGCCCAGAAGAGAAATTGTTAATGATTTATTTTCGTTTGGGCTGAAAGAGTAAGCTTCACACCATTCACCAGAACATCAAAACTCAACGAAGACACAAGTTTCGAAAATTCACTATCGTTAAAATTTGTATTAAAAAAGAGGAAACTGTATCCGAAAGCATTTTTTGCTCCCTTTTACAGGAACGGCGGTAGTAAAATGACGTACAACGGAAGCTTTTTCCCGCACTGTTTTTAATGTCAATAAAAATGAGCAGACTAGCTTGCGAAATTTACTTTGCAATTCCACCGAACATTACAAATCCAAGAGTAAAGTGTGTGGGTCTTCTACAGATCCCTTGATTTTTCGTAGGAAGGTCACAGCTTCTCTGCCATCTATTAAGCGGTGGTCATAAGTGAGAGCGAGGTACATCATTGGGCGAATTTCCACCTGTGGAAAAATTCAGTGATCGACCGCGTCAAAGACAGAAAAGTGATCCTCAAATTCACTCATTCATTAACCCCTTTGGGCCAGCTTTGTAGCCATGCACGAGACGGCATTATCATATGCAGTAAGCCCTGGCTTAACGTTCCAACATTGTTGACCGATGTTCGAACAACACGGTTGGCCAGCAATGTTGCAACGTTTACCCGGGCCTTGACGTTCAGTTTGCCGTCAAGTAAAATTTCTGCTTGCGCGGAGAGACACCTTTATAACCAACTTTTGATGCAAAATTCTAAGCCGAGTTGCCAGAAGCACGATGACTAACTTCATGGCAGCTTCTTGGTTTTGTTTACACTTGAGGCTGCTTTATACAGTGACACAAGCATAAAAATAAGCACGAGCAGTATAAACCGGAAGTGACGTAAGCCGATAAATCCTCGAAAAACTCGGCCTTCACTTCTCCCTGAGAACTGCAGCTTCCAAGGAATTCCTATTTTCTCCTGAACTAACCACGTGACTTCAGCAAACTGCAGCATTTACAAAAGATATCAGTCACGTGTCAGTCGCCAGTCTCTCTCTCTCGCGCGCGCGCGCGCTCACCTTTCCTTTAACAGCTACTGGTCTGTCGATAATGGCGTGCATTCCCAGGATAGCGGACTGGGGCGGGTTGATAATGGGGGTGCCCATCATGGAGCCGAACACGCCTCCATTAGAGATGGTGAACGTGCCTCCATCCATGTCCTCGATGGCAAGCTCGTTTTCTCTCGCCTGAGGAACAACGGAAATACGGAAATACTGACTTACCTATTAAGTTCAACCCGGGACCGTTATATTGACTGTAGTAACCCTTAAAGGGGCAGTATTGTGCTGCACATTGAAAATCCAAAGGACACCTTTTGGTTGAGGGCATCGGCAATACAAGGGCCGAAACTCCTTTTAAAGGCTAATGTGATGCAAAAAAACTGTTTATAGATGTTTTCAACCCCGGATGACCAAGGTAGATATGGCTTAATCTTGAAAACGTGGGGCAGATGACAGTTCAAGTTATCCTCTTGTAATTTGCTAAAAGTCAGTTGTTTCATATTTCACCTCATTCTTTTGTTCATGATTCACTTTTATTTCTTGAAGTTAGTGATTTAGAAACGAGTCCAACATTAACAAAGTCTTTCAAGTTTACATTTAGTGAATTTTGACCAAAAATCGTGATAACCCGCATGACACTGTCCCTGTAGAGAATTCTTTTTCCAGGATTCAATAATAAAGCAACTGAGGGAATAAGGACCATGTACCTTTTCACCAAGAGCATTGATCGCTTTCTCGATGTCTGCATAATTCATCTGTTCAACGTTTCTAATTACTGGCACGACAAGACCCTGAAACACGGGAACCAGAGAGATTATTTAGCTCATTTAGCTGTGTCTGTAGTAGTAGTAGCTGTGTTACAATCGTGCTTGACCATGAGGCCTGGATGATCAAAGAACAGGAAATTGAAAGAAATGAAAATTTGACCATTTCTGTTGTTTATGAGGAAGACTTTTGTATGTAACAGCATTCTTCAAAATGTTGTTCATATGCAGGGTTTTCATTAATTTTTTAGGTAGATGGGTGACCTGACCTTTGCTTTCAAGCTTTCAAACATTTTATTTAAACACCATTTTGAAGAATGCTTGTGCATACAGATACCAAAATCCCAGGAATGGTGACAGAAATGGTGGTACCTGTGATACACAGTTCTAGGACTACATCAAACACCATTCTATTTTTATTTCAGAAGGCCTCTTCATGCGTGTGCAGTTGACCGGGCAAACTGTTTTTCCAAGATTTACAAAATCTTGATGTGTTCATATGAGGGTGGTGAAAAAAACTTCAAACATTTGATACCCTTGAAAGAAATAAACAAAATTGAACTATTGGGCTAGAAAACAGTCTTATTCGTGTAGAACATAATTTCTCAGCCCCCCCCCCAACATCGGTACGCCCCACATAGGATGCTTTTATGAGTGACTGCAATATGAATATATACATCAAACTGCATACCTTAGGCGTAGCTACTGCGACACTGATGTCAACATAATCCCTGTAGACAATCTCATTGTTTTCTATAACTGTCAAAAATGAGAACAAAGACATCAGCTTCATGATTTATAATATTATGTAGCTGTGAAAATGCACAGAGATCAGGAACTCTGTGTTCCAGGCTCCCCCCTTTTGAACCGCGGGAAAAGATCTCCCAAATTGAAGATGCAATAATGCTGACCTGCATTCACTGTGGGCTCACTTTGCAAGGCATGCGCAGATGCCTTAATGAAAGCCGACATGAAGCCTAACTTGACACCATGTCTCTTGAGAAATGCATCTTTATGCTTTGTGCGCAGCTCAGCAACATTACTGCAAGAATCATGACAAATAAAGTATGTAGTCACCACTAAAAGAAACTTACAGATAAGAACATGGTTAGTACTAACCATTGGTTAAGTCTTTTAAGTTATCAAAACCTGAAGGTTGTCATGGCATTTATCCCTGGGTCAGTGCTAATTACCTTTATTGCCTTGAGCAACTTGGCCCAGGACAGCTTCAAATAGCACTGTGTATAAATATAGGTTCTTGTCTTTTACTAGCTCAGCTGAATTTGACTAGATCAAGAAACAGGTCACTAACCTCATATCTACTTCATTAAACGTTGTCAACATCGCATAAGTGTTCTGCGAATCCTTCAGCCGCTGAGCAATCCTCTGGCGCATTCTTGTCATCTTTGCCTGAGATTGATATTCAAATTAAGTCAAAGAACAAGACGAAACATTGAAGACACGTATTACCAGAGATCCAGGAGCCTGGCCAAGTGGAGCAATTTGATAATGCCAGCTAAGTATGTCCATTTGGACATTGAAAAATGGAACTTACTGGTACAAAGATGCTGCCATCACAGCAGCCAGGTGGCCTGGGGCTGAAACAAGAATGTCTGCATGCTCTACCATGCACGTGGCATTTTTTAATTTATGTTGATTGGATGGAGATCTTCTTTAGCAGTTACATTTATTAGAATTAGTGTGGATGGAGAAAATTGCATCTGTTTTAACAATTTTAGTCCCCGAGAAGTCCCCCAATGATGAGTCAAATCATCTGGCATTAGCCAGAGTAAAATCTATAAAGTCACTATTGGGAGTGAAAGGGTTACGGCAAAAATTGACCTGGATTTATATTGTGAAGTCTAAATGCTAAGTGTATAAAGGTCATCATTGTATTTATACCTTGTGGACGGAACGAGCACCTTGAGGAGGACTGTCAAGTGTTGCTGCACCCACTGATGGCTGCGGGGGAGGGGTAATTGGACCTGGTTTGATTTCTGCCATTGGTTGTGTTGGTATCTCAGGGACTACATAGAAAAAGGAGAACGATTACAAAGTACTTTGCAACTGAAGTGCACTGAATGGAAAATGGGTGCCTGGGATATCCAGGGGCCTTCAGGCCAGCTTGTAGCCAACACCTGACCCCCCCCCCAAAAAAAACAAACAAACAAACAAACAAACAAAACAAACAACAAAAACAACAAAACAAAACAAAAAAAACATGCACAGCTGGCAATCCCTGCAAACCATCTATGGATCAGCCCATGCCAAGTCCTCCCCCAAATCCTCCGACACCTGTCATATTCAGTCAACAATGGACGGAGGGAAAGGACTTGAGGGAGCCAAATGACAATGGATAATGGACAGAAGAAGCTTGCCCAAATACAAAAGATGCACAAGCTACAAACACTGAACAAGTAGCCATGCTCCCAGATGCTGATAACATGCAACTTAACTTGAAGATTGAATTGCATGTAACTGCACTTACAGACTGTGTGTAGGCAATGCTCACGAGATCAATGAGTGTTTTAGCAGAGTCATGTAAATGCATATGGCACGGTGGACAAATGAACATGTATGCTGTACAACATAAATAATTAACATAACAACAAACTGTTTTCTACCTGGAGGTGGTGTTGTTGGAATTTCTGAAGGAGCTGGAGAAGGTTCCTCGGTAGCAGCTTCTTTTGGAGTCTCACTTTTGTGTGGGTCTGCTGAGGGTGCTGGTGTTTCCTTAGGTGGAACTTTTCCTGTACAGAGAATAATATTCAACATAGATTAGCAGCTGTAAGTAAAATAAGTTCAAATGAAAGGTGGTAATGTCATGGGACCAGGGAGGTCAAAGAAGTTGCTCAGGTCATCAGTCAAGGACGTATTTACAGCTGGATCAGGCCCAGTGGAGGACAGGTGTCCTTTGTACATAGTCAGTCACATGGAACAAAATCGTCACGCTGGAGAGCAAGCAACGCACTGGGATGAGACAAAAAAAGAGCTTACATCACTTGAAATGGTAATTTTCTTTCTTTGTCTTCTCCCAGTGCATTGCTTGCTCTCCAGAAGTTTTGTACCCGTACCATGTGACTGACCAACTGGAAAGGGCCTATTCCAGCGCACTTCAAGTTGTGATTGTTGAACCGTAGAGAGTAAAACTCGCACGTTTGCAATCCCCCTCAACCCAGCTATGAGCTCCTATGCACAGTCATCCAGGCACCTGTCATGCAGCATTGCATGTAGCAGTGGAAGAGAAGAACAGCAGGAAAAAAAAACAACAACAGACAAACGAATGCCACACTAGACACTCTTACTGTGAACAGGTGGTCTGTGCATGCACCGATATCCAAGAGCCACTGACTATCTTGTTGAATGTCCACTTTCTTTGTTGTTAACTTATTCTAATTGCATTTAACTTCATTTAAATTTTGTTTTGATTTCAATGTTTTAACCAAGTTTGCTGAAACTTTTATTTTGTTTCCATGGCAATGGCCTATCCACTGTAAATGCCTATTATGGATGTGCATATGAATGCCTATGCCTAATGATAAGCATACCTGTCAGAACAAGCTTAAACAGTTGTTGGTCTTTCTCCACTTTGTCGCCATCATTGACGAAAAACTCTTCAATAATTCCAGAAGCGGGGGCAGTAACTGGAATACTTGTCTGAAATCAGTGTAAGGAAATCTATCAAACATTCATATTGTGTACTTAAATCATTTGAACTTGACTGAGAGTTCCAGTGCTTGGTTAAATATCTGATGACAATGATGATGATGTCACACACAACTATGACACGAAACTATGACGATAAAGAAATATTTTTGATTTTTCAGAGATTACCTTTTATAGTTATGCGAGTGTGTTTACATAATAATTAGAGCAATAAGGCCATTTAGTAACTTTGGAAATTTAAATGACAGCAAGAGAGCGACAAACATAGACCAGCCTCAGATTTTGCCTGACATTACAGAACACTCTCTAGCTGCAAGGAAGGTCACTGAGAAATATTCCCGTCAGGTGGGAGTTCTCGAAAGCCATAATCTTTATAGTCCAAAATTTTCAGCCATCCCCTTCGCCCTTAACCCTGAGAATAATGGTTCTTAAAACAGCGATACTTAAGGCGCTGTTACAATAGGCAATTTCTCCTGCAGCTTGTCTCACAATTTTTTGGCCACAGAAGTTCCCACACTGCAAGACAAGTTGCTCGACAGGTGTTACACCAGGCAATCTTTCATTCAACTTGCCTCGCTTTTGATGATCACATGAAGTCCAAGGGTTATTTTCATTGGTTGATGCTGCAAAACGTTGAGACACAAGTTGCAGGATAGA
Source organism: Astreopora myriophthalma (assembly GCA_014634185.1). NCBI lineage: Eukaryota > Metazoa > Cnidaria > Anthozoa > Scleractinia > Acroporidae > Astreopora > Astreopora myriophthalma. Next base: position 126,213 of record BLFK01000460.1, read on the forward strand.
TGTTACACTGTGCAATGTGGGGAAAATTCCTCGCAACGTTGTGAGACGTGTTACAGAAAGTAGAACTCACTTCTACTTTTTGCAACTATTTTGTGGCAATAAAAAAATAGTGAGAAATGTCTGTGGCAGGGTATGTTACACTGGGCAATTTTTCATGCAACTTGTCTCACCACAAAATTGCAAGAAAAGTTGCATGAAAAATTGCCTAGTGTAACAGTGCCTTTAGAAATGAAGATTTGAAAAAGAAATTGCACAAGCCAAAAGGTATTACCCATGGAAAACACCACATCTTGGACAACATTGGCCTGTGCAACCTTTTTCACAAAGCCCTTCACGTACCTTGTCTGTTTCAATTTCTCCAACAACTTCATCTTCTACCACACTATCTCCAGCAGCTGAAAAAACATTCGTTCATTTTTATCAGTAATTCTCCTTTTGTTTAGACTAAAAAAATAGGCATAAAAATTATAATACTTTACACCTTGATAGGCAAGAATTCAGGGACAAGATTTGAGAAGCAATATAAAGCGCACTTACATGCACCCTGTAGTCTGAACATATTATTTGTTTAGTTTGCACTAACTACTTTCAAATTGTCCCAACTATGTGCAGTCAAAAATCAAACAACAGGGAATTTTTTTCCTCACCCTTATCCCATCTAACGTCTCCTTCTGTTACTGACTCTGCAAATGGCGGTGTATTAATTATTATGTAGTCTTCTGCAGCTAAATTAAGCAAAGAAGGAGATCATAAAATAATGAGAAAATTATCGGAAACAGGATCTCACAGGTTTTTGGTCTCTCAGGGCTAGACCTTGATATTGTTGTTTCATAAAAAAATATATGTATGAAGAAACTGTGGGTACTTACAGAGGACAGATGAAGAGTGGAAGAGCTTTTCGTTTTTCCAGCTGATCAGCCTGCATTATTCACACGTTGTAAACCAATTTAAAACATGTCAAAGACAATCATGTAGTACTACAACAACGTACATACAGGATAGAGTAGACTGCTCTCTTACTTATATCAGGATACTTTGGGTGGGATGGGAGGGGAAGGAGAAATGTTTTGCTTAAGTGATGCCCTAGGGGGGAGGGGTAATTGACACTAGCATTCTAAACAAAATAATCTCCAATACCCCTAGGGTCTCTCCTCGCATAGGGGCTTAATAATATAATAGATGCATAATTTGACCACTTTATTTTTTATAAGAGGACAGACATTTCATTTTATGACATGAGCACTTTTTGAAATCACAGACCATCCATCTACAGGGATCTAATTTGGAGGACATTGCTCTATATAACCTCAAAGATTTGTGAACAAAGATCCCTTAAAACCCCTCCTTTGGTCTCGAGCTAAGCCTTAGACTTCAGTGACTTAAGTCTTAGTCTAGACTAAAGAAAGTCTCTTAGGGGTCTTTGTTTTGAAGACAACTCAAGTTCAGTTTAGACATTGAAAAATCCATTTGTATTCCTCAAAGCAAATAAGCTTACTCATTTCAGATTCTGAGGTGGTTAACAGTAGGTTTATAGTGCATGAATTAATAAATTGTACACTCACGTTCGCCCGCCAAAACTACCCGCAGGATGTCGTGCTGCTTGACAATCTACTGCAAAACAGTAACAAAAGGTTATTCTTTAAATCTTAGCTTTTACTGGTAAATAAGCTTATACCTGTCAAATACCGGCAAAGTACTTGATAGTAGGTTCTGCTGACCTGTGTTTTGGATGTTGCATGCACCCAATCGAATTCCGCAATAAATGAATTGCCGCTTTGGGAAGGAACAAAGAACATTAGACAAATAGAGCAGAGATTCCTTTAAGTTTAGAGACCTTACTTACAGAAAGACTAGTCCTATAATTTCTACAGAGCCGTACACGATGAAACAACCGCCCGATATGGCCACAGTTCAAGGAAGCCATATTGGATGGCGAGGTGTAAACCGCGTGAAACCTGGGTGACTCTGGCCTCGTTTGTACTCTGGCTAACACTGGGACCTGGGAATGAACCAAAATTGCCGCGAAAAATTAAAAAGCGCAAAGTATCTTTTAAAATGAATTACCCGATAGAAAAGAAGATAAAGCCTCAAACGATTTGTAATACAATTTTTAAGACAACACGATTCAAACTCTACAAAAAAAATGATTATCCGCTAGTGACCGCAACTTATTAGTGATACCAAAATTTGATTAGTGACATTTTTAATTTAACATGATTTTATGACAGAGCCGTGTTATGACACATTTTCCTAGTAATATAGATGTCAAATCCATGGTTAGACTTTACACCCATACTATACATTGGTCATCAAGAACTTCTCATACTCTATCCGCTGACGTATGCCAACATATGTACAACAACAATTAATAATGCAACAAGGCACGCTTTCACCACAGTAATAGTCAACGCGCCTCAATGTCTATGTACGCATGCGGTCTGAAAGTTTATTGCCCATAAAGGTGACAAACTCAGCTCGTACCGGCTTTTCATAACACTCCCTTAAAAACTCTGGAAATATTCAGACTTCTTTCTCCTGTTATTTTGTTGGGGATTAGAAAGTTTTAATTCTGAAGAAGTATCTGGGGTTCAAAGATCAACTTATTATTCAATGAACCCGTTGCCACTGAACAAAAACAGTTCCAGACAAGAGTGAATCTTGTTCCAGACTTTATATTACCGCGATGCAAATTAATTGCAAAAATATCGTCTGTAGTGAAAGTAACCTTAATCGGATACTCAAACAATCAAGTCACAATGTTGTCATGCTTTGACGGCAGATTAAAAACATGCTGTCTCCATGTGTGCTCCGACATGAGGTTCATATTTGTTTAGAATGTCGCTCATTTGTCCTAATGATACAATAGAAAACAAAGGTAGCCATAGTAACTGTTCTATGCGAATGATAATATTGCCAAAATCCTAATTTGGCAAATCTTTTATTAGAGCCCAGACTCCTTGTTATTGACTTCGATGACGTCAGTTCACAATATGAAGGTATAGAGCTCTGGTTGTCTTTGTCTTTACTGTCGTTGGTTCTCTTTCTCTACTGCGAATTTGATCAAAACTGGCTATCTTCGTGGTCTTCAGCTACCCTGGCCTCGTCTGACGACGAACAGAAAGGTGGACTGTCTCCACCACCGCAAAAAAGGGCGCGCCTTTCCTTGGGCCTCGAGTCCGATATGCACAAATCGAAAAGGACTTCTAGTGCAAGTGATGGCGAAACTAGTACTTCTAATGGCGAATGCGTAGCCAATGGAGATAGCAAGAGCCATCTTAAGAGGAAAATTGTTCACAGAAACGACGAAGATGTCGTACGACTAATTGTACAGCATTTGCAAGGCTTAGGCTTGAAGTGAGTGTTGTGGAAAATGAGGAGTTCAATCAAAGGACAACGAAGTTTCATTGGCATCTTCTGTTGGTTTCCCGTTGCGTGGCCTGTAACAATGATGTTTATTTTATTCTATCCCTCAGCAAATCAGTTGATGTCCTCATACAGGAATCAGGTTGTAGACTAGAACATCCATCCGCTGCCAAGTTTCGGGAGAGCATCATGGCCGGCGATTGGGAACGGGTTAGTTGCTTGGCATTCAATATGTGAATTTTTTTTTTCCGCTGTTAAGGTGTCTCTCGCGAATAATGCCTCTTTCAATTATCGAGTCAGGAGGTTCGGCCCATCTCACGAGATTGCTCTCTGTTTATAAGGCGGACGCGATTCTTAAAGAACTCCGGCCGTTGGTAGAGAACAAAGATGATATATCGGTGAGTATTACTGAAAGCTTTCTTTTACCTGCGTGAAAAATCAAGCTGATGATATTCTGGTAGAAGCATCATTGAATATTCGTGGTGTTGATTTGTTGTGATTCATGTAACAGCTTGTTAAAACTGAATTTTCTTTCTTAAATAAATTGTGCTGCCCATATTTTAGTTTTGCTTGTTATCATTCGTGTATAGGCGTCCATTTGAAAATTGTAACCGTGGTATGTAAAATAAATTTTTGCTTCATGTCTTGTTGACTATTATATTCCATGTACTCTTTTGAAGAAAATGAGGTTTTGCCTCATGGAGCAAAAGTTCTTAGAATTCCTGGAAGAGGATAAACCTATAGAGGCCCTTCATTGTTTAAGGACTGAATTAACTCCTTTGAAGTGCAATAGAGAAAGAGTACATCAGCTTAGTGGGTAAGTACATGTAGGGTCTTGCTTAAGAAATAAAGCAGCAAATTTACATATATGGCCTTCCTCTGGCTTTGTGGGTATGCCATATCTGTTACCTTTTACCAGGGAAGCCGTTTACTCATGTCTGGTTGCAAGATTGTGAATGGAAATTTTGCATTGTGAGCCAAGTCATCAAATAATAATTTAAAAAATAAAATAATAATAATAATAATAATAGCAACGGTTTATTCACAGTATATCCACATAAAAAGATGTGGCTCTTCATCTGCGAAGGCCTACAATACTAATTATTTAATATTACAATAAAAGGAAAAAAAAACTAAGTTGTAATAAAAACTATAATAAATCTATACATGAATATAAATAGGTAGAAAATAATGATAGATTGCTGTAGCAAAGAAAATTGCAGCAAACCTGTCTTGACATTTTTCTTTCCATCAGCTGCCTCTCCTGGTTAAATTTCCATTCTTAATTTTAATTTTTAATTTGTATTCAATGGGCTCTGGAAATTGACCCATAGCATCAGACTGTATTTTGAATTGAAGAAGTGATCCTCACTTCTTCAATTCATCTTTCATTCATCATTCCTTTCACGGGAAAACACGCATGAGCCCAACAAATTGACCTGCTCTCAACTATGTGGCTTCATAGCTCAGTTGGTAAGAGCACTGCACCAGCTTTGCAGAGGTCACGGGTTCGAATCCTGTTGAAGTCACTTAAATTTTTCAAGTGCATATATGAGACAATTGCTTAAATTGTCCAGAAAGTGTGAGGATGACTTCTTCAATTCATTTCTAACCCGCACTTCACAATCATTTCAGACTGTAATTTGAGAGGGCATCATTTAGGGGTGCCCATCCTGAAGTTAACGTTGACATATTGTTGCAACACTCTTTGGTAACTCATCGTTAAAAAAGTACCACAAGGAGTCCCTTTGGAGTAAATGAATTACAGTAATGTGAAGGCTCATTTTTGCTATCAAGAGAGTCAGACCTGGGGTCATAATTAAAAGCGTGTGGTGTTAGGATCTAGTGAAAATTAGAGAGCTGTTTTCTTTCGGTTCTCATGTTGCTTGCGATCAAGTCAAAACCCTTGACATTTATTTCCCAGTTTCACTTGTGACTGCAACAACCAGTTTTTGACTTGATTATAAGCAACAGGACCTTTGTCTAGTTTTAATGAAAAGCACAACCTCGTGATCCGTATGACACTCTCTCTCTCTCTCTCTCTCTCTCTCTCTCTCTCTCTCTCTCTCTCTCTCTGTCAGCTTAGCAAATTTGACTGACTCTCTTGTTTGGTTTTCACTAATTCATCATCGTCATACATGTACAGCTTTATTTACCCTCGGATTTTAGAGTAGATTATGCAGCTAGTATCTCCGAGCATTTCCCACCCAACCATGAGATTACCCACACAAAGGTCAGACCACAACACCAGCATCTACGTCCCCTACTCTTTGCGAACAGTGCGTGGGTTTTTTAAAGTTATAATTATACAAACAAGGGTTGTGAGATGAGACCTAAGGTTTATCATCCTCATCTGAGAAGAGTAGAAAGACTAACCATCTGCAGTTGTGTACGCAAATTAAAGGCAGCACATTCTCCTCAGTTATTTTAAGACCCTGAGTGTTGGTCCGACCAGGATTTGAACCCAGACCTCCCACACCAATTCTAGTGCTCTTCTGACTGAGCCAGTTGGTCAGCGGTTTACAAGTCCTCCTGTGACTCTACTTATGTTGCACACTCCATCTCTATAGCTAATGAAAAGTAGCCTTTATAGCCATACACTTAACATACAGTCTGTACTGAGGAATAGCAAAACCAGGGTTTTGAAACTGAAATAGGGAGTGGGAGGATTTTCAGAAGTAGCTGGATCACTGTTGTTCAGCTTAGCTGGGGGATGCAGGAGGGGTTTCCACCTCCTGCTGGGGGTATGGGGTCTCCCCTGGGAAATCTTACAGAAAACAATTATTAAGACCCTAAAAATGCATTTTTCCTACAATTCTTGCTTGAGATCGTTTTGTTGTGGTGACAAATAAGAAGGGTAGTGATGTATTTCTGGTGGCATCTTTGCTCACATACATGAAGTATCACTACAATAATCATCAGTCTTTTCATTTTGTGTTTGGAATCGCTGCAATTGGCTTGTTTCAGTTTCAAGCACTTATATTTTTTAAGAGTTTTATTGTTATGGCTCCTTAAAATTGTTCTCTTGGAGTATATTTGGAGCAGTTGTAAGCTTATAGAGAGAAACGTTTTCTCAATAAAGACCAGCTTTTCATTCACCATGCATGGAGCTATATTTAGTTACCCATCAATTTGTGGTCAACTTGGTCACTTCATGTCAGGCTGATTATTTTATCATTGTTTTAAACAATTTATACAACACAATACTTGTTTAATTGAATTCCTAAAATTATAGTTTCCTGTTTGTCTTTGTGACTTGTCAATGAAAAGAAAGGTCAACATGGTTTGCTGCTTTTGCTTCATTGTGGAAACTGAACGAGTCACTGGCTGTTATACAGATAAGTTAGTGTGCATACATGTGCGAAGAAATGAAGTGATGCATTAAAATGACCCCAGAATACCCACCAAAAATTGCCGTCACTTTGAAGTTCAAAAACTACAGATGATACCAAACCATTCATTTTGTACCATTATTTTTTGGGGGGAATACAAGAAGTAGTAAGCAGCACAAACACTCGAAGTAGCCGGTGACTTCTGTCGGGTGCGAGGTCAATTTAAAAAACTGTCTGAACCTTTTGATACTGATTTGTTCATTTGTTATGAACTCTATAAATTGGCACCTGGCCTTTATTTACCTGATGGTCTCAAAACAGGTTAATTATGTGCACAAACGAAGAGGACCTACACCGGAGAGCTGAATGGAATGGAAAAGGACGCCTTTCTAGACAAAAACTAGTGGATAGACTTCAATGTAAGTGGGCAACAAGCAGTGCATGTAATTACATTGGAAACATGTTCAGTGAAGTAGGAGTGGGTCCGCATTCTATGTTTTGTTTTTAATTTGGTTTCCCTGTCTATTTATTCACCTTGTATTGTTTCTTTCTGGCCTGGCTGTTCACTTGAGAAAATTCCCGCAATATTGACAAGTTTCTCTTTTGCGTCATGATAAGGTCAAGTCTTTTGAAAAACTTTGTTCAAATCAAACCTTGGCAATCTGTTGCCATTTGTTGTATGTGAAATTGAAATTATACGCGTCATGATCAGGACAACACATTAACATTTGGGGAGGTGACACTGAGCTAAATCTGGGGTTGCATTTTCCAACAGTGAGGTAGATTTGGTTAATTTACTGGAAAGTGTTGGTAGGTAAGGTACATGTTAAGTCTCATAATTTATAGAAGCCACAGTGGCTCACACAGTACCTTCAGCCTTAACCCACTTTCTGTGTCATTACAATGGGTACATATCTGTACTCTCCCCTGGCTGGCGTACAAGTTCATTTCAGGGTTGATAGACCAAGCATTGAAGGGTCAACTCTACTATGACCTCAAAACAGCTCACTCTGAGGGGGCTGTTTACCACTTGAAGAGAATACGTTGGGAGAGATTATACAATCATTGTTTTGCTTTAAAAATTAATGTTTATACTCCATCTGCAAACTGTCTGGTCTGCCTGGTCAGCTTCGACAAAATCAGAGCGTAATCGGTTTGGCCTTAGCTAAGATAGGGACCTGGTACTAGTTTGCTAACATAGGTGCCTTGCACTATTTGGTCCACCTTTGTTACTGCTCATTTTGCTTTCTTATCATTCTGTGTGCATGCAACACAAGTTGATCTGCATTTAGACCAATTAAACCAATGTCCTTTCGTAATGGATGGACTCCTATTTAATTTAAGGCAGGTGCCCTAAATATGAGTGTGAACCTTGGACTTGTGTCTGTGATAAGGAGTTTAACATGTGCAGTCTGTTAGATCCATTGTTATTTGTCACTGTCATCGTGTGGACGCATAAGAACAAAACCCAGTCAACTGTTAAGGGAAAGATTATAAATACAGTGATTATTTTGGCCTTGGAAAGTATTTGCTCCAAAGCGTTTTTGTTTCAGTTTGCAGACTGGAAACCTTGTAACAAACAGATACAAACATTAAATTTGGACAAATTGGTTTGTAATTGTGCGTTTCACATCAAAGATGAATACATGCTTGGTTGCTTTCCTTTGTTTTGGTTTAAAATAGCTAAAACAACAAGTCATTGAATGTCACACTTGAGCAGCTTCAGCCCTTGGAAAAAATATATTCAGTTTTTCAAATGCTACTTTTGAGATAATTGGTGTCAGGCATTTTACCAATGTATGTATCAGCAAAGTGCTGATTTAGACATGTTAGGTTTTTATTGTCAAACACTTTTTGTTGCATTGTACACGTTGTCGGAAAAAAATATTTCAGCCTAGTTTGATTTGCAGTTTCCTTGTCTATCAGTTACGATAATAAATACCACCTCTGGAAATATTTTCCCTCCGAAGGGTTACTTTATAAATTTTATTATGGCTAACACCAGACAATTTTACTGCTTAGGAAGGGACCTCTTGGTAGTGAAAGGGTTAATGGTAATTTTTACCTACAATATTATACATGTATTGGACCTCCTTACCCCCCCCCCCCC
>BLFK01000460.1:135036-140036 GCA_014634185.1 Astreopora myriophthalma
AAATTCCCTCTTCCCCTCTCCTCTGTTGGAACCTGGAAGTGTTGAGAGTCTTGGCTGTAAGAATTCTGGCAGCCTGTTTTTCAAAGCACATCTTTATTTTTAGGCTAGTGCTAAGGTTTAGAGATGGTACCAAGTTTTACATTGCATATGAATAAATACTCTGTTTCATAAGAAACAGCTTTGAAATAGGGGCTCCAGTGAACTCGGGAATGGTCTATTTGTTGGGCTTATTTTGTTACTCATATTATTCTTTTCAGCATTTTTACCAGCATCTGTGATGCTACCTCCTCATCGTCTTAGAACATTACTGAACCAAGCAGTTGAGCTGCAAAAAGAAAAATGTCCGTATCATAATACTAAACTCGAAGTCGGGATGCACTCATTCTCTTTACTAAGTGATCACATTTGTTCGAGGTATGAGTGTTTGAATGTTACAAGCAACTAACCAGTAATCTCCTTTGGCTCCATCTAGACCTAGAGTGATTTACAGTCATGTATTATTTTAAATTCCATGTACCTTTTTCTTTGACTTTCTAGAGATGACTTTCCTTGTGAAACAAAATATACGTTAACAGACCACTGTGATGAGGTAAAACTAATATCTGAGATAATAACTACATATACAATTCCAATTTTTTTTGGCCTTTATGAGATACAATTAAAATCTACATCATACAAAATTCATTCTTTTAACAATTCTGTTTTCATTGATGTGGACCTTTTAAGCTCCTCTGTATGATAATTGACCAGTTCACTTCCAGAGGAACTGTTTCTACTGTAGTTTGTGTGCTTGTTCCTGCCATCACACAAATGGAAAACTGTTAAAAAAAAATATTTTCTTCAGAGCTCAGTCACAAGATCTGAAAACTCCCCAAGCCAGCAGTGCTGGTGTTTTCAATGGGCTTCTCTTGGCTCCTGTCGCAGTTTTGGAAAAAGTTTTGTGGCCATATTGGATCTGATAAACTTGGGGAGTTGGGGGTGAGTGAATGGGGGTGGGGGTGAAACAGGATGAATAGCCCCCAGCCCCCAACCCCCACCCCATGGGGTTGCTTTTTGGACTCTCCCCATGCCTCCTTGTTTTTCAATCCAAGATGTAGGCTATGTTACTAATGGAGGAATGATTGAACCCCAAAATACAAACTGCAGGCTACTTTGATTAAAAAAACAAAACATTAATTCGAAGACACATTTCCCTCTAACTACATAAACTGGCACCTCCAAATAATAATTATAATAATATTCCCTTCAAAAAATTCGTTTGAAAATTACTTATATAAGCCCTGGGACTCATTTCAGAATTTTATTGTTGCAGGTCTGGTTTCTAAGGTTTTCTCACAATGGCTTAAAACTTGCTTCTGGGTCCAGAGATGGCACTCTTATCATCTGGGATGTTTCCGTAAGCAGCTCTCATTTATAATTGTTGTTCAATAAAATAAACATACTGGTCATATACGATAACATGTATGCAAAAAGCTTTGACCAAGGTCTTAAAAATGCTGCCTAAGGCCGCAGATCAAGGGCATCACTTAACTAAAAATCTCTGCCCCCTTCTAATTTCTAACAAGTCCCTTTCAGTCCCTACACTGCACCTATAAAATTGAAGAAAGGCTTGTTATGTACATGTATGATTGCACTTGAAGATGTGCTTACATTCATCATTGTCATTCCTGTGTCATTACGTGTTTTTTTTGTGTGATATTTTTCGCAGAATGGTCAACCAAAACACCACAAAACAATAGAGGGTCATTCGTATGGAGTGAGTTACTTGGCCTGGAGTCCAGATGACACCTACCTCATAGCTTGTGGTCCTGAAGATTGCTCAGAAGTGTGGATCTGGAATACAGAGGTTTGAATATGATAATTTTTGTTTGTTGTTGATTGTTCTTTTTTTTTCTTTTTCAAATGACAGCTAAATTTCAAGCAATAAAATAAATTTTTGAACCGTGAATAGACCTTTCCCCCATTCTTCCCAGTCCCCCACGGTAAGTTATGAAACGAGTCTGGGGTGGATAACATTCAAAATGGCTGGAGAAGACATTTTTCTGCTATTTCGAATGTTATCAAGCCCAGCCTCGTTTCATAACTCACTGTGGGGGACTGGCAGCAATGCAGGAAAGGTCTGTTGTCGCAAGTTGTATGTGAAAAAGAAAAGTAGTTTAATTGGGGAGAGGGGTTAGAATTTTGAAAATTCACGTCTTTGGCAGTCTTATTTTGTGGTTGAGATGAAGTATTTTTCTAGAAAATAACATAGGTGCAAAGCTTTTTTGAGACTGAAAAATGTCCAAAAAGACCACCACTTACCTGGCCTTTCGATGGCTTTTTTGATGCAGCGATGTGGGCATTTGTTTTCTATTCACAGACAGCAGAGTTGAAATGTCGAATGAATCAATCTGCAGAGGACAGCTTAACCTGCTGTGCCTGGAGTCCTGATGGTAACAGATTTTATACGGGTGGCAAAAGAGGACAGTTTTATCAATGCGTAAGTTACAGTATAGTAACTTTTATATCCTGAAGATGGGCTGTACTGCCCTCTGCAGATCAGACATTTAGATTTAGATCCAAGGAAAAAAGTAATAGCGTGGTTATGTGTAAATTAAATTACTGGCTTACAAATTAATGGAGACGGCCCTAGCCTCCTACGCAGACATTGTTTTGGCTCGTCACGCAATCTGTCCTCCCCAACGAAAAAGAAAGATTGCATGACGAGCCAAAAGAATGTCTGCGTAGGAGGCTAAGACAACCCAGGGTGATGGCTAGAGGAGTGCACTTGTCAGTTGTGATGCGGTTCTAAAAAGCTAAATGGGTAGACTGCCTATAAAAATATCAGTTCAGATTTTCTTTCACTTTCATTGTCCCGATTAGCAGTACAGTGTGACATACTTTTGAGTGCGTGTTTTAGCATTTTTCATGTTTGACATTCAATGTTTTGGCCAAATTTCGCGCAATAAACAGCGCCCAAGTTAAGAAATTACATATTCCAAGCCGTATCAAGAAAAGAAAGAAAATATTAGGGGCAAGAAGACGAAGAAACAGGGAGGCGATTGTATTTTTGTTTTAGCTTTCTGTTCATGGCATTGCCACAATGTTGGGCACGCTGCATGGGACAGTTGAGTTTACCCCATAATTTTCGCGCAGTTCATGTGCTGGAAATTAGCCCCAATTGTGCACCATGAAAGTAATTTACGAGAGTTTTCCACTCGACTCGTCAATCGCTATTATTAGCGACCTTTGGACCGGAGTACAATTACCAGTTTTCCATACTGAGCACGCCCATTAGGTTTCGAGGTCGAATTTTTTCCAAGTGCGCGCCCTCAGTACGGAAAACTCGTACTCCGATCTAAAGTTCCCTATTGTTAGCATCGTTGTGAACCTCCTCCTTAGCAAAGCCTTTCAGCATTGACTGCTCTGTTTTCTTGCTTCAGGATCTAGATGGAAATGTTTTGGAATCGTGGGACGGCGTTCGAGTTACGGGGCTTCACTGTCTCAAAGGAGGCAGGGTGTTGGCTACGGATACGCACAACCGAGTTAGAGCTTACAATTTTGAAGAATTAAGCGACCATAACTTGTAAGCATTGGTGATTGAAGGCGAGAAGATCACGAACAGTAGACCTTGACCGCATTCCTCTTAGTACCCCACGGTAAATTGTGAAACGAGGCTGGAGTGAGTGGCTTACATTCAAAATAGCTGCAGCGAGCATTTTCCCGGCGTTTCCAATTTTGTCCACCCCAGCCTCGTTTCATATCTTACCGTGGGGGGACTGGGAGGAATGCGGGAAAGGTCTATTCCTTTCGTCGTAATAGACCGTGTCCGAATTTTGACGTCAGCCTCTTTTTCAAAGCAAGTCGGCGTGCGGAAAGTTAGTTTTTCTTTGCTTGTGAATCAAGAGTCATTTTAACAAGAAAGACGAGCAGCCCATAAGTAGGAGCGTTTGGCGCGCCAAAAAGCATAGGCGTGCACGTTCATCCAATCAAATGGCTTAGCGTGGCAGTGATTGACAGCTCATTATTTATGCCACGCAGGAATTGCGGGAATTTCAAAACTAAAAATAACGTGGCCTACTCGTGTGCTGGTGACCCGGACCATAACATATGGACGCTTCTACATGTGGTCTGCTGGAAAGGCTACACACTGTGACTGGCTTTGAAGTAGAGACTGGAGTGAACTCCGAAATGGCCTATTCGGCATCATGCGGAAAGAAAACCTTGATGACTCAATTGCAGCCGTTTTCAGTGTTACGTGCACAGCGACCATCTTTCGACGTTCATCTTTCGACATGCTTGGTAACCAGGCTTAGTAACTCTTGGTCACTAAGCATGTCGAAAGATGGGCGTCAAAAGGTGGTCGCAGCGCACGTAACGCTGAAAACAGCTGTAAACTCTTGTTGTTAAGACGATAGATTAAGACTATACTACTTTGCAGACGTATATGCTTACTCAGAGATAGCTTTCAGCTTCAAATAGCATTAGTTGCCCTTTTGGTAACCGTCTTTGTGTTAGACACTTCCTTACATAAGAAAACACTTCCTTACAATTCACTGCGTACAATAATGTAACGAGCAACTTTTATGTCCTCTTTTCATGCGAGCGATCGGCATCAGCTTTAATGTGGCTTTTCACGTTTTTGATTCATAAGTGTGTATACCGTCACTGGTGTCTTCAAATCCACAGAATACAAGAACACTACTCAATCATGTCATTTTCGGTATCAGACGACGATCGACATGCACTTCTAAATATAGCTTCACAGGTAAGGGATGTATTTGATAATAAAATAATTTGTCTCTCTTTACATGTTTCCATGGCCTTATGCCATGGCTGGGCTGATTGATCTAATCGTCCTTCATGCAGCGAGCACGCAGTTCAACAAGATCGAACCGTAAAAATATACAAAGCAGCTTTGGCAGACGTTATACGATCCATGCATGACCTTGGGGGAAAAGCTGTAACCGGCAGGCTAAACTCTCTATGGTTTTTTTTACTCTCAGGGACTTCATTTATGG
>BLFK01000460.1:145036-197455 GCA_014634185.1 Astreopora myriophthalma
AAGAACACAATGTTGCTATGTGGTGATTGGCGATTTATGAGATCCCAAATTCAACAATGAAAATATTTACCAAGGTAGCCCTATTAAAGTGGTGTTTTCAAATCAATTCAAGTTGACAGATTCGAATACCACAATTCGCGCAATGTGACCAGTTTGAACAGCCGGTAAAACATATTTTCTTCAGTTAGCGCAAAACTCATTGAACTGTCCTCTCAAAGATGATACGACACAGTTTTACTTTTTCCTTGTAAAAAAATGGCTTTCACACCTAATACGAATGAATTACAATTTCACTGAGCAGTTGACAGTGCAATTGCCTATTTCCAATATGGCGAACTGAGCTCTTCCATCAACCTATGTTTTGTCGGTATCGCTAATACGCGTTCGATACAAGCCTTCCCCCGGCCAAACAGGCAACTAAGTCTGTGCAACGGAGACATGCTCAAGCTTCATTGCTTGTTCGAAGCTCTTGTGAAGTCATTTTGTGATTTAAATGTAGTCATTACGTCTCCCAAGTGGTACGTACTTGTATTAGACCACCAGCAAATTCACGCATGCGTAGACGTCATTCCCCCTAAAATCTGGACCAGTAGCGGTACCTCTGGACGTGTTGCCTGAGCGGTGTACCATGACGAGTCTCCCCGAGATTTCGGCCCGCCGATCGCTTATCCCAAGTCGACAAGTCCTCTCCGAAAACTATGATATTTGAATGCCAATTTTCGATACCTTGTAATCTCCAAACTCCCCGGCGTAACATAATTTCTGGAGGGGAAAGAATATTTTCCTGATTTTCGGCTGAAACAGTGGAAAACAAGCCGTGATCGTCACGTGGACGTTACGCAAGTGCGTTGACTTCCGATTTGTTGGTTGCCCCGAGGCGTTTCGAAGACACTTCAAGCAGCATACGTGACAGACGAGAAATTGGAGGGTGGAGAAATCTTCACGCCGAAACATGGGTTTTGTAGGAGCAGCGATCTTGCCTCACGGAACAATGATATTTGATGGAGATCCGAATTCAGCCAGTTCAGCGTGTCGGCAAAGGAACTCCTCGATGCCACAGGATCTCGTTCACAACTGCGCCGTTCTATACAAGTCCTGTGAGCGGGCGGGTGATCTTGTGGCCAAAATGAAGCCTAATATTGTTGTTCTTATAACCCCACATGGTTTAGCCCTATCGTCTGGCGCCTATGCTGTATATATGGCGGGCGC
The DNA here is from genome assembly GCA_014634185.1 of Astreopora myriophthalma. Lineage (NCBI taxonomy): Eukaryota > Metazoa > Cnidaria > Anthozoa > Scleractinia > Acroporidae > Astreopora > Astreopora myriophthalma. The sequence goes on from BLFK01000460.1 coordinate 146,246, forward strand.
TGCACGAGGAAATGCTTTGTGGAACGACTGCTTTCAGGACATTGAACTCGATATTCCACTAGACACACAGCTCTCTGGTCAGCTGTTAGAATTTTTGCAAGAACGCCGAATCAAATCCGATGGAATGATCACGTTTTCCAGGATGGAGTCACCACTGCGGTGGGGCGAGGTCGTGCCTCTGTGGTTTGTGGACAAGAAAGTCGATTCTGAAAGCGTGAGGTATATTATCGTTAGTTTCTCTCGTAACGGGGAAGGGTTTGAAGGCATGGGCAAAGCTCTGCACGATTTCTCTTCAGCTATTGAACAACGAGTGGCAGTTGTGGTTAGTGGAGATCTGGCTCACACGCACGAGACGACTTGTGCGATTCCTCTCTACTTACCAGGTAAATCGGCGTAGCTATTACAACAGCCCACGTGATTGGCTCAGAAAACAATAGAAGCATTCAAAGAAACAACAGAAACAATGAGCCCTAACCCTAAAAACAATAGAGCTGCATCCTAACCAGATCCAATGAAAGTAGAGGTTGTAAACAGCTGCGTGGTATGTGGGTATATCTGTAACATCACTATCACATTTCAGCCCCCTCCCTTCTCCAAACTCTCACCATACCTTCCATTGACCAGTCTTCCTCAACCACTGCAGACCGTTTCAAGACACTCCACTGTGACTGTCCCAGCATATTAAAATTCAGGCTACACCAAACATTCGTACATTTTGTGGGAGAATTTATGAGATAATTTTGACTCATAATTTATGCCTAGTCCTTTGAACAGGATAAATATTCTTTGCAAATCAAAAGTAGTTAATTATGGCATTACATCATTTTCTCCCTCTGCAATTCATCACCCTGTATTACTTTCTTTTGTTAGAGACAAATTAATTTTTGTAAGTTTTGTATCAGATCCCAGGTGGGACTTACAGGCTACAGACATCGCAGGAGAATTTGATTGGACTTGCGAGATGTGGGCGAGAGGCATTCCATTCAGTGAAGCCACTGAAAAAGGAACTGGTAAGGGAAGGTATTATTTAGACTTGTCTGGCACTCTAGCACAATTTTAACACCACCTTTGAAAATCCATTGCCCTTGCATTGTAACCATATGATTGCAATATTAATGGCTTCTAAAGAATGCGCAGTAATTTGAATGGTGATGACACAGCCTCAGAGATACCTGTCCTTCTCTCAGAATTTGGAATGATATTTTTGTTTCCAATAGTTATCAGCTATTTTGGGGGAGGGGGTTTCTTCAGCATTGAAAACGTTACTAGGGATGAAGGGATGCATTTATTGATGGTGACTCTGGCAAAGGTGATGGTGACTCTGAAAAAAATCACCATCACCTTTACTATAAATTAGACTATGAGCAGTCCCTCTTTTGCTGCTTTAGTCCTTCGAGCGCCATGCAAAACTAAAAACAAGCGGGCGGAAAAATGGCCGTGTGAAATCCTGCACCCAGATTTTGGAGAGCCATTTTTCCACCTGCCTGTTTTTTATAGTTTTTTTTTCTTTTTTTAGAGAGGGACTGCTCGTAGTCTACTATAAATGTGTGAATTGCCACCAATGTTCCCCACCAGCTTTCTGTCCTTTGTCCCCCCCACCCCCCCCACCCCCCCGCATCCACATACTTCGACCACTACTATGACCAATACTCCCCTGACCAGGCTAAATTAAACAGTTCAAAAACTTTTATTGCCCTTCCACGGTTTTGGGGGTTTTTCTCAATTTGGAGACAGCTTCGTCATATGGATCCTCTACTGTGTACATAACTTTATGGTCACTGAGTCTTATTTATGACTGATTTCAGGTAATTTTGCAGAGACCCGCCCATGGATTGCTAGTGAGTGCTCTCCTTGGCTTCAAAAAATGATTGAGCATGACCCTGTTGCCAGGTCGTGTGGCAGGAAGGGTTTCCAAATTCTTCACGGTGTGTTGGAAAGGGAAATCGAGACAGGAGGCAGTGTTGCATCTCATTTCCTAGAAAGATGCGCTCCCACATATTATGGAATGATGACAGTGATTTTTGAGATAAACAGAACTCTCGTATGAAGTGAATGTTGATCGTTCTATGAGCTGGGAATAATGATATGTTGGTGATACCATACAGTGTGCATTTTTGGGGGACTATTCTGGAATGAGAATAGACAGAATGGTCGGTTTACGCGTTTTTGGGGGACGTTTTTGGAGTGAACGGAATGACACAGAATACGGTTTACTCGGAAGACACAGAATACGCGGCGTTTTTTTGGGATTATTTTTGCGCCAAAATCGTGCGCGGCCGCCAAATGCTAGTCTCAGTCGTGTCCAGACTATTCCGAGTGTTAGTTCTCAGGTCAACTCTACAAGAACAATTCCATTTTCGGAATACGCTTTTTTTTTTTGGAAAACCTTATTCCTGTTATTTCGTTAATCCTAAACCGGAATAGGAATAGACAATGGTTCCAGAAAAAATGCGCCCATCGTGTCGCATGCCACACCTTCCTGAGTGTGTGGTTCAAAGCTGACTAAAATACCCCTGAATCATCAGTGGTGCAAGACAGACTGTAACATGGTATAGTTCTTGTATCAAATATCAAATTTTGTACATAGAGATGCAGTACTCTCTTTGTAGTGTACAAGTAATGCTTATGATTTGCATTGTAAAAACAAATTCAATATCGTTGTCGTCTTTATTGTCAGCAATGTACTTGAGATGTCAATCGCGGCCCTACTAACTGCACAGTTGAGAAAGGAACCAGGTCTCCCGATATTTCGTACTGTCGTGCATTAAATCTCTTGATCATGATTATATCTCTCAGATAGTACGCACGCTATGATTGGCCAATTTAGCGGCCTGCTAAATTTCAGAGCGTGTTTTCCTGTATGATTCGTTACCAAGAGATATAATACCTCACTAACCTAGTTTTCTCGGGCCGTACTGCAAGATACGGCTGCTTATTTTTTCCAGTTTAATTCACGGGCCTCGTGCTTCGCACACGGGCCGTAAACTGAACTGGAAAAAACGCGGCCGTAACTTGCAGTACGGCCCGAGAAAACGAGGTTAGTAAGAGGTAATATTGTTGCTTGGGCAAAGCCCACTTCCTCACCACACCTCGGCTTGCTGATTCGTAGCGAGTTGCGAAGTCCCAGGACCGGTATTGACACGACATTGAATCCCGTGGGTAAGCGTGGGAAATCATCAATGGAAGGAGCTCGAGTGTGGCACGTGTCGCACGCGTGATGTTAAACTGACAAAGAGAAGGTCATTTTCGAGTGTTCACGTCAGACTCTTTTTCAAAGCAAGTCCAAGTGCGATAGTTTTGTGATGGTAATTAGATTTACTTTGCATATGATCGCAGTAAGACTCACTTCGAAAGGGGGGCTGAAGTGACGGGTTATTGGCGCAGAAGGCGACTTGAGTGAAAATCACGAGTTGGTGTAAGATAATTGGACGGACAAGGGATCTGAAAAGAAAAAACGTGGATCGACGTAAAATAGAGTTGATGTTGTTCGTACAAAAAAAATGCAGCTAGGAATCAGTTGACAATTGACAAGTTGGTTCAAAGCGAGACGCACAAGAGGTTCGAATTGGAGTTACGGGAACTATCTTCGAACAGCATACCTACACGGACGTCAGTGTTAAAAACGAGAACGATTGTGAGAAAACTCCCCTGAGCAAGGAATGTATATTCTGTGCTGTCGTTCCTGGGCGTTAACCTATTTGCTGATGAGTCACGATCAGTCACGCTCTCTTTTTCAATTGTTAAATTTGTGGTTGACAAAAGGGTGTATTTTACGACACTCAATTGAAAACAACTCTAAAAGAGTTTTACTTATTACAATTGCCACTTCGATTATGAAGGTAGTGTGAACTAAGCTTAATCAGTCATTGGCTCAGAGTTGTAGCAATGCGCGTCTTGCTGTGCGCGCACTATTCCCTAACGAGAGACCAACCGCTAGAAATCTCCTTGAAGGTACCTTTGAGGAGACACATCCCTGGATTGCAAAAGACTGCTTTCGGTGGCTTCAAAGAGTAGCTAAGGATGACCCAGAGGCGATGTAGTGCGGCAGGAGGGGTTTTGAAATTCTTCATGGTGTTTTGGATAAAGAAATCGAGGCAGGGGGCAGTGTTACATCTCATTTCCTCGAAAGACGTGCTCCTTCCAATTTTGGGATGATGACCGTGGCTTTCGTTCCTGGAACTCAGTGATACAAAAACTAAACTCATTGTTTGTTCAGAAGGATGTCATTGAAAATTAAGCAATTTCGGTCGGTAGTTAGACCAGCTAGTAGTCAGACAAATTTATTTGGCATGCTGGTTACCGCAAGCCATTTAAAAATGAAATTACGACTGTTTTGACACCCAATTTTACTTCTTCAGCTTCTTCTTCGATTGTCTTTTTCACGAAGACGACTTTGGTTGCGAGTAAAAGGCGAGTTTTAAAATTATAGTTTTCTGCAACTGATTTCCAAGTTTGTGATGGTCTCGGTACTGTGTGTAACATCCATTAGACAATAGTAAATCGATTTGCGAAATGCTCATATATGTTTTGGACAACTTCTCAACGGTCCAATCCACGCCAGGAACGCACGCCCCCTTCGGGAGACTGCAAACTACCCATGATTCATTAGTAACTACCATCAGTTGTAACCAATGCTGCCATCTTCGGCTCGAAACGTAAACAAATCTCGCATTTCTAATGCGAAGGTTTGAAAACAATTCTCCGTGGACGTTATTCTGCCGTATAATGGACTCGACTTGGAGACTTGCCAAGTGCAGGTAGGACTTGAGTTTTGTTTAGCTCTACTGATACAGTTTCAGCGCGGCGTTAGCTGCTCATTTGTGTGCATTTAATTTGGCACTGTGAAGTCTGTGATAAAAAGGTTGATGTTTTCTTTTTTTGCCATTCAACTTGTTGCTCGTTGGTGTTTAGAGCCTGATAAAAGATAAAAGGCTCGCTTCAACATCCAACCCATTCCAACGTGACTTGATACACAGAGTGCAGGCACGAACATTTTTGTCAAGTGCATTATTTCGATTCATGATCAGCTGATTATTTTGAAGACAGAGAAAAATTAGTGGTGAGCCGACATTTTCAGGCGGAGATAACTAGCATCCACGCTTAAAGTCCAAAACTGATTTAAGCTTCGCGCTCTCTGTTTCCACGTGTCATTGTTTTTCAACAATAACTGGACGCTGACGTTCAGTGGTTTGCAAATTCTGTGATTGCCGCCATATTGGTGGACGTAAATAACAAACTCTCGTCAGCTAGTATTGTTCATTTCTCCATGTTTTTAGAGATTAGTTGCAGATCAATTATTGGCTAAATTTGCCATGTTTCGCCTTCCCCATTCAACGAAGGGCTTAATTAAACCAGAAGAAAGGGTTTGAACCTGAAAGCTAATTTCGTTAGTGACCGTACAGTTGGAAAAACCGTTGAGTGCCACTGCCACCATATATAGTAACACCACTATATATCGTGATATTCTTCATATGATTTCTAGTTTTGAAAATAACTCACTATTTTTAGAATTCAACTTATGCATCCTAAACTTATATCAAAAAGTATTTATTTCCTCAGCAAAGGATAACACATTAAAATGTTAAATTTTATAAAATATTTAGGATAGTACACATGCTTTCATTGGTCAATAGGTGTGTTTAGATGAAGTATGTAAACACGGTTGTGAAATCACATGAATTTTGATTGGCTATGTGTTGCCAGATGTTTTGATTGGCTGGTAGGAAATGCATATATTAAGAAAATCTATTTCAATCAACAAGGAAATCAAGAACATTATTTTTGAGAAATATGTTATAAAAGCAATATTTTCCCAAGTCTACATAGCGTCATCAAAACACTAGGGGGGGGGGGGAGAATTGTCGAAAGTTATGCAAACCCTTGACTGCGTCTAGGGTTTGCATAACTGTGGCGAATTCTCCCAACCTCTCCTCCTGTTTAGATGAGGCTATGTAAACACAGGAAAAGCTCTCTATTGCTTAAATAAAAATAGATAAGTAATAAATATACGTATAGATAAGTGATAAATATACGTACAGATTTTGGCTTTAACAGATAATTGAATTTTTTGTAATAATTACCAAAATAGTGCATTTTGGGGGATTTCTTAATCGTAAATTAATAATCAAATTACAGCAATTTTCTGTGACTATCAGGTAAAAACTGCAGAGCAGAGAATGTAATTGAAGGGCTCTGGGCAAAAACATCGTAAGCGACTTTTGCATGATTTTAGGTCATTTTGCAAAATCACGGCCAATTTCCACCAAATCAACTGCAATAAAATTACGGGGTGAACATCACCATGTAATATGCCAAAAATTAGGGCAATCCGATGGAAAGAAGCTCCCCTAAAATGTTCTACCTGTATTTTCATATTTTCTCGCTCTTGTGCCTCTACCCCCCCCTCCCCCTCTTTCTGCAGGGCCCCGAATTTTTTTTTTATTTTCCTTCATTATTTTGTTCACATCACTTAGGATAGGTAATTCCATAACTTAATTTCCGTGTATTGCACGAAATTTGGCTACAATTTCGCAAAATCACCAAACTCACTAAAAAAGTCGGTTACAACGTTCCTTCTCCGAGCCCTCCAATTTTCTTTGTTTTGTTTTGTTTTTTCCTACAGCAGTGTGCTTAGTCACCTGGCCTTTTATTAACATAAGAAAGCGTTGAGGTTGGTCAACTGCACGTTTGCTTCCACTCAAAGGCCAGGTCACCAAGCACACAAATATAAACAACAACAACAAAACAAACAAAAAACTGGAGTTTGTTTAAGTGACTAATACACTGAAAGCCATAAACTCGCTGCCATATGTGTATATGGAGACGTTTTCCACTCAAAATGGTAAATAAAACGATTTTCAACGCTATTACTCTGAGTTTCCTAAGTGGGTGACGCATAAAATGGACTTTCCATGGCCCACATAAACGAAACCGGTCTTTTATGCGAAGCACGAGCCAAGGTAGTCCTTCGAGCTACTGGTTCCGAGGATTCCATCTTAACCATAAGGGTAGATATTGCAGCGGTAGCATCGCTTTTGCTTTTGCTCTCCTTCTTGGTAGGCCCATCTTGATCTTTATCCATGAGCTCTTCAAGGTACACAATTTCATTGCAGCCTGTGTTACTCTCTCGTTGGATACATAGGAGCACAAACGGAATAAGAGAAGCAACGACTTCGATTCCACCTGCCACGAGAAACGCAGGTAAATAGGTTCCAAAGTTGTCCGCAATCAGACCTAGGGAATTAAAAGTAAAAATGCGAAAGATAATGAGGATGTTGGCAGTGAAAGAGATGAAGACAATCTTATAAACCATGGTATCAAGGAATGATGTGATGCACCGTCATTGAATTCCTATTCCCGTCGGGTGGAAAATTGTTCTGGTAGCGTAAAAGACCGCTAACCGATTGCTCAGTTGGTACAGCACTGGAAAACTCAAAAAGGGAAGAAGAGAGACCTTGGGAACGAGTTTGGTTAGCTGTGCAGAGCGAAGCTTGGCTCCTCTCCCCGCACTCTTCAACCTTTCATGTAAGCGACACTAAAGCGACTGTACAAAATACTAACCAGACAAAGGAGGACTGCAAAGTAGAGAAACACCCGACGCCATCATGCAGAAGCCGAGACTAGAAGCTCTTTGAGACTCTTCTACGGACTTGAGCAGCTCAATAATATAGGTCGACACCAGGAGTCCATCTGCCAAACTAAAGGCAACGACCACACCTACCATGCCAGAGTATGTCTTTGCCACAACCAGTAACAAGATCGAAGCCCCGGAGATAAAAACGGCTATTTGGTAAAGAAACTGCGAGTTTATGCAGCGGAGGTCGCAAAGAAAACCGGCTAAGAGGCGACCAGCCCCCGCAAATAAACCGACGAATAACAATAGCATCGAACTCTTGTCAGCTGAAATTCCAAGATCACGGCAGTGTTTTATCTGGAAACCAAACCAAAAAATACGAACTCGTTACATTCTCGTACGGATGTTTGAAAAGTTACAACCCTCTATCGTTCATTGATCCTGATCTTGCAAGCGGCTGGTAAAGGAAAAAGGAAATTCTCCTCCTAACTAAGGCAAGAGGTTCGCATGACCTTTTGTTTAACATTCACAGAAGTATTTGCCAATGATTTTGGTTAATTGTTGTGGCTGCAAAGGCGGTAATGTGTTCCAGACAATCAAGTACTGAGGCTTACTATGCAGTCGGCTGAAACTAAGTGCTATAATTTTTTTTGGAATCAGTGAGAACATTAATAAATTTGTTGGCTTTCCAGAACCTTTTTTTGGTAAAGCTTGGACCTCTTTCTGCTGAGCCCTCGATGAGTTCATGGAGAGAGCTCATTTTGTTGAATGTCTTGAACAACAGTTGCTACGGCACAACAGACAGTGGAGACGGAGAACCTTCAGTCAGTGAAAATTAAAAGACAAGCGAAAAGCCCAGGGGTGTGGAAGCCCCGAAACTTTTCGGGCGTATTTAGGATGCCGTAGTAACGCTATACACTATTTTGCCGCGTTAAAAAGTGAAGTAAGTAAAGAGATCGTGGGTTCGAATCCCGTTGAAGTCATTTGAATTTTTCACATACGAGACAATTGCTTAAATTGTCCAAAAGTGTGAGGATCACTTCTTCAATCCATTTCTAACCCGCACTTCACAATCATTTTATTCGTCATTCCTTTCACGGGAAAACACGCATGAGCCCAACAAATTGACCTGCTCTCAACTGTGTGGCTTCATAGCTCAGTTGGTAAGAGCACTGTACCGGCATCGCAGAGGTCGTGGGTTCGAATCCCGTTGAAGTCACTTGAATTTTTCAAGTGCATATTCGAGAGACAATTGCTTAAATTGTCCAAAAGTGTGAGGATCACACTTCTTCAATTCATAAGGAACTTTTATTTATACACGGTGATATTTAAAGCTTTAAGCTTGCAGGGCCATGTGTACAAAGTAACAATTCAAATAACCAAAACAATGTTAGAAAATTTAATTTAATTATTATTATTAATTATTAATTAATTAATAATTAAATTATTAATTAATAATAATTATAAATTAATAATTTTGATCAACTAATTATTAATTTTTGTTAATTTATTTATTAATTTAAAAAATTATTTATTAATATTTAATAATATATTATTAATAAATTGATTTTTCATAATACTTAATAAAATTTAAATAATAAATAACAATTATTATTAATATTAATAATATTTAATAATGTATTTTAGTATTTTAATAAATATTATTTTATTAATGAATAAAAGTAATTTTTATTAATTATTTAATTAATTTTAATAAAATTAATTATAATTTAATTATTATTACTTTAATAAATTGTTATTGATTATTAATTACTTTAATTAATTAATTATTATTAAATTATTAATTAAAATTATTAATAAGTTATTAACAAAAAGTTGGAAAACTCAACTGGAAGGAGGCAACCAGTTGGCTGTTACAAAGCGTCGAGGATAAGTCAGCGTCGAGTTGAATTTAAGACCACCGAAGACAAATTCATGAGGGGGCTGAATAGAGGGCAACGGATCGGCGGATTTTGGAAATATTTTTTCCCGGATTTCGGATTCTGCGCGAAATTTTAACGGATTTTCAGATCCTGCAACTCCAGCGGATTGCGGTTTCATCCTTCTTTGTGGCCCGGATTATGGATCTTGCCTTTGATAAAGTTCGGATTTCGGATCTCGCCGATCTCGTTCGGATCGTGGATCTCTCAAATGAAAAATGCAAATATTTAGCGGATTCGGATTTAAGGACTTTTTTTAAACGGATCCACGGATTTCGTTGTTAAATCCTAACAGATCGGCGGATTTGCACACACCTATTCACCCCGGCAGGGCGTGATTTGAACCAGGAACATTCCCATGCCGGCAAATCCAGCGCCCTAACCACTGGGGCACGCCGCCTCCTCGCCTCTTTAGAGCCAGATGCATTGTTTCTGTTGTTTGTTCTGCACCAACTAGCAGCAAAACTGTGAGGAGAAGCGCCCCAGTCTCTTATCCCACAAAGGGCAGTCAGTCGGGACAGGACGAAGAAATCACGGAAAAAATCGGGACTGGCAAAAGTTTGCAAGACGGTCTCGTAAACTTCTCGTGCTAGTTCCGATTTTGCCTGTGATTTCTTCGTCCCGTCCCGACGGAGTGCCCTTGGGTTTTCCAGGATGTTGTTTGCTTCGCTCTAGAGTCACTGCGCTGTTAATGGCTCGCCGTCAGGACAACCCACAAAGGGACAGCTTTTAGTTTATAGTTCTGAGAGCTTTAAGATACGTTGGTATACCTTGAGCTACTCACCAAATGTACATACGGCACTATTCGAGAAAAGGTTACAATGCCAGCCATAAGCATCCAAACCACAAATCTAGGGTTCTTCCAAACGGAAAAATTCCAGCTGAATTTCTTGGAATTGGTAGTGCGTAGAGTTGATGAAGACCCAAAGGATTGAAGATGACCTTTCTGAAAGAATCCTGTACAACCCGCAAGAGCCAAAACGCCTGCCATTATGAGGAATGTATTCCTCCAGTCAAAGGCGTCCACCAGTGCTTGTAAAGTCGGACCGAGAATCATCGTTCCCAGTCCCTGACCTGCTGTGACAATCCCGAGGGCAACTGACCGCCTCCTCTTGAAGTATTGTGTGGCAGTCACGGGCGCCGAAACGTAAACGAATGAAACACCTATTCCGAACGGAACACTGAAGGCGACGTTAAGAACCCACAAGCTTGGTGCCCGAGAACCCAGCGCGAGACCGACCGCGCATGACAGGCCTCCCACGATAAAGGCAACACGGCATCCGTAACGGTTCACAAAAGCGCCCATCACGGGACCCAAGAAGCAAAAAACGGCCAATGTGACAGAGCTCACCCAGGCTATGGGCAAAAATAAGTTGATCAAAATAACGCTGTGGATAGTAAGGCTTACATTCGAAACCAATCTATTTACTTACTTACCTACTCACTTACTTACTTACTTACTTACTAACTTACCCTTAAACAAGTTCAGGAAAAAGTAAGTAAGGAATAACAAGATTTAGTATAATTTTCAGCGGTGAATATAAGAATTCGGTGTTATATTCACCGCGCTACCCGGTGAATATAACATTTGAGACGCGGCTGCTAAGCTAAGCAAGAACTTTTCGTGCCTTTTTATCGTGTTTTAGCACGTTGTTTTGCACTTTCTTATATTCACCGCTGAAAATTATACTAAAACAATTATTCGCCGAAGGCGAAGTGAATATTGGCGAATAATTGTTAAATAAGTTCCAAAGGCTAAGTGATTAATATTTATAGTGCTAAGTGGTAAAAATTATATCCAAAAAGGGAAAAAATTACTGTCTGGACCCGGCTCAGTGATCTTGTAGCAATTTCTTTGCCTCCTTGGAAATAAACTAAGATCAGTAAAGGAAAAGAGGCAGGCTATTGTAATGAATAAATTACTTTCCCGTAAGCTTTTCACACAGCTCTTATGGCTCGAGGAGACGTGGTACATCAACCTCGTTCCCAGGGCTTTTGTCCGCCGAGGTGATGGCGGTGGTACATTTGTCTTTCTACCCTGAGTATCAGCCCGTCCTGATGGGGAGGGCGTGAGGGAGAGCAAGAAGGACGCTCCCCTCCCCTCCTGGCACGTCCTACGCATTCGCCCTAGCCCTCACTCCGCTGAAGAAAAGCGGTAAAGAGAAGAGTGGCTAAAGAAAAGCCTGATACTCTGGTTATTGTCATTCACACTCTCTCGTGAAAAGGGAAGAAAACAAAACTTGATGATTGGCAGGAGCCCTTGGCCTTGGCCTTGCGGTTTGATGTATTGTATTCACGTGAGAGTTAAAGTATTAAAAGAGGGCCATGGTTGCTGTGGGCCAAATCATCTAAGCGTATTTTTACGATAACTGCAGAAATTCACGCGCGCTCATTGGCTAATTTTTATGGTCAATATGCGGACAGACACATGAATTTATAATGGTCTCGCGTTTCGTCTTAATTTCGTCTCTCCTACCTTTTTGTTATCGTAAAAAACAAATTGACGTCAGTTTTTAATGCGTCTGTCCTGTTATTGACAATGAATTTCTTCATCACATTGTCAAAGTAGTTTGCGGCTATCGCCTCGTGGATCCACAGCTACTTTGACAATGTGATGACGAAATTTATGATCAATAACAGGACAGACGCATAAAAAACTGACGTCAATTTGTTAACTCTACACACTTTGGCGACCCAAGCGAGCTGTTAAATAATTTTCGGCTGCATAGCGTTACTTAACATTAAGAGAAGACGAACAGAACAAGGATTAACGAAAATTTAAACAGTTTAATTCAAAGTCTTCAAAGAGCTATCTATTGCTGCCATTTCAGTTCTGATCAGGAATTAAAATATTTAAGTAGGACAAACAACCTTTTATTCAGACTACTGAGTAAGCGACCCAATGACCGGTTTCCGTAAAACTTCCTGCTTTGAGCTGTTTAGATGTGTAGCGTTTTATTTGGCACGTTTTCCCGTGTTTCTCGTACTTCACGAATCTGTTGAGACATTGGGTTTGTAGATAATTCTTGCACATCTGTAGCACATTATCTCGGAGAACGGATACCTCAGTATTTGGGAATTGCCGGTTTCATTTTCGCCTTCCGTTTACACGATCCCGAGCAAGACCGTTACCCGGAAACCGGGTCGTTTTGAAAACGCTGACAAAAGTGAAGCGTTTCGAAGACGATACGGATTTATCTGTCGTGTAAACGGCGAACCCTTGAAACCGTGTCGATTTGAAAAGCAGGTCCGGGTAAACGCTGCCTTAGTCGGGTGGTTTTCCCGTTTCGTCATCAAAGCTCACTGGTGCCTTCACTTTGCACCAGCATTTGCATTTTACAGCTGGTTTATGAAACCGATTTGCATTTAGCTGTGGGCCAAATCATTTGAGCGTATCTCTACATACTTTGGCGACCCAAGCGAGCTGTTGAACAGTTTTCGGCTGCATAGCGTTACTAAACATTAGGAGAAGACGAATAGAACAAGGATTAACGAAAAGCAAACTGCATCTACTGTGGCAATTGCTTGACTTGAGAGTCTCCGGGTCAGCTTAACTGCGATGTTTATATGCATAGAACTGGAAAGAAAACGAGTTTATAGACCTACGTTTTGGACCGTTTGTGATCATCAACATTCATCTCATACTGAGGCTTCGATGTCGTACATGACATTTGAAACAACTGAATAAATTTCGAGGTTCGCGTCGGCTGCGAATCGAACAGTCAATTTCGATGTACATTTACAATGCATCTTACCTGTCCTCTCTCGACTTTCTTCAAAAGACTCCATGAGAACTGGAAATAGTACACCGAAAGCAAAAGCAAATCCAACGGTGAGAATCATGCATATTGTAGAACAAAAGCAAATAAACCACGACCAAAGGCTGTCTTGCTTGATAGAAGAACCTTTACCACAACACGGCGCCATTAAAGAGGAGATTCGGATTTTATCCGACGCGAACAGCTTGGCTGATAGCGTCTTTTTAAATTGAAACCATACCGGCTATGGACAGTTTTGAAGTCATCTACACATCACGTACGGATTGCCCAAGAAAAAAAATTTCTACTTGTTTCCGGCAATTTAAAATAGATGCGTCATTAAATTGTCACACAATACCAACTTCCACCTGGAGTATCACGCGCACTTTCAGATTGAATTGTTCATTTGTACGCAATATCAACTTTTCTTGGAGTGTCACGCGGTAGTTGCCTTCAAGCATTTCGCCCCTTTGGACGTATGATAAGATCCGTGCCTGAGTGGGCTCATTATATTGCATTTATAGACTGCAAAGTTTCGTAGAGACCTCAATTTAAACGTAGAAAACATTCCAGTAATGGTAGCTTGAAGTGGAGTAAAAAGGTCAAGAAGACATGTCTTCTTGTGGCAGATTGGAGGGTTTTATGGGGGTCACCCTAGGATCACATAAATGGCATTTATTGATCAACTAAAGAAAACCTACGGAGACTGGAAACAAGCAGATTTTTGCGGCGCGTCAGCGATTTGTTTTGGTTGCTTTTGGTGTGTGAGCGCGTCGCCGGTCTGCCAACATGAGGTTTGGTCCTTGGAACGTTTCTTCTTACTATCGAGACAGCGCTTGGTCGTGGTTTATTTGCGTATGTTCTACACTGTGTATGATTTTCACGACAGGCTTAGCGTTTGCTCTCGGTGTGCTTTTTCCAGTTTTGATGGATTCTTTCAATGAGAGTCGGGAAAGTACAGGTAAGTCAGATATAAAACAAGAAAAGTTTAGCTGTTTTCTGATCAAAACTTAACTAAAATCATTCTTCATTACCCTTTTTCATGGATGAAATACTCCCAAGAGGAAGTTATAAAAGAATTTTGGGAGGACGAGGCATCGATCATAAATGTTGGTCATTTTTCTTTAACCGGACAAGGTGAACTTTATCCATTGTCAATCCATTACGCATCCGTAACAGAAAAAAAACAGTGAATAGTCTCATTACCGTAATATAATGTTAAGTAAACAAACTGCATCATTATTTCTGTCTCCACGGATTTTAGGAAAATAATGTGACACACTGTGGTATGTTGACTTTCTGTGCTCGCTCTCATCATACTAACTTTGCTCTCATTTAGTCTCCGAGTGCTGCATTAGTTCTTTTCGAAAAAAAAAAATGCACTGAAAATCGATTGAGAAAGTACATGAATGATCTCGGGGGGGTTACGGTGGCCGAGAGTGGCCATATGAAATCAAAACCGAAAAATCGAAAGTGACTTTTCATTTTCATTTTACGACTATCTAATTATTCATTGTTAAGTTGCAACTTGCGAGAGTTGAGACATATACAACATATACAAATTTACACTTTCGATTGTCGGTTATAAAAAGTGTAAATTTTGATGACTCTTAATAACGTGTTCTGTACATCTGCAGGAGTTCATAACCCGGAGCGTACAACTGCCACACTGGGGCTATGTCACGGCATTTTCACAGACCAAGCTATTTATAGATAGGTTTTTCCCGCGAAAGGTTTAATTCCAGTCTGCACACGTCCAAACAATTAATTATGCAAGGGTTATGATTGGCTGGCAAGGCTCCTGTGGGAGACCAAGGCTCCTTTGGGAGACTGAATTCGCGTGAAAATCAATCTAAAAATAGCTCGGTCTGTGAAAACGCCGTGGCACACGTATATCGAAGTTGTACGCTCCGGGTTATGGGGTCCTGACATTTTTCATAGCTGTACAATGAAAATTCGTCGAAGTTTAAATTGTATCACTTTTATAAGGACATTTTCAAGCTTCAGCAAGTAATCTGCAAAATTGGCAGCAAAAGCATTTTCGGTTTCGGTGGGAAAAACGCCTCATTGCATTGACATATTGAGCAATATATTGTGCAATGTGCAACGTTGCAAAATCAGTTCCACGTGGGAAAAACCCCTTTGATTTTATCTCACCTAACTGTGACACAAGTAATCTGCATAATTGCGTAGGAAAGCGTTCGCTAAAATTAAGCCTTGCCAAGAGAAATTAAAGGGTCTCCTTATTTTCTCTTGGCTTCGCGATATACGGCGCGACGAAAAATCAGATCACGTACGCGTGCATTAACTCTTCCACACAGACAATCTTAGTTTTCTGTATTTCAGTGAATGTTCACAGGTATGCCGCAAGGCGCCAAATTCTATTCTGGTTGCTAGAACCGAGGGACACAAGTTGAAAGAAAAAAAATGTTAATTTAAAACGCCGAGTTTTATAAAGCCTCAGTTGAAGGGATCTTGAGAAAGATATTATTCTCAGTAGGCTATTGGGAATCTCTGAAGGCCGACCGCGGCTTACGACACTCGTTTTTCCTCCGCACCTTTCTAGAAGTGAGTTGCTTCAACTAGATAAATATTTATTTCCTCTGGTATTGCCTTCTCGACACAGTTTTCGACAATGAACAGCCTATGCATAATAGTATTGGCCAAAATGCATGAACATTACTACGAGCGGCGGCTTAGTTGTTAACCGTTGGCCAAACTCTGTCCAAATAACGGACACTGAGGGTCGGTTATTTAGACAGAGTTTAGCCGGCGCTTAACAAAACCGCGTTCCAAGTCACTTTCACTTTCCCAAACACTAGTATATTTTGGCTGTTCATTGTCGAAAACAGTTTCGAGAAGGCAAGAGCAGAGGAGAAAAGCGTATATATTCTTAACGCAGCTCACTTGTAGAAAGGTCTGGAGGTAACATGATTGTCGTAAACCGCGGTCTAACTTACACGTCGTTTAAATAACCGGCCCTGTAAATCGTCAAAAAACCTCGGGTTTGTAGAGAGATGTGAGTAACACTGTTACGGTCTTCTTATCAAGTTTGAATTACCAAAGGCAATCCTTAGACACGAAAACGCGCTCTAAAAGGAGCGGTACCTTAGGTACCTGAGAATCCTTTGTCAATCAACCGTTGATGCATACAGAGCTCTGTGAAAATTTGTGCAATAAAAGACTTTCCGAGCGTTCCGTCCGTAGTAATTTATAAGGCTGTACGGTAAATTATGTCTTTTACTGAGCATTTAGCAACACCTTAAGTCACACTTCCCACGATATCGGTGTTTCTTTTATTTTGACCCGTTGGTCGCCATTTTGTTTTGTTAGCTCGCTCGAGCTGAAACAGGGGGAGGAGTCGTCCCTTTTATAGCGTGTCTTCGTGTTTAAGTTTGAGTACTGAGATAGGAGAAACAATGCATTGGTGCAAGAAATTGTGGTAAGCTATTCTGAAATGCCCACAAAGTTGTGGGCAGACTGACTTAAATATGAAATTGCCTTTGTTTTTCCAGCCTGGGTTTTCTCCATCATTTTTTTCGCTGGCCCTGGCTGTGGTCCTTTGGCAAGTGCATTCCTCAACAGATTTGGAGTTCGAGTTGCCACCGTGATGGGCTGTTTTCTGTGTGCATTGGCGCTTCTATCAGGCTCGTTTGTCCCTAACAATATCGTCGTTCTTTACCTAGCCTTCAGTTTGCCATTTGCCTTGGGCATTGCGCACGTGTTCGTCACTGCAGCCGTAATTGCTACTCATTACTTTGATAAGAGAAGATCTATTGCTCTTGGCTTCTTGACAGGAGGGCAAGGAATGGGAACCATGATTCTTGGTCCTGTTTTGCAGGCTATGGTGGAATCTTTGGGCTGGAGAGAGTCTTTTCGGGTGCTTACAGGTTGTCTGTTTGCATTGTCTCTGACTGGATTCCTTCTTCATAAAGGGACAACCTCAGCTGCAGTCAGTGAACGCGAAGAGGCTTCTGCCGGGGAATTCAGATTCAATTTTCACATGTTAAAAAAACCTGAGGTCCTCATAAGAATTGTCACAGCCTTTCTCTACACATTTTCACGTATGGTGCCATACGTGCATTTGGTAAGTATAACCCATTCCACTTTCTCCAACAACTATTTAATGGGTAAACAACTAGAGACCTACCGTGTGAGGCGGAGATTCCTTCTCTCTGTGCACGGGGAGAGACGAGTGGAACCTCCGCACGACTTCCTATCGCGCATGCGCGAGGCACGTCAGTATACGTCACGCAAAACGTCATTTCGCAAACATTCCGAAATTTGCTATGACTTGCTACTCCGTTTGGCCAGGATTTAACTATCTGCATGGCAAAACCTTGAAATTATCATCTTATGTTAAGGGAAAGCACTGTCAGGACCTTGGCATTCCAGAAACAAAAAGCTCCATTCTTTACCTCGTTCTTGGAATTTTTGCCACGCTGGGCCGCGTTGGAGCAGGATTCTTGTGTAACAGGACTGGCTTGTGTAACATGACTGGCTTGTGTAACAGGACTGGCTTGTGTAGCGAGACTAATAAGGTGCTCCTACTATTTCAAGTAGCGACCTTAACCATGGGAGCCTCTACAATGGTGATGACTCTTGCCAAGTCTTACCCCTTGTTGGTGGCGTATGCTATTGTGTTTGGCGTGTCAGATGGAATGATGATAGCAACGTTTATTATCGAATTATTGGAGTCAGTACCGGACAAATCGAAGAAAGCCTCTGTATTTGGATTTTCATTGTTCTTTTGGGGAATCGGTGGCTTGAGCGGTCCTCCATTGTCGGGTAGGTGCTTATTTTATTTATTATTATTATTATTACTATTATTATTATTATTATTATTATTATTATTATTATTATTATTATTATATTCAGGATAGCTTTTTACCGGAAGTTTTCGTAGATTCATACGCCACTTCATCCGGGATCCGAATGGCGTATTTTCCGTAGTGTCGAAGAGTAGAACCACAGATCGTATTCGTCCGCTGCGGTCACGCGTGAGATATTGTTCTTGCCACTCCAATCACTATAAATTTCATATCTTTGAGCAAATCTTCAAACTAAAGCACAGTCATGCACGCCAAAAGTACAAACATAACTCAAGACTTTGGGCCGAAAAGGGCAGGGTAAACTGCAATAGCGTGAGCCAATTACTGCGTGTCCCAAGTCGCCGGCTTGCGCCAGAGGCAACAAACTTACGAATGCACCACATGCATTCAGTCTCGCCTTGCCATTTTTATTAAGACGGCAGGAGGAAACTGACGGGCTTGGCGATTGGTGGCCATCAGCAGCTTTCAAGTAGCCCTTAGTTGAATAGGCCATTTTGCTAATACAACTTTCTCCCAGTACCATTCCCTTGTGGAGGCAAGAAGTCATTACTGGGCCCAAAATGGGCATATTACTTCAATAAATAGGTCACATTCTGCCCCCACAAGGGAATGGAACTATGACTGAGAAATTTGCGTCAGCAAAATGGCCTACTCATGTTGGAATTCTGAGCTAAATCGTTCAAAGCACGGTTACCGACCGCTTATCCCTGACAGTGGTGGCTCGTTTATAAGTTTAGGTCACAGTTAAACCATGCAGAACTGTTCCTCGTCGAGCTCCAAACGCAGAGTTCATACGGATCATGGAAAACCTGGAAAGTCGTGTAACTTAAGAATTTCATTTTCCAGGCCTCAAAAGTCATCGAATTTAATTGTAGTTTATTGAACGTCATGGAAAATTGTAGTCATGTATGTCGGGTAGATAAGTCATTGCGGATGTTGAAGCAAGGACAAAATGAAATGAAGGCGAATTAGAGCAGTTTTCAATTGAGTGTCCAACGGACGAACAGTTACAGCCATTGGACATGGTATTTGTTCTGCCAACTATCAATTATAGTCTGTCCCCTTGCGATTGCCTCGGTTTTGCTTTTGCTTTGCTCTGTGACTTGCGCGAACTTTCAAATCGATCAGATACAAAACTAAAAAGCAATTGCGACGTAGTCATTTTCGCTGTACCTCGAAAAAAAAAGTAAGACTGGGTTGCCACTTCCCACCGGCTGCTTTCAGTTACTTGCTTTGCGTTCTGATTGGCTAGTAAAACCAAAACAAAAAACAAAAATTGGTGAATTACTTC
The DNA here is from genome assembly GCA_014634185.1 of Astreopora myriophthalma. Taxonomy (NCBI): domain Eukaryota; kingdom Metazoa; phylum Cnidaria; class Anthozoa; order Scleractinia; family Acroporidae; genus Astreopora; species Astreopora myriophthalma. The sequence goes on from BLFK01000460.1 coordinate 165,640, forward strand.
GACATGTGATTGGCTGAAGGATGTTTTTCCTTCAGAAAGTGATTGGCTCTGTCATTTCTTTGCGTTTGGTTTTCCGACACTCAGTCGAATTAAGAAAGTCTCTCAGTGCATTTTTCCGGCACCGACTACTCTTGTTCTATCTCAGGTTTAATGGCCGATAACACTGGAAACTACATTGGTGCGTTTCTTATGGCTGGTGGAGTTGGAATAATTTCCTTTCTCCTCTCTTTGTCCCTCCACTCACACTGCGTACGGCGAGAGACGAACCTTGCCCGCAACGGCAACGAGGGTAATGAAGATCGTGGTGAAGTAAACGAAGATCAAGTACAACCAGGGTACAGTCGCACTATTGTTATGGAGTCCTCTGTTTAGGCTCAATCTTCGGGACTTTCGAAGAACAGGCCCCTGCTCAGTGCGTGTTGTAGCAGCTAGCACCGCTGAGGAAGGTCAGGCTGTGAATCGTAAAACGAAACGTTGTACGTCTCAACGAACTGAAATATTGGCCGCTAGCTGTGAAACGTACAGAGAAAAATAGACTGCCAACTGCCATTAGGACTGTGCTTTCTTTCGACGCATGCGGACTGAACAGTCTTTTCAGCAGGCTGGTGAGTGAATACTGAACAGTAGTAAATGTTGAGCGATACAAGAGCGTTGTCAACAGTTTTAAACAGGCGGCATCACGCTATTAATCCAAAGGACACTTGGCGGGTTGATGCATGCGGCATGATAATGGACAAAATTCGTTTAGAAGGCTATTATAATGGAAAGAAACTGTTTATTGATGTCCGGCAGTGTTCAGCTACAGATATCCAAGGTAAAGATGGCTTTAAACTTGAGAATATCTTGCCGACGTTTTTTAGTTTTCGTCTATTAACTTGCTAAAAATCTGGTGTAATATATTTCATTAATTCTTTTGTTATAGATCAACTTTATTTTTCGAAATAAATGATTTAGAAAATGGTCGTATGCTAAGGAAGTGTTCAGAGTTTAGTTTTACAGATTTTTAAACAAAAAATCGCAATGACCCCCATGACACGTGCACTGCCCTTTTAAGGACCATATCTGAGGCCAATGAAAGGTACGTCATTCGCGATGTAAATAGACAGTGTCGACCGTAACTGAGTATCAATCACGAAATTTGGGATCACCCAGTCAATCTCATGACCATGGCCCGGGCATAATTGAAATGTCAAAGTTACCTGACAACTTCTAACTTCCAGCTAAGACATTTCAAAACAAACCTGTCGTAGGATGATATCCGGCCACAGAAAAGTCATCGTTTGGCTGAAACCACAATGCATGTTGGTATTCAAGGGAAGTATGAGTTGACCCATGTGCTTCGCCCACTGAACACTGTATGTTCACAAAAAGTTATATTTGACCGTTGCCAGACGAAGTGGTCTAGCTAGAAAAGCCCTATGTTGTCAATTTGTCAATTTCTTCGTAGGGTCTCTACCAATTATTTATGCTATTATTTTTAAACCACTTTGGGTTTAGTTTTATTGTATCCATGGCGGTCGTGATATGGAATGCAAAAAGAATAGCCCGCACTAAAGGTATCCTAACTGCTGAATTAAACTTTCTAAAATCTACACATGTACTTTCAACTTCCCTGCATTTTTGAAAGGTTCAGGTGGCAGCACTTTAAGTTGCTGTTTGTTGACTTCCTTCATTGAAGTAGAACTCAAAGCTTACACAATGAACATGTCATCGACCTTTACATTTTCTCGGTGGGCGAATATTCAACTATTTTGAGTTGAAGGAACAGCGTGATTTTTTTTAGTTATAACTATTTGATGCAAGCTTGAGTCATTTTGATGACTGCAATCTCTTAATCTGTCAAGTGGTTGTTTGAAGAGATGGAAAAAATGATAAAACACTATGACAAAAATTCTAAGCTCTTCAACAGAACCGGCTGTTTTCCTAAGAGCAATTTTGTTTTTATAAAATATTATTAATTTTTGTCATGTTATTTTTTGTCGTTATTTCATTGTTCAAAGCAGCGCGGCCACAAAATGTGAAGCTTTAACCGGATACAACAAAAAGAAAATTTTTTTTATCTCCGTACGCAAAACGACTACCTAACTGGGAAGTACTCGCGCTTAGAGACCTGGTGAACATTCCTCAAAAGTCCCGAAAACCAGTGTGTGAAACTACGATACTGTTACTCTGGAACTCTGGATTTTTCGCACGTTTTTAACGGAAGAAAAAGCAGAAGAATTGCAAAGTTGCATGCCTTGGAACAACGTCATTTTGAAGAGATACCAAGGGACTATGGCAGCGAAAATCTGAGGGCTTCCTGAGACGACCCGAAACAACGTTTCGGACTTTTTCCGACCACCACACTGATTCCCTCTTTATCTCAAAAACGAAAACATCTCCAAGCATGAAACCTTGCCATTTTCCCCCCCTCTCCTAACTTGAAAACATTTTAAAGAACCAGCCTTCTAGAAAAAGGGGATCGGTCCCGAAAACTTTTCGGGACTTTCGCCGAGAAACGGGGCCTGTTCTCGAAAATCCCGTAACTCAGCGAAGCCGAAACTGCGATCAGCTTGTTGTAACAAGCTTGTGTTTTAACATGTTCTCAAGATAAGAAACGGCAAAGTTTTCGCAGGATTTCGTGCCCAGAACCGTGTTCGTTTTTATGATACATTGGAAATTATAGCACCCGAGGCAGACCCGACAAGTTTCGAGGCTTTCTGAGATCAATTCTTAGATGCCTGAAAAATTGCTATATCCCAATGATTCAACGATTTAACTTGCAACAGGTATTGTGCAATCAGGAAATTGAATCGGTAAACAAAACGCCAATTACCTGCTATATTTTTCCTCATCGCAAGTTAAACAATTACGCGTGAATGGTTCATGATATCAGCAGGATGTGCTTCCGACCAATAAAAAGACAAGATTTCAAGAGTCGAGAATGATTTCATCTCATCTATGCCATTGACAAACTACATGGGTTCATTAAGGCCGGCTAATGCACTTTGGACTAACATACGACGTTGAAACTGCCACTGGGTGTTAAGGTAAGTTTTAGATCAAGAAAGAAGAGATTTTACACTCAAGATCCTTAGCAATCGCCAAAAACTGTCTACACAATATAAGTTTTCTCTTATTGGACTGCTTTTTTTCAACAGGAGGCAAAGTTTTTACGAGCTGTTGCACCTCAAGATGGGCAGCCACGAAGAGCCGGAAGAATAGTTACAGCTAGAAAGCCATGAAGTTCCAATTCAACTCTACTGAGATGAAAGGTTGGTGGATAGAGAGATTTGCAATTTTGAGCTTCTATGAAGAAGCATTCCATGAACTGAAGTGCGTTGCCCGCGCTTATCTTTGACAATTTCTGTTAGAGACGGATGGAACAAGAAATTGCCATACCTAAGAAAGTGCCATAGGGAAGATAAATTAGACACAATTTCTATCGTGCAAAGTACGACTCAAGACAGCCACTGGGGAGTCCAGGAATCAATTCGATCATTTGTTGTTCATTTGATTGTCGTGAAACAACAGGAGGATCCACATTAGATGAAGACCAGTGAGAATTCAAGAGGGCATGACAGCTTTTTTAGCGGGCAGCTGAGCGTTGACGCTAACGACAGGTGGATTTAAGTTGCGGGCGCCACTTTTGGAACCGCGGAGAAACGGCTCAACAGGTGAGAAACAAAACATATTAATCAATTTGCGAAAACGCAAACTCAGTTCTTTCAAATATGTCTGCATTAGATGAGGGTATATTCATTCGGACACTAGCTCCTTTTTGTTAAGAGCGTTGAGCTTTTGAATCAAATTCTTCGCTATGTAAGCTTATTAAGATCTTTAAGACCTTAATCTGGGTATCGGACACTCAAAGTAAGTTTTTCAAGACATCCACTCGAAAAAAAGGGAACCCTATTCATTGTTGCAAGTCCCGCTGGAGCACTAACCCCGGTCGTTAAATCAAATTCTTCAAGTTACAAAATCTTGGAAGGCCTTAATTTCGTAGCAATCTTACATCATAGGAAATGTGTCAAAAAAATAAAATTTTCCTTAATGAATGCGCCTTAAGCTATACAGCCGAGATTTCTCGAATGAAGTTTGTAAGATCGAGAAAGGTGATTCTGCTGCTTTAAAAACCAATGCCGGCGATGGAAAAAGACATCTGTGTTACTCAAAAGACACTCAAGTCACTCTTCTTCTGAACTGGTTCTTGATAAATTGAAGTAACTGGTCCATGATGAGTTTTTCAGCTTCTTTGTGCACTATTTTCGTACAGTTTGCATGAGTCCAGGAGTCGTTCGCAAACGCCTGAGCAAACTATAACAGCGACATGTTTGTAGCCAAAGCCTTCGGGCGGCTTTCATCCAGGGACTTGTTATAACTCCATAGCTGCCGGCATAAAACGATGAACAGGTGGTAAGCGTACATCTATTCCAGCGATTATGTTGCCAAACACACCAGTTTCGAAATAGAAAATCTGTAGCCTTTATTGCTTTTAATCGAATTTCAAATAAAGGACCAATAAAAATTAGAAGACATTAAATATGGCCTAGCTGGTGTCATGTTTGTCTAACTCTATTTCAGGATGAACGCTGCACAAGATCTGCAACAAGTCTTGATGAAATTCAGAAGGACTACGGTTCATGAATCACTTGATTGCACCATATTTATTTCTTATAACTTCAAATTAATCCAGTGGCATAACTCGTGGCTAATATCTACAAGTAACTGCAATATAATCATCCCAACCCTTGCACATGCATTGTGTTCATCATTTTTTAGCACCACAGGCTACAAAAGCCGCCTCCTCTGTGTATCACATTAGCTAACATCTGACACTGTTTTTAGCCTACCATTTATCACCTAACGAACGTGATATAACTCAGTCTTCTTAATATTAACGTTGCTCATTGTGGTTGGCGAAGTTCGGTCGATTCGAACGAAATATTCAATTTTTCTAAAACCTTTTTATTTTTATATTTTCTAAAACCTTTTTATTTTTATATTTTCAATATCATGGTTCCATAGCAGGAGTATACCAGGAGAACATGAATTTGTCATGAATTAAGAAGTACAAAACACCTTTATGATACATATAAGACCAAAGGCAATGCTACACGAGGCAATTTTTCTTGCAACTTGCAACACAGTGATGGCTCATTTCCCCAACCCATGGCATTGCAGGTTGCTAAAACATGTTACTCGCAACAACTTGTTTCGCAACGTTGGGAAAAGTAGAAATCAACTCCACTTTTCCTGCAGTTTGCAAGACAATATTTTGTTGCATTGCCAGTTGCAAAAGTGGGATGTTAGGCGCGCAAATTTCGTTGCAACTGGCAACGTAGCAAAGAAAAATTGCCCTCTCGTAACAGGGTCTTATCATTGCTTGTTGCCCAAGTTACTGGAGAATGAAATCGAATGTTTAGATTTCTATCCGTCCAATGTTCGCTCGTGTTGTTCACCAATCATCATTACAACACATGAACACGTTTGCATTCCCACTGTCCTCGTTAACTGATATAAGTAAATATTGTTTAAGGCAGCACAAAATAACGACTGATATACTTTCAGTATTGATCATAAAGCAATTCCTACGGTGCCACTAAACGTAATTAACACTAATTTTAACCTTACGTTGCACTTAACTGAAGCTGTAACTACAATGAAATGCTAAGATGCTTTTTTCACAAACAACAGTTACGTCCATTTCTGCCAGACCAAAAAGCCTCAATCTGATGGAAATCCCAACAGTGCTAAAATTTACATCTGATGCTCTAATAATGCTCTAATGAGTAGTGATAATATTATGCATGCTACCTCTAAAGTATTATACTCTGACACTAATTCAACGCCTGTAGTAATACCTGATGTTGTCACTCTGGCTCTTGCACTCACGACTAATACTGGCTAACAGTAGTACTAACGTTAATGCTATGCTATACTACTTATGCTCGTCCAATCCAGTAATGCTAATGCTTTTGTATGCTACAGTGTTAATGACGATATAACACTGATGCTTCATTAATGTTGACGTAATGCCCAATAAATGCTGATGCTAACACTGGCGTTTCAAGTGCTGTTTTATGTTGAGGATGACCAAAACTCAGTTTCACTAATGACTAACCAAGTTGAGTGGATCGAAAACGATAATTCTAATGCTAATGATGATAATTCTAATGCAAATGAGGATAATTCAAATGCTAGTGCAGGTGCTAATGCGAAAGCTAAAGCTGTTACTATTGCTCAGTATTGCTAGTGCTAGCACAAGCACTAATGCTATTGCTAATGCTAATACTCAGTGATGCTAATGCTATTGCTATTATTAATGCTGATGCTAGTGTTAGTGCTAATGCTAATACTATGCTGGTGCTAATGCTATGCTGGTGCTAATGCTCAGTGAAACTAATGCTAATGTTCAGTATAGCTAATGCTACTGCCACAGGTAATGCTAATGTTTAGTATAGCTAATGCTAATGTTACTGCTATTGCTAATGGTCAATGAAGCTAATGCTACTGCTGCTGCTAATGCTGATGCTAAAACTAAAGCTAATGCTAAAGCTAAGGCTAATACTAGTGCTAAGTGCTATTGCTAATAGGAAATATAATGTAAGTATACTAACGCGGATGTGAATCCTACTGCAAACTCTAATGGACAAGTCAATTGCAATACTGGGATGCTAATGCCATCAGTGTCAATGCAAACGCTATTGGAGTTAATAATGCACTAAGGTTGTTTATACCGGTGCCAGTGGAAGTGGCAATGCCATTCCAGTGTCTTTGCCAATGCTAACGCTAATGGCAATGCTAAACGATACTAATGCATGCCAGCGCTGTTGAAATGGCGGCTTATGCCAAAATACTAATGCTTTTGCTACGCTGATGTCAGTGATAGTGTTAATGCTCATGTAAACGCCAAGAGGATAGTTTATGCCATTGCTAATGCCAATTTGCTCAGTAGGGCCAATCCTAACTAGTGCTAATGCTCGTACTAATACTGAAACTGGTGGTAACACATACTAATCATTATCATATCATCATTGGCACTGTCGATCCACACAGACAAAAGCGAGTTTTTCGTGGAGTGTAGCTTGGGAGGACTAAATTTTAAAAGGGTAGAGCTGCTCATTTAACAAAAGTTCAAAGGTTAAGTTCAGTTTAAGTGCAGGAAAAAGGTCAGTGGTGGGTCACGTAGAGTTGCTTACTTCAAACAAAATCTTTCGATGCTCCGATGACACGATGAAACTTTGCACAAACAAATCGTAGCGAGTATTCATTGGACTGGTGATACGGTATCGGCGCCGTTTCACGCCTCGGCTCATTTTAATACCAAAGCTAATATTTCAGTTACGACTAAAAGAAGCCAAGACTGATGCTAATGTTATGGCTAAAGCTAATCTAATAGTGCTAAAATAGACTGATAAATTTTCAGTGCTGATATTAATGCCTCTGATGCAGATACCACGCAGCTGTTTACAACCTCTAATTTCATTGGTTCTGGTTAGGACACAGCTCTATTGTTTTTAGGGTTAGGGTTCATTGTTTCTGTTGTTTGTTTGAATGGTTCTATTGTTTTCTGAACCAATCGCGTGGGCTGTTGCAATAGCTGCGTACTGACCCAATAGGCCATTTCCGAGTTGCTGTTTGCCTCTGGTTCAAAGCGAGTCTTGGTGCTAAACCATTCAAATGATAATGAAATTGATTTGCATGAAAATACACAACTCATTTGGATTTGAATGGTTGTGCACCAAGACTCGCTTTGAACCAGAGGCAAACAGCAATTCGGAAATGGCCAATTGATGCCGTGCTGACGATAAGTTTATGCCAACCTCCTAACGCTATGCTAACCTGCCAGTGCTTCTGAAAATGTTCAGTAACGCTAACACCAGTGCTATGCTAATGCTAATACTAATACTAGTGCTGATAACGATACTAATCCAGGCCAATACTCACTATGCAAAGTTCATACCGGCTACCAATAATGCTAAAACTAATGCTTTGGAAGTACCTTTGTCTGTTATTATTACTATCAATGTTACTACCAATGTTGACCTACGTCGCAGCTATTGCTAGCCCTGATGTTAATGAGGATCCGAAACTAATGCTGGGCTATTAGTAGTGACAATACTAATACTTGGAGCACGTTAATGCCGATTCTAATGCTGATACTTACGTATTCCCATATTGCTATAACAATAAGCTAATAACATTTCCAATGCAGTTTCCAGTGATAATAATGCATCTACTTAAGCCACCGTCAGTTCCGTTAATTATAACGATCAAATAATCATTTGCGTACGATCATACTGATCGCACTGCCTAAAACCAAAACGAGCTAACTTTTTCTTGAACAAATTCCAACTATTAATGCAAGTTTTGAATAAGCAATATGGCTACTTATACCCTTGTGAGCCGCTGACGGTTGATAATGATGACGTGGACATTGGTTCTAGTGTTAAAGAGAACCTCCACTCCTACAAAAAGATAACTTTAATAAATTAAAAGGCAGGAAGTAATGACACAAAGAGCTTTTGTATAATGACTATGGGGCAACCATGTTACATCACAATTATTCAAGATGGCGGCACCCGGGAAACAAGCAATTCTAAAATTCGTGGTTTTCACATACAAACGCTTTCTTTGAAAAAAAAATTCAAAAAAATTTGATTGTAGACATTATTTCCTGCCTTTTATAGTTATCTTTTTGTAGGAGTGGAGGTTCCCTTCAACTAGCAATTAATCTAGTGAGCTGTTATTTTCATTGTCCCAAGTTAGTTGCACTTTCTTTTTAATCACACATTAAGCCGGGTGTTACTTATTGGGTCCATTTCTATGGAGGCATTTTGAAAAGCAAAGGCAAGTCTGATGGTTATTAGGACTGGAAGAATAATACATGAATTTGCGCTAAGGTAGTACTTTCTTCCATTATGATTCGTTCTCCAGTATCTTGAGCACAGCATAAACAACATCTTGATTACAGATAAGAGTTATCCGCACGTACCGTCTACCTCTCCATTTTGAGCACAAATGGGTATATAATACTACTGCTGATGCCCATACGCTATTGCTGATGCTAATGCAAATGCCAATGCTAATGCCGGTCCCAATGCTAATGCTGGTGCTAATGCTAATGCCAATGCTGTTGCCAATGCCCATGAAAATGCCAATGCTAATGCCAGTGCCAATGCCAATACTAGTGCTTATGGCAATGCTGATGCCAGTGCTAATGCCAGTGCCAATGCCAGTGCCAATACTAGTGCATATACCAATGCTAATGCTAATGCCTATGCTAATGCCAGTGCCAATCCCAATACTAGTGCTTATGCCAATGCTAATGCCAGTGCTAATGCCAGAACCAATGCCAATGCCAGTGCTAATGCTAATAGACAGGTAATTTATGGACAAATACTTCGGCAGCCTAACGGCTAAATTGCATATTTTACGATGGGCCAATTTCGCTGTATTAAAATTCACTCACTCTTAAACACAAGGCATCATCTTGAGGTAATATATCAAACACGAAGAAGAGTGTTTCATCAGATGTCCAAACACCGAGAAGCGAGTTGAAAAACGAGGCCCAAGGCCGAGTTTTTTAACCGAATTCGAGGTGCTTGGATAGAGGATGAAACACTCTTTTGAGTGTTTGATATTGCTTCTAAAAGGAATCAGTATTTTAAGAGAAAAACTACTTTATTCCCCAGAGCCTCAAACTCATGTTTATTGTTTGAAGTTCAATTATAAAATATTGAAATTGGTCTGTTAAATCCAAAAAAATGTAATTTATAAGGTAATGCCAATAATACTAATAATCATAATCTGATGTGAAAAATAATATAATAATCTGATGTAATAATGTAATAATCTAATCTAATAATAATCTGATGTGAAAAATAATAACTAATGGCAATTTAGAGCTGTGATTGAAACTATTTAAGAGAAGACATTCGTCTTTATACACGAGCTCATTAAAAAGGTGTTTCTAAAACGATGTTTACCATTTTGGGATAGAGAAACGCCTGTTCTGCTTGAGAATACGAAATCTGTCCTGCAGGCAGTACCTTCTGGAGAAGATGGTCCAAGTTATTGTTAACCATAACGGTACATGTGAAAGTTGGCTTACAAATGCTCTCATTGTAGCTGGCTATGGTTGGAATATCGGCTCTTACTAGCGCCTCACGATGGTCACTCCTCCTGAAAGAAGGACACTATTGGCTCTTTCAAAGGGGCTATGTCACGTAATTTGAGACAATTTCATAACGCATCAGCCGCTCATAAAATAAAACAAGACATCGCAATAAGCACTTACAACCGTAGAACAACATAAAAGAAATACATCAAGGTCAAAGACGCGCATGGATGGGCAGAAAAGGGCAAGATTGAAACGGCTTGCATTAAGGTAATCTTGAAAAAAATTGAACCGACTTTTTAAAAGTTTCATATAATTCGCCTGGATAATGGTCATTTTTGCTCAGAATCATGTTGTTTGATACGAAATAACCATCATACAAGTAAAGGAGTTTCATTTTAGCATTTTAGAGTATTAGACGAGTAATTAACTAAAGATTTATCCGAATCACTCCAAAATACGGTGAGATGGCCCCTTTAAGTCTGCTCGTCTTAAATATATGTATTTTTTTATCTTAGCAATTCTTAGTTTACGACGTGTGCAATATTTAAGTTTTGTCATGTACATGTGTTTTCTTCCTCGCCTTTTAACATGTTGTAAGTCACTTTCACTCTCTCAAATGTATTTTAATGTAAGTATTCAATAATTTTTAAGGATACAGTGTTATCAGTATTTCTTTTTTGTGCCACCCTCTTAAAAATAAAGTTACTAAACCAGGAAAGTGCCGAGACTAGGTTAGCGTCGATATGAGATTTTCTTTCAGCTCTGTGGTGTGAGTGAAGCTTCGTCCTCTACTGCTGGCCAAATTAACTTGGGGCTTTGTGGCCTTGAGACTGCGATCAGTTATACTAAGAAACGTTACCAGGCGGTGGCCTTAGCGTTTTGGACGCCATATTGGACAAGTTGTGGGGAGACCGAACGAGTGAGAAAGGCTTGGGCATAGGTTTTTACCCCCTTTGTCCGTTTCCGCTCACTTCTCTCAGCATGGCGACAGAATTTCGTCCGCAAGAACGCAAATCAACCAAAGGTCGAAAGCAGGGTAGCTGGGAATTGGGAAAGAGAGAGAGAGTTCATTGTGTCTACTGCGCATACGCAGGTAGACACGAAGACGGAAAAACGTTTGTTAACTTGTCGATATGCAATCGCTAATCAATAAGTGATCCGTGATGCCGAGGAGAGTCGGTCAGGCCAATTCCGACCAATCACATGTGAAATCGCAACGAGCGACCCACGTGTGCTTAATCCGTGTTACCAAGGAGTCGGTCACGCGTTTAATTTCGACCAATCACAAGTGAAATCGCATGAAGGACTCGCGTGCGTTAGAATATGTGGGTTCTGCAAGCTCGTGGTTTCGACAAGGTCGATCGAGTATTCCTTAGTCCGTGCGTGTTTTCGACTAGGTCCACTGTTTTTTCCTCAAGCTCGAGTATTCATCAGTTCGTGCGTGTTTTTGACAAGGTCCATCGTGTCTTCTGCAAGCTTAGCAACACGCAGCAAAAAAAAGCAGTAGACACATGTAGGCTTTGCATACCTTTTGTTTTAAAATGTCTCGACAAAAAGTCATAAAATAATAAAATAAAAGAAAAAATAAAATAAATAAAGTAACTATTTCGTAGATTTGTTAGCACTAGGTTTTATTTCCAAATTAACATAAACATTGATTTAAGTGGGGTTTTGCAGCAAGCACATCCCGAAGTTCATGTTTGTAGCTTTCCCTTCAAGCAGTGACCTTATCCTTGGTTTGGGTCAAAGCCGTCATTTTATGTCGCTACTCTAACAAGTTGGATATGCTTTCTAACATTTGGCTTCTAATGAAAGACACAACCAGCACCAGCAGTCTTAATTTACAATATTTCGAACTAAGTTCTGCTTAAATTTAGACTTCAGTAGTCCCTTATTTTTGCACCAGATAGCGAGGCGGCTGAAACACAAGCGGGCGCTCATCATCCCCTCCCTCCCCCGGGGGGAAGGGACTGGCTCCCACTCCCGGTGGATCGCGGATTTTGCCGAAGGCGGTTTTTGTATGCCCTTACGCGCAGCCTCGCTCCGGGGGCGTTGCCCTACCTATTTCACAATATTAAATTTTCAGACGCAAATTACTCGTTCGTTGCTTCTTCTTTTGCGTTTTCCTTTCACTCATTAAGACCCCTCACGCATTCTAAGAGTTTCTCTACTGCCGGCCTATCGGTTGCCACTTTGCTACGATGCACAAGCGCCAAATTCCCGTTCTTATCCAACACAAAATCCCCTCCCATCTGCGTAGGGTCATCTTCGTCAAACATGGCCACAAGTTTGCGGCCGGCGCACTTTTGTTCGGCGTAATAAACAAGAGTGGAGATGCTCCAAACTTTGGCCACGGATCGTTTGAGGCCCAGAGCATTGTAAAGCTGGCGCCTCGGGTCTACAAACATTTTGAACTTGCATTTGGTGTCTTGAAGCCATTTCTTTGCGCCATCCTGAAAAGTAAGAGCAGTGCCGGAGCAGGGTTAAATTTTTTTTTTTTGGGGGGGGGGGGGGGGGCCGGGGCATTTTCAAATCTGGGGTCCCTAAAATAGCATTTCCAGCCTTCTGATAGCAGTTTCCAGTAATTGTTAACTGACTAAAATCATTGATCAGATATGTTACTTGAACGTTGTACTCTCCTTATTCCTTATTGAACAGGTTTATACAAATTGACATGCAACATGTCAGTGTTTTGAATATTTTTATTTCGTGTTAGCCAAATTTTTTTTTGGGGGGGGGCCTCCCCATGCTACAGCACTGAAGAGAGGTGAATGCATGGAATAGCATTATCCCGTAACGTGGGCTCTCAAATTGAAAATTCTCTTGTGACAGTTGTGAAAAGATTGCCCGAAAACTAATTGAAGGGCTCAGAGCAAAAACGTCCTTAGTGACTTTTGAGTGCACGTTTGGGTGCATGACTTTTTTCAGTTTGTGTCATTTTGCAAATTGCGGCCAAATTTCAGACAGTAAATGGCACTCAACAAATCACCTATCGCGGGTTCAGCTGGATAAAGAAAATAACAGAACCTTGGGACAAGAGGATGGAAACAAAGAAGGAACAAAATGTTTTCTGGCTTCTGTTCATCCCATCACCCTGAATTTTGGCATACAGGATGAAAAGAGTTCCCTCTATAACTTCAGCGTAGTTGAATCGGACAAAAGTATTGTCAATGATTTTGTAAAATGACCAAAAACCCGCATGAAAGTCACTGGAGCCGTTTTTGCCACTTCAATTAAAATTTGCATGAAATTTGAGCCCTTGAACCATGCCATACTGGTGCACTCAGCTCTTATGTCAGAGCTACATGTAACTAGCCAAGTTGGAGCTGGCTACTCACGTTCATTTCTTACCACATTTCCAAAGCTTACAACTATGACTTGTCCATGGTGAGCCTCAAATTCTGCTGTACGCTGCTGAACTTGGGCCACATGATCGCGTCACGGTAGTCATGCAAAATGCCGCAACAAAATCAGAACTGTGGATGTTGAAGTCAAGAGGTCTTGAATGGTACAGTGTCTAACAGAGCAAAATTGATAGAAGAGCTAGTAAATACCTCTTACTAACTGAGTTTGAGGGCCACACTGTAAGTTATGGCCTGAAATTTTTTCCATTTCAATTTGTCCCAAGTTGAAGAGGGAAAAAACAAGGTGCCGTAACTTACAGTATAGATCAAGAGAAAGAGATCAATACAACATTTACTATACTTCTTGGTAATCAAATCGAGTGCGGAAAGCACACTATGATTGACAAAGTGGAGCAGGTCATAATGTAGAATAAGGCCCACTAAGTTGGCCAATCATATAGGGCATAGTATCTGAGAGATATAATAATGTTATTTACCCCTCAGCAATAATTTAATTTGCACATTAACTCCATGGATAGACTCTGAATACAGTCATATTCTGTGGTGAGCACTAAAAATCAATAAGATTCAAATTCCTTGACACACATTTTGAGCTGGGGATCCAAAGACAGTTAAATAGTGATGGATTGATGAAAAAATAAACAATTCCAAGGCACTATTATCAGGCTATTCCAAAGCTTCATACCATACAAACTCAATGGTTCTAAGGTTGTGAAAAAAGTAATATTGAATTAATCAAGGGGCAGAGGCTGAAATCATAAAGCCTTCCTAAAATATGATGTTACCTAGGAATTGTCTCGTAACAAAGCTCACCCAAGGGCCATAGCTTAGGAAGCCTTCATGAATCTAGCCCCAGGTTTCTAAGAATTGTGGGGCCAGGTAAGTTACAGGGATAGACAGATGTCTGCTTTAAAGAGATTCTAATGTTAACATTCGAGAGAGAAGCCTTGGCTCTGACAGTTAACAGTTTACCATACTGACTCATTAGTGACAAAATGTATCCAGTGGAGTGATTTGGTTGCATCGATATAATAAGCAGATCATCTTGGTCTGAGAATCACCAACCTTTCCGTGGAAACATCAGTTAATTTGAGTTCACAAGGTCCTTTTGACCCTACAAAAAGCATTCTTTCCTTCAAACCATCTGATGAAGGGTTTATCTTAGCATCTACTTCTTCCAAGAAAGAGTTCCAATCATCTTCAGCCTCATAAAGTTCCTCTTCTGCATCACGGATGCATTCGTGGTTGTACATCTGTTTGATTGCATCGTCCATACCTTTCCTTGACGTCACATTCAGTGACTGAAATGCTGTGTAGTAGTGCCCTATCATGGCCCCCATTCTACCCACTTTGTCTGCAACAAAGCCCTTGATAGACTGGCTTGCATTCTCTTGGGCTTCAGCCAAGATGTTTCTTAAAATGTTTTGCAATTTCTCCAGTGCTTGCAGCAAGTTCTCCATGGCTACCTAAGCAGTAAAGGTTAAATGTACTTATGAAACATTTGATTTCATTAGGTCTCTCCACGGGCTGTATTTGTATTGTCATTGTTGGACTGGAGCGAGTGGGCGTGGAATGGAGGCTAATGCTGGGGAACTTTTCATATGCAAATCATTTTTCTACATGAGCCTCCATTGCATGCAAGTCACAACAAGAACAAGGCCTCACCCACTACCCCACCCGCAGGCAAAACGCTTGGCCAACGAACTCACCCCTCCCCATGACTTGCCTCACTGTATATTGGGGTCTCCCAGCAAGTACGGGAAAGAAGTGTATTTTGTTCACTTGCGATTAGGCTTTCATTTGGAGTCCTTTTGCTTTGTAACTTGTCCTCGCGTACTTGCAGGAAGAGCCGTATGTTCACACCGAAGCAAATGAACTATAACCAAGCGCTGGTTTACGTCGGCAAAACCCTAGATCATTCTAACCTGATCACAGCTCTTGTCTTGTTTTTCACTTTGCACAATGATTTGGAGTCGCTTTTCCTTTGGTTCATCCATTTCTGGTATGTCACAGTCAAACGAAATTTATACTTCCTACTAGTGCCTCATAGACATTTCAAACCTGCGAATCAGTGACTCATTCCTACCGACTACCGTAATTTTAATAGGAAAGCACCACAGCGGAAATTGCACCTCGCCGTCGCCACCATTTTGACGAATGAAGATGGTGATGGGCCTGGGCCTGCATTCTTTTACTGCGTTCCTATTGGTCAGCGTTTATTTTCAAAAAGTAATGGCGGACGATTCGTAGCAGGAATCTCATCACGTTTTCCAACCCAAAATGACACAGAGAAAGAGCCTTTGGTTACGATGGCGTCTATTTGCTAATAAATACAACAACCGACTTCTCTATGGTATGATGGGACTGATGTTTTCTGCGCAGTTAATTCTGATTTACAGGCATTTTAAAGGAGAGAGGGTCCATCGTAAGTATTGCAACTTAGTAATGCACACGTTTCCAGGTCGTTCCAAGGGGTGTAGCCAGCTAGCAAACACGCGTGTAGGCAGGCGTTCGCTTGCTCACACGTGGTGACTTCGCCGAGCCAACAGCATTTGTTCAATAAGGGGTGGACCATTAGAAAATGATTTTTTTTTTGGGGGGGTGGGGGGAGGGGGTCACAGGCTCAAAAAAAAATTATCAGGAAAAATGCAAGAAAAAAGAAAGGTGAGCGCAGGTATTACCAAAAAGAAAAAAATAAGAAGGAAAAAACAACAACAACCAGTGAAGGAAAAAAAGAAAATCTCACCTAAGGTGTATTAAAAAAAAAGTCCTGCGTGTCCGAAAATCCCCACGCCCACCTCCCATCACTTTTCTAATACTGCCCTGTTTACACTCCTTCAAGCAACACAGCCGAGACAGGAGCCCATAACCCGAAGCTTACAACTTCAATATACTTGTGTCATGGCGTTTTCACAGATCAGGCTATTTTTAGATTGATTTTTCTGCAAATTCAGTCTCCCACCAGAGCCTTGGTGTCCCACAGGAGCCTTGCTAGCCAATCATAAGCCTTGCATAATTGGGAAAAACATGTCTCAAAATAGCTCGGTCTGTAAAAATGCCATGACATAATCCTAGTAGGGGAGTTGTAGGCTCTGGGTTATGGGCTACTGGCCCAGATGTGTAAAATTTCTTTTTTTTGGTGGGGGAACAATTTTTTGGTGTGTTTTTCAGTAACAGAGGAAGAATTGTTTGAAAAAGGACCAGTTGTTGTGAAGATGGAAGAATACCTGAAAGCAGCAGCGAGTTGGCCGGTATGTTTCTTAATCAAAACTGACCTAAACCAACTTCTCCTTTTCTACTGATTTCAATGTGGCCTTAAATGAGGAGTTCTTGAAGTTTTCTAAAACGAATTTTTTGTGTGCATGTGACGTGTTTTAGTTCATAAGGCGGAAGAGAAAAGATCCATTTAAAGAAGATGAGGATCAGTAAAAAAGATGGCCTGGTGATAACGACCACAGAAAGATGTAAGTTACATAATAAGATGGCACAGATCAAACAGATCCAATACCAAGAACAGGAAATCTCTTCTAACTTCAGCATCAAGAAAGAGCCTTTCATTGATTGTCTACAAAGGGTTCTATAATTTCACCAATGACATGGATAGCCTTTCCTATGCTTCCAGCTCTGGTGTCTGTGGCACTTGATGTCAATTTTCATTTTATTGGTGTAATGTAAAGCAATGCTTTTGGGTCAGGACACAGCTATTGCAAGAGCTCTCGTGGTGTGGCTAAAAAAATATTGGATCCATACAAACCTAACAGAAACAATTGACTCTAACCCTAAACTGGATAGAGTTGCATCTTTACCAATCCAGTGAAATTAGAGGCTGTAAAGAGCTGTGATGCTTGTGGGTCATTAGAAACTGCAGGCAAACTATATTGCATCTGTCTTGCAATAACATGATATTGAGCCTGTAATCTTTTTTTTTTCAAAGTAATTATTGAGTGTTGTAACATCGAAATAAGACCCCAACAACGAAATTTTTGACAAAGAAAATTCTTGTTCTCTTAAAATATATCCCTACTGCATAAAATAAAAGATGAGAACTTTCTTGATCTTTCATATCCGGTTATTATCCCCGTAGTCCACTACAATCATGATTTTCAAGAAATACAATTAGAACTTCTGTCGCTATGGTAACAGCATATTGTGCTCCCGAATGAAACTTTGATCGTTCAAACTGATCACACAGCTGTAAACAGTCAAGATTCGATTTGGACGACAGCGTGTCTCCTCCTTGTTCGTTTGTGGGATAGTTTTTTTTTTCAGCATCGAATAGCTTGTCTCCACAATAAAATGGCCACGGAGGGATCTTATCGGCTCGAACTCGAACCACAGAAAAAGAATGTGTTCGTGACACAGTTGAGGTAAGTGGCGATTGAGTCACTTTTTAGCTACTTGTGAATTATTTAGTAGATCGTTGATGAGTGAGAACTTCGCTAAACGTACTAGTTAATGCGCTGGGTTTGCTCAACAGGGAGGACGAGGAAGATGGTAGCGAAGTTCGCAAATTCCCCATCGTTGAAGAGGTACTTACGAACCATTAAGCTATTCTTTAGTGTGCGCGCGTATGGATACATGTGCAATCGAAGGGTGATAATTTGGTTAAAGTTAACTGTAGTATCACATCTTGCAGTTTGCCAACCTCTAGATAGCTTATAGAAGAGATGATTTGCGCCTCATCACTTTCTTAATTTGTCAGAAATGAACTTAATTTTGCCCTTGAGATCCACACCAACGTTTGTCTGTTTGTTTACAGTTTGTGATTCAGAAGTGAATTAAACTGGCTGTTGTTCTCTTTACGGCAATTAGCATGAAGTCCGTTATGATGCTTTCAATTTATAAGGCAGATTGCATGGATTCCCTAAAATGTAGCTCAAGACTATGCAATCATGCTTGTATGCATGTTGAATATAATATTGCGGTTTGCGTGACGTGAGAGAGATCTAGCATCGCGTTTATGGCCAACGGCAAACGGCAGGCAGCTGCTTGTCATAAAACCATGAGAATTCGCTTGCTCTAGCTTATTTACTTGCTTGATAGCTTTGACTAACAGGCAAAATATAAGCTAAAATCAAACAAATTTCATGAGTTCTTGGTAAACAGCGTATTTCAGCCTAACGTTTGCCGTTTGCCGTAAACGCGATGCTAAATCTCTCTATCGTTTCGAACACCCGGCTAAAGTTGACTTTATCACAAGTTGAATCAGTGATAAATTGTCACCCTTAGTACTAGTGTCTGGATCATTTCAACGGAATCGATCGTTTTGAACTATGACAAAAATAATCGTTCTCATTTTACGTTGATTTCTAATTTTAAGTCAGCAAGCAAGTTGCTTGATACGGGATTCAACACTGTGCAGTCAACTCTGCTGCTGAAAAAACAAGTCGAAGTGGAAAAGGTGCAAGAAGACCTGGAAATGAAAAGACGACAGTTTGCCGAGCGTATGGCAGCTTGCAAGAGAAAAGAGGAGGAGCTTAAAAAGAAACAGACCCAGGTACTGTATTTGTTTGTAGCGTGCCAAGTTTTGCAAATATGTAAATAAATAAATAATTGCTTAATTGACCACTCCCCTTCATGGGCTTTTCAGGGACATTGAAACAAATAGTAAAAATGAACTGATAACACAATAAGAAACCAAACTGGAAGGATGCAGACCTGTTGGCTATTTGCAGTTCACCACTAAGAAGCTGAAGCAGACAACTTGAACTAGTGGACAGATGGAGATCACTTGAACCTGAGTCCTCCAGATTTCTTGTCCAGTGCCCTAACTGTGCAGCCAGGCTGCTTTCAAGCTCCTGTTAATGTGCTTTATTAAAAGGTCCATGAAAGACGTCATATTAGAAACACTGCTCCAAAAGGCCTGTTTAAGAGAGGAACATGTTTCTAAGGGAAATGAGGATCATCTCTGTGACCCAATGAATGAAACCATTTTTCAAAGAGGTATTAACCAATAAAAACCCTTTTCAAGTGCAGGAGTTTCTGTTTAATTTTAGTAACGTATAGTCTTGTTTCTCAATACTAAATACAGATTCGTGAGAGAGTCGGCAAGTTTGAGAAGTTTATAGAAGAAAATGATGCAAAAAGAAGGAGGGCAATCCAAAAATATCAGACAGAACTAAAGTTCAAAAATCAGAAAAATAGAGAGCTTGATGTTTTATCCACAGAGCTGGAGCAGCTAAAAGCAAGGTGCGATATGAATGGTTTTAAGATACTTTTTTATGGCAATAGGGTCAAATTAGATTCAACTTTATCATCTCCAGATTGATCAGTAATAGTTAATATTGATATCAATCCTGGAACTGCTGATTCAGCTCTGATTACAGATGTGTTTTGATTTGCTTCAGGAATATGGCTCTGCAAGCAAAGCTGGCAAAGTGTTCAGTTTATGAAAAATTTCTGATGAAAGTTCTTGACCAATTACCAGAAGGTACAGCATCTTTTTTAGTGCTGTTTGACGCTTAGTTTCTTTTTCTTAGCTGGCTGTCTTGCTGGTTGGATGACTGATAGCCTGCGCTCACAGACCTATTTCCATTTGTCGCTTCTAAAGTAACTTTTCGGGCGGAGAGAAGCGACAACCGGAAATACGTCTGCAAGTGCAGGCTAGATGACTGACTGACCAATCAATATTCAAAGCCTGGGTTTCATCTTACATTAATTCTCACTATCTGACAAAGTGTGTATACTAATTTCTTCCTTTAAATGATGTATTTGGAATTCACTTGTTAGATTATCTGGAAGCAAATGACTCCATGCTGATGGGAATAATGATGCGATTTAGGACTCTGAGTGCAACTAATCAATCCCTTGTACAGATGCTGGTGGACACATCAGATCAGGTACATAAAACACTTGTTCATTCAAGGACAAGGTCCATGAATACATGTATCTTCCATGGGGATTTTGATCAATTTTTCATTGTTTCCTGTTATGAGATTTCAGTCTGAGGGATGATATTGCTAACCCTGAAAACTAAAAAATGGTTCTCTTCTAGACAAGTTTGTAGGGAGTTTTTGGATATGAAGAGAGTTGATGTTTCTATAGTAGTTAAAAGCTAGTTCATTAATTAATAAAATATTAGTATAAAGTGGAATTTAATTTCATGCTAATTGGTGAGACGTAGAGGTAATATTTGTTCTTTTTCAAGTGGTTGCTAAGAAATCTTGTCATTCATGGCACAGAATGCTGTGACACTTCCAGGACCTCATGTGCAGGAAGTACTTTCCTCAAAGGAGCTAGAATTTTAAGTGATGATTGCCTGATTATTTCCAGGTTGAAGCTGAACAACAGAAGCTTCAGGACATGAATCAGGAACACACTCAGAGTATATTGGTGAGTCGTTAAGAATGTTTACTCATTAGTTAATGACCATCTTACAGCTGTCTTATGGACAGTGACGTGACCAGTGAATGACAATAAGGCTGGTGGTGAGCTGATTTTGCTACAGAGCTCAACACTTTTTTATGCAAATCATGTTTTTCCAATGCTAATAAGTATGCATTTACATAATAAAAGCAGTGAGGTTTGTATCAAAACAAGCTTAACTCCATTCTCGCTTTTATGGAAAGGCAAGGTAACTAAACACTTCTGTTCTGACATGGCCGTTTATCTCCCTCTTTCCTCGTGAAGTTCCATATCTCCCTTTTATCCACTGTGTGGTACTGGCTACATCTAGAGTATGTCCCTGATAAAACAATCTTCTGTGATCTTTTCACCTTGGAATCAAACAAGCTAGCCTGCGAGCAAGCTCTCTCCCACACCGCACGAGAGAGCTTGCTCGCAGGCTACAAACAAGCAAATTGACGCCACTTTTTCAATAAGATATGACTTTTAAGTTTTCAAAATAATTTAGTTCAAATCAGCTTTTTTCATTGATATTTGTAGCTAATGAATAGTGAGCTTGCTGCACTTCAAGAAAAACTTGAGGACTCTCTGCAAAAGAAAGAAAAAATTGATCAGTTCTTAGTCAACAGCAAGGGAAT
This sequence comes from Astreopora myriophthalma, assembly GCA_014634185.1. Lineage (NCBI taxonomy): Eukaryota > Metazoa > Cnidaria > Anthozoa > Scleractinia > Acroporidae > Astreopora > Astreopora myriophthalma. Next base: position 187,092 of record BLFK01000460.1, read on the forward strand.
TTTCAGACAACAGGTAAGAGTGAGAGAAGTAATAATATTGTAAAATGATACTCTATTGTCCTTAATTCGTAAACAGAAGATGGTTTATCCTCAGGACTCACGTCTTACTGTAAAATTCCGCAAATTTCGGGCTTATGTTTTTCAAAACTCTTTTTTGAGGGGCTTATATGAGGGGTTCGTAGACGAAGGGACTTATCATAGGAGGGAGATTTGCATTATGGAAATCAACAGGGCTTAGTGTACAGAATTGTTCTTTTATATATATGGTCCTGATCATAAATAATAGCATGTAAAGTGGCTTGTTTTTGGAGGCTTCCAAGCATTTCAAATTTGGGGGGCTTATATTCAGGGGGGCTTTAATATTTTTGCAATTCTACAGTAGCTCAGTAATGAGCAGGATTCAAATATACCCCTTTTACATCAGGGCTGGGTTGTCCAAAGGAGGGTTGGCGGTAAGCTGTGTTAATTTTGATTAAAACTTATAGGCTGTCATGGTATTTATCGACCTCCTTTCAACAACTCAGCCCAGTTTTGCACTTTCACTTTCTTTCATTGCAGAGTGAATTACTTGGCTGCATTAAAATGTCAATTGATAACATAGCAGATAAGTGTCAACGGCTTCGAAGCAGACCAGTGGAAAGCCTCGATGTTGATTCCAAGTTAAAACTAATTCAGGTGCGAGACTTGTACAAGTACGTTAGGTATACTAGCAAGTGAATTAAGTGTCAGCACCAGCCCACATTGTGGAGAGTACAACTACAATATATTTGTGTCATGGCATTTTCACAGACAGACGAGCTATTTTTGGATTGATTTTCCTGCAAATTCAGTCTCTCACAGGAGCTTTGCTAGCCAATCATAAGCCTTGGATAATTAATTGTTTGGGTGCATGTGGACTGGAACTGAACTTTTCCTGGGAAAAAACTTTCTAAAAATAGCTTGGTCTGCAAAAACACCATGACAGCCCCAGTATGGGAGTTGTACACTCCGGATTATGGACTACTGGTGTCAGTCTATGCTGGTCACACCCAGGACATCCTTCCCATCCAGGCCTGCAAGGGACCTACGAAATTCGTCCTGAGTATCTATCCTTTTCACCCAGGGGGTTAGTATGCAATACTTGATGTCACTTTGCAGTGGGTGTCCTGTGGTGGAAATTATGCAATCGATCCACCAGATGAGACCTCGCTAGTTCATACACAGCATCATGATCACCTACTGCCCCATTGCAAAGGGAAGTAATATCTATATTATACCTTCCTCATTAAATTTCAGGAACACATCATAGAACACACTGACATTGTAAAATTGGCCAGACTTCCAGAATTTGCCTCAACTGGTGATGGACTACAACCCAGTCCCTCAAGCATTCTCAAGAACAGATTATCCCGGCATGCACTAGTCGACTCTCCGTTCAAGTCCAGTGCTTCCAGAGGACTAAGAAATGTCCAGTTGGCTCTGAGATTTGCAGCTGATGTAAAGCAGTCTTAGCTAATAGCAGCCATGTAGCAGTTCTGGCAAGGCCTCATATCATTGGCTCTTTACTCTCTCAGACCACAATTGAACGAACAACAGAAACAATGCATCTGACCTTAAAAACAATAGCAGCTGCTACAATAAATGGCCAATAGAATGACAAGCTTACAAGAGCTGCTACACTACTGCAGCCATGTAGCACATCTACAGACAGAAAGTTTTCTATTTTAATACCAGAGATCAGTTCAGGTGGAATTATGTCTCAAACCTAGCGCTTTTCCTTAATTCATAGATAAACTACAGATGGGCCTGTCAGTTGCCTTCTTAGCTCGAAACTGTTTTTACCTCTTTCCTAGACTGAATTGTTGTCATAACTATTTTTGGGTCCTCAATGGAAAGGAGAATTTTTCTAAGTTTCTGATAAATCCATTTTGTATTGAATAGTCTGAATAGTGGTGATTTTCAAGGGTTCAGGGTTATTTCTATATTTATGAATGTATAAAATATGTTCAGAGAAAAGATAAATTTATTTTGTTATCAGAATGGTGAAATGAAAATTAGTGTCATTGATTTTTTTACTATAACAATTCATAGTTCTTGAGAGAGGAGCAAGACAAGGGAATTTCATCTGTTCTCTTTTGTACGCTTCGTGAGTGCACTGCTCAATTCTCCCTATCACCAAACCCAAAACTAGCCATTATGGAAGGAGATAGAATTCAATAAACCTAAGACAACAACAACCAAGTGTATGCTCTGACAGCATCTTGTTTTTTTCTGAGGACCACAAGCTCTTTTTCTCTGCGTTACATAGCAATGCTATTTTACCAAGCAATTGGTCATGGATCCAGAAACTTGAGTCACTTTAACAAAGGACATCACCACAAACGTTTTTATATCACATGCAGCTTCAGTTTTATTCAAATTTGAACCAAGACTATTACATAACAACAATGGTTTGCGATAACAGTTCAGAAAATTGAGGGAAATTAATTATTTTACAGAAAGTGGACAGGAAAAAATACACCTTGAATTCTGCCAGATACCATTTATTTTCCCTGTCTGTTTATCAATTGGCCTTAACGATGACCTTAGTTTAACCCACCCATTTTGGTGTTATGCGATGGCTGACTTTATTTGTGGTTTAATTATTCAGGCATAACATCTTTTGGGGAAAGTACAAAACATGATTCTCAATATGAACCCCGAGATAGCATGAAATACATCTTACCCTTGAAAATTGTTGGTCAAAAACTGCCCTCTGAAAGTACTAATGAAATTACAATTATTATTTTCGCTACCATAGAATCCTGTCTTCTCGATGAGAAAGAACTTTTTGCAGCTGAAGAGTTAAGTTTTTCTTTATCAGCTTATTCACAAGGAAAATCAATCCTCTTAAAGATCGTCTCTCCCATCAAAGTTCAATACGTGTAAATACGGAACAGTGTCGCTCAGCACAGACAGACTGGAAACACTTTTTGCCCCAAACTCTACATTTGACGTCGTTTGGTCTCGGGTTCGGTAAGAACTTCTTATTCTAATATGTATAGGGTATGTTTTGGTCTCAAAAGCACTTTGACTCAACCGGTCACACAAGGCGATTGGACAATGGACTACGTTTTACCCCAATACAATCCTTCCCATGAAAGCCAACCGTAACGATATAGTGTTTACAAATTTCACTTTCTACGATAACCACTGATCATCCAGTTTGCATGCAAACAAAAAGCCCCTAAAGAAGGAAATGGAAAGGACTCTGAAATGCATGACGCTAGTTCATAAATTATTGTCTTCTTTACACTGTAAGTTTCAAATTATTTTTTTTTGGCCCAAGATTTTCACTTCAAGGTTCAACACATTTCTTTTTGCCTCCACAATTTAATGTATTGCCCCACATTAATTCCCTTGTACACAGCAGATTACGCATAGCAGTGCTCTCGTACTACAAATCATCATTCCCTCTGAAGCCACTGAATACACAAATTACTGCTCAACAGGCCATTTGCAACAGTTTGTCAGATGACCCAGCTTTGTCGTAATGTCGATGATTCAGGCTTTTTCAACAAATCATATTCCCAGAAAATGAAAAAATAAAAGCAGCTTAAAATATACTCCCATGAAAATTTATTAATTAATGAAAATTTCACTGGAGGGCAAACAATGCTAGCTTGTATATGAAAGTATGGAATTCTCAAGCATTCAAATGATTATAAATCCTCGACCTTCAGTGATATTCATCTGAAAATTGGGAATCCGGCTAAGTGAAACATGATCTTTTCATTTCTGGAATTCATACAGCCCTGGCTGCAAATTTGCAATCACCGGTCAAGTAACCAGCTGCTGGAAATGGCCTGTTGAAACACTATGGGGGGCATGCTATGTACCAACTACACATGCCAACAATCATTTAAGACATCCTCTCCAACCAATTATTTTTTGAACACACTCCTCAAACTATGTCATTTGCATGGTGCAAGCTGTGATCATCATGTGTATCACTTAAGGCTTTTGATCAATGGCTGCATGACCTATTCCGTCTAATGTTGGAAGGGGCATCCTGGTGCCCAGTGGCCTCTCATACCTGAAGGACCGTGTCCAAGAAGAAAAGAAAAACAAGTCACCTTTAGTTAACAACAAAGCTATAAAAAGCATGTACTATTCTTGCTATCAAAATACTGATATCTTTGGGGAAAGGGGGGAGGGGGGTGGACCAGGAGGGGAAGATGTAGGTAGAAGGTTTTAAAATTTAATGCACCTATCATCAAAACATTTTCTCACGCAAAAGTTAAATCTCAAAACCATAAACTATGCTCCAGATACATTTTCAAGGTAGGGTGCCCACAGGTGTTCAGCCTTGTCAGGTTTTGTGGTGAAAAGACTGAGTTTTAGAATGGCTTGTTTTCACTTTTAAATTTCCTGGGTGCCGTCATCTTGAATAATTGTGACGTAAGTTGGTTGCCCTATTGTTATTATACAAAAGGACTCACGTCAGAACAATAGGGCAACCAAGTTATGTCATGGTTATTCAAGACAGGCGCCAGCGAAATTTGAAACTGAAACTTCAGTTTTTTCCCATTCAAACTTTCTTTGAAAACATCTCAAACAAATTTGATTGAAACCATCATTTCCTTCCTTTTAAAGTTATCGTTCTATAGGAGTGGAGATTACCTTTAACTCAACAACAACCTTTCTCTTATCCCCTTGATAAAAACCAAATAATGCGAGATAGATTGCCAGGTTAAAAGGAGAGCAATCAAAGACTAAGAGGCCCTGTAACATTTCAGAGGCAGCCTCCACCACCTCTACAATACAAACAGCAAGGAAGCGCAGGTTAGGGGAAATTAGCATGGTCCTACTTACCACACAAATGACATTGGCCATAACCTGGATAATAGGTTCCTGGCATACCATGCATGTAATTACTCTGATGATGGTAATCTCTTTCAAGGCCACCGCCACCACCACTACGGTATCCAGCATGGCTGCCATGGCTACCACTGTACCTGTTTTCATAGTACCTATTATAGCTATTTCTTGGATGGGCCACAGCAGGGCGGGGCTCCTGGACTCCATGAGCATAAGATTGTTCTCTTGGCCTCTGATCGTGTGCAGTGTTTTGCGCCACCCTTGGGGCAGTATGGTGGGCGGGGCCTGCAGGCAGACGTGCTCCCAAGTCATTCACAATCGGAAGGCCCTGTGAACCAGGAGCAGCTCTAGATCTAGATGCAGCTGTACAGTAAATTAATGGCACAATTAGAATCATCCAAGGTGACATCAGCCAAGATATCGAGTAACATTTCAGTGACTCCACATTTTCTCGAGGTGAGGGTATATTACTTTGCCACTGATTTCAATGCTTAAGTCACATTTTTGAAATGCAAGGTCTTGTGAAAAGTGGGAAATTCATTAACAGGAAAATATGATCCTATAAGTTTAACCTACATAATTATGAAGCTTTGTATTGAATGCATGGTATTACAAGACACTAAAACAGATTTTGGTGGTTGAATAATATCTAAGAAGTTGAACTAAACAGTACTCAAGACAGACAGTTATGCCATACTTGTCTTCTAAAAAGGATAATCAGACTACCCTTATGCAGCCAATCAGATTTCAAGTCTACTCAGTGGTCACTGGGTAATGCAAGATACACAAGGAGCGACATCCAAGCACTCTGTAATTTGTGTCTGCACAATTCTCTCACGTGCCATCTTATTTACTGGGGAACAACACATTCGTTTTCCTTGAGCACCGTCTGCTTAAGAAATATTGCCACAATATACACAGATGCAGGAAACAATGCCTTCAGGAGTCGCCCATAAACTACAAATGCCACCAAACTCTTAAACCTAAACAAACATTTTCACTTCACATTCTTGACATACATCATTGGTGGTGCATGTTGGAAGAATTGTTCACAACATTATTGAGATCAAGCACTGACAAGGACCACATGGTTTTGACCTTTTCAAAATCCATGACCTTTCCATGGCCTAAAGATTAGCCCTCACTTTTGTAAATTGTAAAAATCATCCTTGTTTTAGGGTATTTTATTTTGTCCTTGCTTCACCATCTACAACAGTTTATATACCACAAACAATTATAATTTTCCATTACTTTCCAAGACCAACAATTAAATTCCATGACATTCCAGGCTTGGAAACTTAAATACTTCAATTCCATAACTTTCCAGGTTTTCCATGACCCATACAAACCCTGGACCAGTAACAAAATGGGTGCCCAACAGCATTGTTTCCCTTTAAAGGGCTCTTTACTCTCTTTCAGTTACCATTATTCTCAATTAACTTGAGGCATTGACAGTATTTCACAGAACCAAATGAAATGTTTGGGTTTTTTTGCATTGCTTGGCTTCTCTTCTCTTTAGATAATAGGCACTTCCCTCTTCAAAACTTACATTTTGTATCCTTGCTGGCACATTTTAAACTTAAAGACTTCTCTAAATATACTTGAAATGCAGCTTCTTGAGTACATGGGGATGTTAATAAATATTGTATTGTATTGTAAATACATGCTTCTCATTTAGTCCAGTCTCCTTCAGTGCTCCTAGAAGAAAACTTCATTTGACTAACCCAATGTTACAAGTTCCACAAGACAGCACGCAACCGTGGTTGACACAATCATAATCACAGAGTCAGATTTACATTCATGAAAGGATCTCTTTCTAGAAAGTACATTAAAATAACTGTTTTCCCTTGTGAATTTAATGACTTAGTTACAGCCAATCAGACAGTTTTCAAGGCCATGAAAAATCCCATGCTTTGATATCCTTTTATTTTGTTTCTGTTAGAAACATCTTCCCAGGGAGGCTAAAACAGTGGCACTAGTTTACAACCACTGCATTAAGTATTTAACAACAAAGCTATTTATTTTTATATGGCCAACCCTTACACAGTCCCCGTTAAAACACGCCATCCCCACTAACTAATAAATTTTCAGTGGGGCATAAAACAATTGCAGTAACAACTCAAATTCCCCAGCACAGTAAAACTTGTTTTGATTACAAAATAAATAAAAGAATCCAGAATAAAAAGGAACAATCAAAGCTACAGAATTATTAATTCTTATGGCAGACCATTTTCTCATCATGAGACAACATAACATCTCTAGCAAACACTAACAAAAAACAATAAATTGGTGACTATTTTGTACAACACCTAAAAATTTTTAGACAATTTAAAAAATTTCCCAGGATGTTAAAATTTGATTACCAATAACAAACAGCTTACAACAACAGAATGAACAGCTTGATTGTACCTATCCCAGATTTAAAGAGTAAAGAGCTATTCAGGACAAAATAAAAACATAGCTGGGAATTTTTAGTCACTATTACCTATTTCATCAATATCTTCATTTGTCTGCGTGCTACATGAAATCACCGCTGTTAGGTACACACATAAGCAACTTTACAAAGACACACGCCTTTCATTAATTCAAAGGTTTGCTTTTCTTTATTAAGTAGCTGACAAATAACTTAATTATGTGGAAAACACTGATACCACATTGATGATGAAGGGAGTAGTGAGCAGTGGGGAATAGAAAAGGCACAAAACTGACAAACAACTCAAGTCTTTATGTTCCTCTTTTCAGAAAAGTACCTTAAAAGGGCACTAGTGAAAGGAATATATAATATTTTTTTTTCGTGATAAACACTTCCACAAAGAACTGATTCAGCAATAATATATAGGATAAGATACTAAGGAGAATATTTATCTGACAAACAGTTTCAAAATTCTGATGTAATATCTCCAGGGAATTTACAAGTTAATATAACTTGTGACAAGCTTGCAGATGACCAAATGACATGGAGTTGTTTGTGTTTCGAGGATTTGACAGTGCAGTTTTACTAAAATTTATTTCACATTTGAACATAAAAAAGCACCTCATATATTTATCATTTTTATCATATAGAAACATGAAAAAGTGAATGAGTGTTAACAAAATATAGGGTTAAATTATGACTGGATACAATTTCCCCATGTCTGAGTTTGAAGAACTGTTTCACTTCTTACTTACCAAAAATACAAATGCAAATTTGGTGGTTTCGGAACAACCATTGTGCATATTTTTGTTCTCGTAAAATCTCTGTCAGTTTCACCTCAGAATGACTGTGCGGAATATACCCAATGCAGAATATTTGTATCTTCTTTATTTCGCCCTACTCCGGCAATTCTTTTGTTAAGTTGGAAATCAACCTTCATCATATCTGTCAACTCTCTCGGTTCGGTGTGGAATTGGACTGCATCAATGAAACTAGAGTGAATAATCATATCGCTGATGAGTAGAAAATACCAGAATGATGATGCTTGTTATTTTTTTTTAATTCTATCCACAACAACAGACATTCGTTATTTCAATGCAGCATGTTTGCAGATTTGTTCTGAATTTTTTTTTTCAGTAGTTGCATGGAGAAACATGGCACCGTACTTTCCTTGGTCTACTCCCTATGGTGTTTCAGTGGATTTGCAATCTGATGCAGGTAACTGAACTTGCATTTGGAAGACAGCTTCGCTTTTGTTTCTTCGGTCTAAATTTTGAAGTTACCATAAGACAGAGATCACGTAACTGGACAAGCCTTCATAGCTGGGGCCGGGAAGGATGCACAAGAGATTTAACACCTTGTCATAGGCAAGGTTGATTGGTCGTAGGTAAGGGGTTTGGCAGGGCCTCATTTAGCCATCAATGATGATCACTGTATGATCTACCATATTACCTCTTTTCCACTCTTGCCTTTCTTGGCTAACCATTTTCCATCTTGTCCTTGTCTCTGTGTCCATTGACTCAACCATTTTGGCAATGGCGTTATCAAGAACAAGAGACCTGACTGGCTTTCCGGTGATCACCTGGCGACAAATGGGACAGTTGTTCTTCTTTTGACGCCAGGTTTGCAAGCAATGTTCACAGAAAGAATGAGCACATGACAAAGTTGTAGAATCAATGAAAAGCTCTTGGCATATGATGCATGTAAATTCATCCTCCATCCGCTCAATAACGGTTTTTCGAGTCTCCTCTTCCACTCTCTTTGTTTCCTCTTGCTGCTTAAGAAGTTCCTCGTTTTTGGACTCCACAATTTGCCGGAGCTCCTGTAGGGTGGATTCCATTCTTCTTTCGTTTGCCTCTAAGTCTAATAGTCGTGCTTGTGAGGCCTTGTAATTCTCTAACTCTGTGTGCAACTTATTTTGCTGCTCTTCCTTCTCGGCAATCACTTGCTCCAAGGCTTTTTTCTGCTGAGTCAACTGGTTTTCAAGCTCTTTATCTTTTTCCTCTAGTTTTCTGTTTAATTCTTCCTGTAGCTGAGCTTCAACTTGCTCTTTTTCAGCAATCAGGCTTTCTTTCTGAATTCTCAATTGCTCATTCAGAAGTTCTTCCTTCTCAGTCAATTTTTCCGCAAAAAGATTTTTCAGTGCACTTTCCAGCTCCTGTTTTTCCTTTTCTAAAGTAGCCTTCTGATCCAGGAGCTTAGCTTGCATGTCTTTTTCAGTCTTTTCTAACTGCTTGACAACATCAGCATGACATTTCTCCTTCTCCTCCAACGAAACTTTCAATTTCTTAATCTTTTCTTCAGCCACACCAATTGCCGCCTTAATTGCGGCATCATCTCCTGTAATGGGCACATTAATAAGGCTGCCACTTTCAGCCAAAATTCTTCTGCACTTCACTAAGGCATCTTTGCTGGAGGATGAAGAAGGGTCTGCATGCCTTTTCCTGCCTCTTCCAACATGTTCGAACACATATTCAAATTCTGGTGGATTTGAGTCTATTCCCACGCCAAAGGCAATTCTGTCACCAGCTTCGATTACATGCTGCACATTTGGTAGTATTCTACTGTCATTGATGAATACTCCATTCAAACTCTGAAAAGAACAACAAAACAAAGCCAATAACGTACACATTCCACTTTAACAGCCTCAACATTTTAATAAAATTGACATTCTTCACCCTGCATTAAAAAAAATTCAAAGGCATAGAATCAGAGTTTGGCAATGGCTGTGATTCTTGAAGCTTCAGCAAGCAAATGTAGTCAAGACACAGGGTTCATACCCTTGTATGAACCAAGAAATTTGAGGACTTTGCGGTTGCCCTTGAGGAAACAACAGCTGTTTTTCAAGGACTGCATGCAGTGCAAAATCAAACCAATGAAACTGTTTTCATGTTATGTTATTGGTAGAAAGGGACAAACCCCAAACACAAAATGGTAAAAAAAAATAACAAGTTAAAATCATTGCTGTATTGACCCAAAATTAATATCTTGACAACATGGGTATGGTACCATGAGCAAAAACGTAAAATAATTTCAAAGGCTTTCCCAAAACTAATGCAATTTAAGGCCCTGAAATTTTACTTTGAAATTCAAGGACTTATCAAAAACCTTC
>BLFK01000460.1:197465-209965 GCA_014634185.1 Astreopora myriophthalma
TTAATATCTTTACAACATGGGTATGGTACCATGAGCAAAAACGTAAAATAATTTCAAAGGCTTTCCAAAACTAATGCAATTTAAGGCCCTGAAATTTTATTTTGAAATTCAAGGACTTATCAAAAACCTTCAAGGTGCACATGAACCCTGAAGACATTTTAGACCTTTGCTTGTTGTTTGGCAAAGTATCCTTACAAAATCATTGCTATAAGGATTTTGGATTTTGGTTTATTTAAAAATACGAAAACTACCAAGTTATAATTATAATAAAAAAAAATAATAAAACGAACAAAAATTAATGCAGATTAACCTAATTTGAGTGTACTGTTTCATAGCAGGCCATTTCTTGCTTTTAAGGTTTTGATATTGGCTGCCAATACACAATTGCAAATTGTTTTACCAGAAACATAACCAAACAGCAAGGGTCCCACTAAACTGGCAAAACAAAATAATATTTTAGACGCTATTTTAAAAGATTTCAACTTGCCAACGGAAAAGTAACCTTTGATAACAAGTGGATTTTTTAAATTGATTTTCAATAGAAGTTTAAACAGTGAACTGAAAAGAACAATTTTTTCCCTTTATCAACTGGAACACCGTTTGCATAATTAAAATAACAGGCACCTTTTCTAAACGCCTATTTCCCTATAACTCTAAATCTAGAGGTACACTGACTTGAGCAAGTTTTAATTCTGGCCGACGTAGACGCCTATCCCCTCCCACGACATTAATTAAATAATTTTTAAACTATCTGTTAAAAAAAAAAGTTTAAACTTCGTATTATTAAAAAAGTATGGTGGTCTTTTGTGAGTTATCCAACCAGCTGCTGCGCCTTAAAAACGATGAATATTCATCGACGAAAAACGTCAACAAACCTTGTGCCCTTGCAGCAAACCTATCCTTCAATGTTTTAACGCAAGCCCTCTCTTTGGAAGCTGAAAGCTTCGATAAAATAAGGGCTGAATAAACAGACAATTAAACTATGACTTCGACTAATGTTCGACCATGTGTTTTACTACAGATAATCCAAAGACTACACTAACTGCACTTCTTTACCTCATGGTCGACAATCGTCCATTTACCCGCTGAAACTGAAATCGTAGCGTGTCGACGAGAAATCATCAAAGGAGTGCTTCTCGACAATAACCGAACATCCGTGTCCAGAGAAATGTTTCTGCCGAAGGTTGTTGCTTTATCGGGTAATAGTAAAATGCTATTTGGACAAACTGAATCGTTCCTTCCACTCACAGGAACCGTTTTTCGAAGACAAGCTTCGCGCGCCATTACCCCGAACCTCTTCCTCTGGACTGTTTACTAAATGACGTAACAATGCGCATGCCTGAATGTTCCAGGAGCAAATTTACCAAGGGAGGAGTACATGAGTGAGCTATGTCCAACCTAGGGCGAGTAGACTCCATTTTTGATGACTTAGTTTATGTGCTAAGAATTCAAAGAAAGACATGTTGTAGCCCTGATAGTAAAATGGTAGGATCGTTTTTCTTCTTTTCTACCTGTGAAGCATTTTCTCTGCTATATGACTGTAATTTAAGGAGCAATGAAGATTTACTTACCCTCCCCTCTCCAATCTTTTCCTGCAGCCCTTCTGTCACTAGTCACGCAACACATGTTTGCTCTTCAGGAAAGATTGCGCGACGAGCCAAAACAAGCTAAATAATGTCGAGACTGACACAGGTCCCTTGCAGCGGCATTTGCAGAAAAGAAGTGGACAGCCCGTGGTCATGGCTCGTTTGCCTCTGCTCTACCATCATCGTTGCTTTTATTTTCGGAATCTTGTTAAATTTTGGAATTTTGTTTCCAGTAATTATGGAATATTTTCAAGAGACACGCGAACGAACAGGCAAGTTTTAATTGATAGACTTTATTCGCTCTATCTAGATTTTCCTGGAGCTGGACAGGATTCTCAAAATACTGACTGTGACTGGCCATGCCAAATTTAATCTCTGGCCACGCATGAACAGAAGTGGTCTTAATTTTCCATTTATTTTGTCCAAGGTTGTTGCTACAATGTATTCGTGCGGGACTCACATGGCGTGAGGGGGAAGTCACATGGCGTGCGGGGAGGTCACATGGCTTGAGTTCCTACCATTTGAATATAATTTTTCGTGAGAACTTTTTGACAGACAGAATGTTATCAGTCGTGCCAAACTAAGGAGAGAAATTAGTTGTATCATTTGTGTGGGTGAACTGGTTGTTCCGGTAGGAAAACTAATGGAACAGTTAAAGTGCCTATGAAGTAAAAAATTTTGTTTGCTTATTTGAAAGGCCTTTACAAGTAAGTAAGAATGACACATTCTTTTTTGAAAGGTCTTCTTTCATTCCCGAGATATTAAAGTTTTTCCTTAAAAATTGATGACGTCACAAATGGTTTAAGTGAGAATATAAATCACAAAATGAAGAATATCTCTGGAAATATTTAACTGATGTCATTCAAAGTTGGCACCAATAATGTACGTCAGGTGACATACAGAATGACACCCACTGTGCTGTTACCATGGCAGCAGTTCGATTTCCCATTCTATTTCATACGAGAGTCACTTTCCCAGTTTTTGTGTTAGTCAAGCATTGTTTACTTACAATGAGCTAGTGAGTAGACATAAGGTAATGTGGGCATCACGCGTGTTTAGAGTATGACCATCTGTCACTCCTTATCTGGCCAAAAATGGAGATATTTGGTTCTTCGTAAACAAGGCCTGGAGCCTAGACTGTTGCCATGGTAACAGCACAGTGAGTGTCATTCTGTATGTCACCTGACGTACATTACTGGTGCCAAGTTTGAATGACATCAGTGAAATATTTCCAGAGATATTCTTGATTTTGTGATTTATGTTCTTACTTAAACAATTTGTGAAGTCATCAATTTTTAAGGAAAAACTTGCATATCTCGGGAATGAAAGAAGACCTTTCAAAAAAGAATGTGTCATTCTTACTTACTTGTAAAGGCCTTTCAAATAAGCAAACAAAATTTTTTACTTCATAGGCACTTTAATGTTGATGGTAATTCTAATGGAACTTTCTCAGAGTCGGCCAGGGGGGGGGTAGTGGTATACCAGTATACCCGAAAAAAATTCGCGCAAATACCCAAATATACCCAAAATTAATCGAAGCATTGTATACTGTATACCTGAAATTCAAAGAAAGTGATATACCGAATACCCGTATTTAGGCTGCAATATACCGTATACCATTTTTAAAAAGGCCCTGAGCATGACAACCTATAGGTTTTAATCAGACTTAACCTGGGGTTAGCACTAATCCTACTTTGAATAACTTGGCCCAGGCACGGAAAATAGTGAAATGCACCCCGTATGCACATGCGAGAGGGGTGGGGGGGGGGATGTTGAAGCCTCGACTTGAGTGGCTCATAAATACCCTTGGTTATGATGGCCATCAGACAAATATGGGAAAAAGGCGTGACCCTCCACTATATAATTATGTAACTTTTAGAATAAGAAGAATTGAACCCCTCAAGGCTGGCAATGTCTTTCCATACAGGGTCCCCAGCCCCTCCCTCTGCTCAGTCATATAAAGCTGCAGCCCACTTTCCACCCCCAATAAAAACACTGATACTTTCTCTAAAGTATAAACTGTTTTCTTCTACAGCATGGGTCGGGTCAGTTGGCATAGCTTGTACTTTTGTTCTGGGTCCTTTTACTGGCATGCTAATCAATTATCTTGGCTGCCGTCCAACTGCCTTTCTCGGTGGCCTGCTATGTGTGGGCAGCCTACTTCTTTCATCGCTTCCTTCACGTATCACATTATTGTATGTGACATATAGCGTCCCATTTGGGTTTGGAAGTAGCTGCCTATTTGTTTCATCCTATTTGATAACATCACAGTACTTTGACAAGAAGCGAGCAATAGCTACTGGTATTGTTGCATCAGGGACTGGAATTGGCGTTTTTGCTTTTGCACCAATTTTTCAATCTTTGCTGGATGCCTTCCATTGGAGAGACACTTACCGCATAATGGCTGGTATCTTTGCGGTTGTTTGTTTTTTGTCTTTGACTTTTGACCCTGCTGTACTTAAGAAAGCTGATACCAGAACTGAAATACTGCACCAGGAATTAGAAATGCCAAAAGAAGAACAGGGAGAGAGAAGAGTTGTTAAAACCAAAAAGTTGCTCAGCTTCTCTATATTCAAGGAGAAGGTGTTTGTCATGGTAACACTTTCTTTCACTATTGCCTTATTGGGACACCACACTCCACGACTTCACTTGGTAAGATTGGATACATTCTCTGGTACTGGTAATTAGAAAGTAGTTAATTGTAAAGTTTTATACAGAAAAAAACAATGGTTAATCATCCTTGCCCACCCTCACCCTGGGGGGAAAGAAACAATTTAAAGATAGTCTTAACCCTCTGAGACTGTTAAAGGTTGCTTTACGCTTGACTTACTCCAAAATTCCCTTAACTAATAAGAACATGCATCACAGGTTTCAATCAATTTTTGACATGGCCGTCGCTCATAGCAGAGAAGGAGGCCACTGTGTAGCAGCTTGGAATTGCCATTTTTTGGTATTCTGGCATCAATTTCATTAATAAATATGAATTTGTTAACATAACATAACTGCAGTGGTTTTCCAAGGTGGAATTGACTTGAAAATATTGAGAACTTTTCCTGAAAGCATTTTTAAGTTGCCGACTTTTCTGAGTGAAGGAGGCGTCACTTCTTGTCGGTTGTCAGTGCTTGTTGAAGCCCCTGTATATGCCACCAACAAAGTACATTGGTCTCATAAAGCACTCCCTTTTCTTGCCTCCTATGCAATCATTCTTAGGAGAGTCATATTTCTGTGGGGAGGAGAGAAATAGAATTTCCCAGGTAAAATTAAATGGACTATGTGAAAGGCTATGGAACCTTTTGCCATATTACCACAGGAAATCTGACAGTAAAGAACAGTAATTAGCAGGGGCGGATCCAGAAAGAGGGGGCTAAAGAAATTGCAGGGAGAGCTCCCCCTCCCCCTTGAAAGCCGGTTGGTTACAGAAACTTTTTTTCAAAATGCAGGGGAAAAGGTGGGGATGCAGCTTCCTTGCCCCTCCCTAAATCCACCCCTGACTAGAGTTCTATAAAATGGTCTATTCTTTGTTTTCCCTTTAAGTCTTGGTATAGCATTGCATTGTCTGTGATAATTACGTGGGATGCCACAGGCAGACCACGTCTAAGAATCGGTAGGGTTTCTTTTTCTTCGTGGTCGCATATGGCAATTAGCCACGTGCTTGTGCTTCTCACTGGAGTTAAGCCCTGTTGGCTGGGGTTACCACTTGGATGGGTGACCATGCATAATATCCATGTCGTTAACTTGTTCTTGTTTGTTTTGTTTTTTTCCTTTGCCTTGTTGTTTTTCTTCTTAGACACAATTTTTTTTTCAATAAATTTCCAGTATCATGCGGGAAGTGTTATAAGCAACACAAAAACAACTTCTAGTGATCTAACCCGCACCTTGAACTCGGATCTGGACTAGCCGTTGTACTTTTACAATTTCTGGTTAACTGTTTGTGCATCCCACGGAAACGCCCTTAGGCGCCTTGTTGTTGAAAATGTGAGTGAAATTTTGAATTTCTAAGTGAGACATCCTGCCCTGCTGCTTTCTTTCAATGTTTATTTCTTGTTCCCTGTTAGGTCAAATTCTCAGAGGACATCAATGTATCAGCTGATGCAGCATCACGGCTATTTATTTACATGGGCATCACTGCATTTTTTGGCAGATTGCTCAGCGGAATTTTGAGTAACATACGTTCTGTAAATCCTATTTATGTGTACACGTTTGGCCTTCTTTTGGATGGCTCATCTGTTGTCTTACTTTGTCTGGCCAAGAATTATGCTTATCTTGTAGTATTTTCCATTCTCTATGGCTGGGCCGATGGCTTTTTAATTGGTGCTTTTAACATTATCATACTCTACTGTGTGGAACCAACCAAGAGGGCATCGGCAGTTGGTACAAGTGGTCTATTCTATGGGATATCTCCTGCGACTGGACCTCCATTGGCAGGTACACCGGACAATTAGTACATTTAACATATTTAATGCAGATTTAAGCTATATGTAAGTCAAAAAAATGTTGCATCATCTCCCTTCCCTCGATTTACAGGACTTAAGCCCGAGTCAAAACACTGAGGCTGTCGCGCACGGAAGGAGTCTCCCATGAAAGACGTGACGGCAATGCGCAGGGCGAGGGGGCGGGAGGGGGATGATAAAACGCAAGTCTTGTTTCCCCGGTGAAAGCAAATCGATCTGAATAAGCTCAAAAACTTTTTGCTTCCTGGATACAGATTTTGCTTACGGTACGAATGGTCTCTAGTATAGTAGTAAAGCCAACTGAGCATATACCTTACCACCTACCCAAACAGCACTTTTGGCGTCTGCACCTTGGAAATCAAAATCACCAAAGATATCAAAATTTTGATTATCAGACCAAACAAACCATTATAGCTTTTGCTGTTGTTTTTGTTGTGCTTGCAGGTTTTATGACGGATCGTCTTAATACTTACATCCCATCATTCGTCCTTTCTGCTGTTGCAGAATTTGCAGGAGCAGCTTTGCCTCTGATCCTTATTTGCGACAACAAACTGACTTTATGTAACCGTGCAAAGCCTGAAGAGACTCGTGAAGCCGATGAGCACTGCGACTTGAATGACACAAAGGTGTAACCAAACTGGAGTTTACATTCACATTTTCAGTTGCTATTTCTATTCAGGCATCGCACAGCTGTACTTAACCCATATCTCCACAAAATAGTTGTTTTGCCATCGTCCGTGACCGACCCATTTTGTTCGGAAAAGTAAAAATATATTCCAGACACACTGTCTAACAAGCAAACTTTTAATTTTGACATTCTTTGTTTTGTATCAAAATACAGAATATGCGATCAAGACTTTAATTTGAATATTTTGGCTTTTTAAGCCCAACTCTCCAAGCGACGCAGGGCGTTTACGAGGGCAATCCAAACGACCTGTCGGGAGTCCTGGTTATGGGTTGTTCGACGCCCTTGAATAACTCTTGAAACGTCAAATTCTCGTCCACGACTGTTTTGAAGATTTTGAGTTCGGCGTTTACAAAACGCCACGTGAAATTCGCCATTCACAGCCGGACGGTTTAATTTGCAGGTTGCAGGTTTATACACTAGGGTTTACCTAAAACCCGGAATCCGGAATAACACTGGAATTGGGCCTAAAAACTTTTGTTTGGGCCTAATTAGGCCTCAACAAAAGTTTTTAGGCAACCTGCAACCTGCAACCTGCAAATTACACCCTCCCCCTCCGGTTCACAGCCGCAAATACAACAAAACACAACAATTGAAGTAAGTTTACGTTTATTTATATTAGCAGAATATCTTGCTTTTTGCGCGTACCATACAAACAGCCCTATCGACTATCGAATTTTATAGGCGACCTATACCTTTCCGAACAGATATTTCACCGAAACCTTCGTTGAGTGCCTCTGACACGTTATTGTCTAGGGACCCTGTGGAATAGCTTGCATGCACAAAGTCTTAGGAACAAAACGCATTTGAGGTTGCGTGCATTTAAAGTACAGGCAAGATAAAACCTGAAAATCGTTTAAGAGTCAGCAGTTTTGTTATCGCAAACGAAATACGCTTGAAAGCAAGACCTGGTTTAATCAAGGTTTTGTTTCGAGGGATGAAAGCCGCATCTCAAAGTAAGTCACGAGATACAATCAAGGTTAAAGATACAATCAACGTTAAAGGTCGCAATCTCTGAGTACTGCCTGGGTGTACAATACAGCAAAACGCATATATCATTCAAAGAGGACAGGTTGCAGTTGATTGTTGCTTGTGAAAATATCTGAACGCATTAAGTGTTCATCATTAGTAAGTTGCCCGAATCCCGATGGGTCGTCACTCGTGAGCGCGGTCTGGGCACGAAGTGCTAATTTCCGAAACATGATCCGAAATGCACGATCGTTTGTCATGCAGCACAATGGAGGGTTGTTGTGGACTTGTTTCGCGAATGTCTTTCGTAAAATGTCGAAAGGAGGTTGACAGCCCTTGGTCTTGGCTGGTTTGTCTGTGTTCGACAATTATTATTGCTCTTACTCTGGGCACCGCTCTTAATTTTGGAATTCTGTTCCCGGTGTTGATGGATCACTTTCAAGAAACGCGTGAACGAACAGGCAAGTAGATTCACGATACTGACAATGGGGCCTTGAGAAAAGGTGTCATGTTAAATACACCACAACACTTCGAAACTATACCCCAAACAAGGTGCAATCTTATAAAGTAAGACCACCCCTCCCTCGCAGGGAAGTTGCACCCCGACTCAGCGTTGATTCGTTGATCTTTGGGGGTGGGGGTGGGGTAATTTTCTCTCTCTCTCTCTCTCTCTCTCTCTCTCTCTCTCTCTCTCTCTCTCTCTCTCTCCCTCTTTCTCTTTCTCTTTCTCTTTCTCCTTTTTTTTGCTCTTTTGCCATGTCCACTGGAAATTTTCAAGCTTAGGTTACTTCAATCACAGTGTGGGGCTCAACATACATTGCTAAATTACATATTTTAAATCAATGAGAAAACGACCTGTTAGGACTCAAAGACACTCTTGGAATTGACCGAGAGCTTATTTTCTCCTAATTTACATCCTAACCCAGTGTTTCATTTTGTCCTCTAGCATGGGTTGGATCCATTGGGCTGTCTTTCATTTTTGCACTTGGTCCTCTTACAAGTGTGCTGGTGAATCGATTTAGTTGTCGTGTTACCACCCTCTGTGGGGGCATATGCTGCATCTGCGGCTTGTCACTTTCATCTCTTGCATCAAGTATTGTCATCATGTATGCAACTTACAGCATTCTGTTTGGATTTGGAGGCAGCTGCTTATTTGTTTCATGTTATGTGGTGACATCACAGTACTTTGAGAAGAAGCAGGCTATAGCTACTGGTATTATCGCATCAGGAAGTGGAATTGGGGTTATTGCCGTTGCACCAATCCTTCAAGGACTGTTAAATTCATATGACTGGAAAAAGACTTTCTGCATAACTGCAGCTATTTTTTCTGTGGTTTGTACACTGGGTTTGACATTTGATCCTGTTGTTTTAAAGAAAGGACAGAGTGAATTCCGTGAGCAAAATACAGAATCAGAAAATGGAGCTAAACGGGATGAAAGAATTAAGCAAAAGCCAACAAAATGTCTTTTTGACTTCTCTGCTCTCAAGGAAAAAATGTTCGTTGTTCTGACTTTCTGCCACATGTTGAACAATCTAGGACACAACACTCCACGCTTGCATTTGGTAAGGCTTTGAGCATTTATGTCCAGGATTGATGGCAGTTGTTGCTCAGTGAGTTCTCAATATTTGGCTGAGAGATTTGGCAATTTCATGTCCCTTCATATCACATGTAGGAACAATTCTGTGTGATAAGCAGAGATTTTAGTGATAAGATCACTTCATAATTTCCAACACAAGGTTTATACATCTCATTTGCGATCAATCCTGGCTGCATCTTAACTTATCATAAGTTATCAATTTTTTGGCTAATTTTCAGAAAAATATGCAAATTACTCATTTTGAAAGAGGCTGAAATTGACTCAGTGTGATGCCTATTTAAAAAAATGTGTGAATAAAAGGAACGCCAACTTCAACTTTTCCTTTAAGGTGTATTAATTTGCTATTGTTTCTTCATGTTAAGGTATTTCTTCTCATCAAGAATTTCGTAACAAGAAGTCATGTCTTACTCAGGTTTCTATCAATGTTTATTTCTCATTCTGTCATCGTTTCCTGTTAGGTAAAATTCTCAGAGGACCTCAGTGTATCAGCTAATGCGGCATCAAGACTGTTCATTTACATTGGCATCACAACATTCATTGGGCGATTGCTGAGTGGCGTCATGTGCAACATACGCTGTGTAAACCCAGTTTACTTGTACATGTTTGGTCTCATTATCGATGGCTCTTCACAAGTTTTTCTCTCCCAAGCAAAAACATACACAGATCTTATAGTATTTTCCTTCCTCTACGGAATGGCAGATGGTATTGTTTATGGCACTTTTTACATTTGCATACTTAATTCTGTGGAGGCTAGTAAAAAAGCAGCGGCATTTGGTCTGAGTGCTCTGTGTTATGCACCTGTTATTGCAACTGGTCCTGCACTAGCAGGTATGTAAAACTATGTAGTTATTTCATTGCAAACCCAATAGAAAAACTGCTTATTATATAAACACCAATGAAATACCAGGTGAGCTTTCACATGAAAACTTGATATCTTCACATGTGAAAATAACATATTGTCTTCACACTGAAAAGATCACTGTTGCCGTGGTTACATAGTAAATTGCACCTTTGTCCGAGTAAAAGCTAGTAAAAAGAAATGGTTTCGTATTTCATTGGTGTTTTTACAATAAACAGAACATTACATGACCGCTTGGAGATACAAAATTTCTCTTCAAGTGTTGAAAAATATTTCACTCATTCACTGTGCTTGCTCGTGAAATATTTTTCAACACTTGAAGAGCAATTTTGTATCTGTGTGGCCATGTAATATCTTCTATATATTACTGCATTTGGGTATCAGGGTTGGTGCAGTAGTGAGGCCGGCACTCACCTCCACCCAGTTTCAACCCAGGTTCAGTTCCTGGACTAAATGGCTCAAGTGGATTGATTTAGTTTGTTGTTGGTTCTATACCCTGAGGGGGCGGCATAACCCAGTGATGCCTGCAGGTGTTCCGGGCTCAAATCTCGCCCTGAACACCATGAACTGGATTTGTCTTCAGTGGTCCTGAAGTCAACTCCACTACGCTTTGTAAATGGCCAAATGGTTGCCTCTTTGCAGTTGGGATTCTTAACATTGGTCTGTTTATTTGAATTGTTACTAGCTCCTCGACTGAGGAGAGCGTGAAGTTCTTGGGTACGCACATGAGAGAAAACGTGTGTTTCCTCTCGTGCACGTGCCCAAGAACTTCACGCTCTCATCACTCGAGTGCCTGCCACGCAGACTAAATTGTTACTTTCTATACAAGGCCCCACAAGCTTGAAGCTTGAAATAATTATCATCTTGTAGAAGTAAAGTTTCTTTCCTTTTACTTTAACTCTGCTCCGGGAGGCTTTACTCTCTGTGTACTCCAGTTTTTCCTTCTCGAAAAAAAAATTCTGATTCAAATAGATTTGGTGGACAAATGACCATCCTGTGGAGGTGCCACTGCCAGTTCCATTTATTATATTTATTATTAATTATTATTTATTATTACAGTATTTATGTATTTGCTTTCTTCTATAATAATGTTTTTTGCCACCCCTACCCATGAAAGGACAGCTGAGTAGCTCAAATCTTGAGTAACTTTAAGCAGTCCACTTTTATGGCTTATTTTGTACGAGTGATGAAGATGCAAGTTGTGTTCTCTGCATTGAGAAAACTGATATCTACTTTTTTTGCAAAATGGCTACCAATTGATGAATGGGTTTTCGTGACTATCACTTGGTCATCAATTCATCTTTATACCAAGAGGCCATTTCTGAGATCACTTCAGCCTCTTAATATTTTCAAAGTGGGTCTAAGTGCAAAGTCTTTCTTATGAAAGTAAGTTTTTATTGAAATGCAAAGTAAAACTTATCACCATGACAAAACTTTCACACTTTGACTCGCTCAGAAAAAGAGGTTGGCGCAAACTCTGAACTGGCCAATTGGTAACCAATGAGCTAATTTTATGCATTGATATAAAATGACTGACTGCTCCTCCTATGATCACATCAACTGGATATCACCATGTTAACTGATTCACTTCAGTGGGTAATTAGCAACTAAAGGTGGTATTGGCCAGGCCAAGCATTGGTGCCTTTTATAATGGAACTTCATTTAAGTAGTCATAGACGCTTTGCATAAATGGCGCTAGTATTTGAGTGACAATACTGATTCATCTTAAGCCTCACATATACAAATGTGTTTTCTCTAAAAAGTGTCGAAGTGAGGCTTAGAGTTTATTGGAGTTTCACCACCAATTAAGGTGGTGGGGGCCACACAACAGAGCTTTCGCCCCAATTGATAGTGTGTCCATGAGGTCAGACCACAACACCGGGTACAGCTTGCCCTACTCAGCGCGAATAGTGTGTGGGTTCTTTAACGTCCCACAGAGATAATGAACAAGGGCTGTGAGACGGGACCTCCGGCTTATCGTCCTTATCCGAGAAGACTAGAAAGTCAAACCATATGCCGATGTAATTACAAAGGCAGCATTTTCTCCTCAGTTCTTTAAAGGCCCTGAGTGTTGGTCCGGTCGGGATTCGAACCACGACCTCCCGCATGAAAGTCCAGTGCACTCTCGATTGAGCCAACTCGCGGTTAAGATGTACCTTATTATAGGAAATTAATGATGCACTTTATTAACGCGACTTGACAAAATTAATTAAGATAAATCTTAATGTCGATGTAAATTTAATGCACGCTATTTTACAACATTGTTATTTTAAAGCACCTTTATTTCAGTACAAAACCTTATTAGTTCATGACTCCTCTATTGGCTCTTCAGAGTCACTATCTTTTGAATTG
>BLFK01000460.1:214965-223548 GCA_014634185.1 Astreopora myriophthalma
ATTCCGTTTGGCTTTGGTTGCAGCTGCATCTTTTCATCTGGCATGGTAGTGGCTAACCAGTACTTTAACAAGAGAAAGTCAATCGGCATGGGTGTCTTGCAAATGGGGATTGGCGCAGGGGTTCTCGTCATGGGGCCCGCATTAGAGGCCACAATAACGGCCACTGGATGGCGAACGACTTATCGCATAATGGCTGGAGTTGTTTTTGCCGTGTGCTTACTTGCGATACCCTTTGACCCCAACGTGGAGAAAGACGAAGAAACTACGAGTCAACAAGCAGCCAACCAAGAGAGAAAACATGAAAGTACTATTTCGAAAATCAAGATGGTGTTTGACTTATCAATTTGGAAGGAGCCCCCTTTCATCGCTCTTGTCCTTCCTTATGCCATACTGTCGTTTGGCCATTTTGTTCCTCTGATTCACTTGGTAAGAGTTGGAAAGGAATGTCTATAACCTTAGATGGAATGTCATCCAAATATTTTCACTCTAACTAAGCCTCTTTAATTTAAAAGGTATAGAAGGTCCAGCCTTTTTAAATATTGACTCCATTCAAATCCGGCGGAGAGAGTTATTCGTCTGACGATGAAGTAAAAAGGGAAGGCCACGCCATGCAGCTCTCTATCCCCCTCCTACCCCATCCTAACTAAAGACTTGGCGTAATTCCCTCGGAAATACCAATGAGAGTAGCTGTATTATTATAAAGTGGAGATATCAAGTGGAAATTAAGGGACGGTGAAGGCATAAACACTTGCAACGGGCCCTTACATTGGTTAAGAACCATAAATTGGCGTTATTTTGGTTTTTTTTCAGATTCGCTATTGTGAAGAACTAGGAATTTCATCTGAGAAAGCATCAAAGCTGCTGATTTATGAAGGCTTGTGCTCAGCTTTTGGTCGCCTGCTGGCCGGCATTTTATGCAGTCACCCAAAAGTGGAAACTTTCAGGGTTTTGCAAGCAGCGGAATTTACGGCTGGTTTGAGCGTAATTCTAATGACTGCAGCACCCACTTTTACAACGCTGACCGTCTGCACGGTGTTTTACGGCCTCGGCGATGGCTTTTTCTTTACCAGCTTAAGTTGCCTCACGTTCACTGTCAGTCCCCTCAAATCTGCCGCTGTGCTTGGATGGGGGATGACGGTGACATCGTTATTCTTGGCCAGCGGTCCCGCATTAGCCGGTAGGTGTCTGGATGTTGAATGAAAGAAATGATTGTGAAGTGTGAGTTGGAAATGAATTGAAGAAATTATCCTCTTACTTTCTGGACAATTTAAGCAATTGTCTCATATATGCACTTGAAAAATTCAAGTGGCTTCAACGGGATCCCAACCCACGACCTCTTCGATGCCGGTGCAGTGCTCTTACCAACTTAGCTATAAAGCCACACAGTTGAGAGCAGGTCAATTTGTTGGGCTCATGCATGTTTTCCCGTGAAAGGAATGATAAATGAAAGAAATCATCGTAGAAGTCGTGGGTTCGAATCCCGTTGAAGTCACTTGAATTTTTCAAGTGCATTTATGAGACAATTGCTTAAATTGTCCAGAAAGTGTGAGGATCATTTCTTCAATTCATGTCTGGACGTTGTTGCCATTGCCTCTATTCTAAAGGCATTGTTTGTTTGTTTGCTTATTGAGACCACTTTCGGCCAAATAGCTGAATTACTGGTTTAGTCGGCACAGGGAAAAATATTTTGCATAGGCACAGGTAACAACAAACGAGTGCAAACAGAACTTCCATCAATGGCTGCAAAAGGACTTATGACGGCACAGGGTCCTCATTTTCGAATCGACGAAAGGGTTTCTCAGCTTTTCTCAAGAAAGTGTGGTGCTGCGTCAAATCTTTTGTTAATGTGGTGCCTACTGTATTCTCGGTAGTGCGTTAGTCTCAAACATGAATTGCTGTTTCTTAAAAAACTAATTCACTTGAGTACCGAATGCAATTTAGCGAATGCATTGATTTTGCACTGGTACGTTTGCTCGGGATTGGCCCAAGATTCTCGTGCCACCATCACGAGCAATCAGATCGAGCAACTGCAATCTTGGACGGAATAAAATTAAATTAGAGCAACCCTCTTCTCCGAAAATCAATTATGAATCCTCGCGCAAACCAATGCGCGCCATTTTTCCATCATTACCCGAAATCGGGAGAGGGTTGGTGTTAATCTTTCATTTGTAATGTCCAAGACTGTGGCTAAAAGCCAGTTTACTTATTATTTTGTTGCCGGAAGCGACACGTGCGGATGCTCCACCGCTGAGCTACGAAAGACTCTTCGAAGCTTCAGTGTGGGCCATTGCACTCGATTCAGTTCTTACGTCAGTTATATTGTGATTTTTTGTTGTTGTTTCGTTCAGGTTTGTTAGCAGACAAGCTAGGCTCCTATGTGTTGCCTTTCCGACTGGCTGGCAGCATTACCCTCTCTGGAACGTTTATTCCGTTTATGTTGTTATGTTACAAAAGACCTTATCGCGGTTCCCTTGTGCAACGAGATGAAGAACACGAGAAGCTTCTAAAGTGTAGCTCCGCGCAAATCGGCGCCTGTTAGTGGCGGATTGCCTGAAGGATGACGAAATTTCTTGCGAGCCATAGAGTGCCAGTTCATAGCGATTCTGTATGGAGGCCGTAAGTTAGAAAACTGTAAAAGGTTATTGCCTTTCCCTCCTTAAATAAAGGTATTGTATTGTACCTAAAACACAATGATTTCTTCTGAGCTATAAAACCCTAAATAGCAGCTGACACTCCATCGTGGTTGGCAATTGCGCATGCGTGCTATGCGCAAATATGTATTATATGCAATTCACTATCTGGCCAATTTTCTATGTCATGAATGAACATTGCTGAAATTGCGACACATTGTAGGGTGGAACTGAGTTGCGATTTTGTTTTATGGGCCGATTAGTTGACTGCCTTATCAGAGACGGGCAAGCAGGGTAGCATAAGGAAGTAAGAAATGTTTTATTTTATAATATAGTGAAAGTGCACTTATCTATCAAGCTATTTCACAGGCACTCAACTTTTAAAATAATCGGCTGAAAGCAATATTTCCAATCAAACTAAACGCTGTTAACATTGAAAACGCAACCAGTTGGATGTTAAAGGGGCTGTGTCACGCTATTTTGGCCTCACTTTAGGCTAAAAGATTTCTTTAAATCAGTGAAAACCCAAAATAATAATGCAGTTTGTTTATTACAGGACATGTTACTGCACTAAGACTATTTACTGTCTTTTGTTGTTTCGTATGACATGGATAGAAACGGATTGGATTTTGAAATTCAGCCTAAATTTTTCTAATTTTCGCACTTGATCTTGAAGACGTGACCAAAAATGTATTATGGATGACTTCTCCTGCAAAGAATCGTTTGATATCCTCCACTAAATTTAAAAGGATGGTTTGGGCACGAGTGAAGGTCATACACCTTATTCCAAAATGGCCACCATTTAAATATTATTTTGTTTTTATTCAAATTAGCCCTTGTTGCCTCGTTCAAGGTAAAATATTCTTTTGAATTTTGAGCTTGAGAAAGAGGCATCAAGGGCTAATTTGAATAAAAACAAAAGGATATTGAAATGACAGCCATTTTGGAATAAGGTGTATAAAGAGGGATTTCTGTGTTTTGGGCATCAAAAGTTCCGTGACAGAGCCCCTTTAACAAAGTGTGGTGGGGTTGAATTCGGGATCATCGAAGGCCGTCCAGTCGGTCATGAGACCGAGCTTTGAATCGGGCCAACCGCGTGCAAAGCCGACGATCAGACCACTTCTGAAAGGGAATAACCAGTTTCAAAAGTACACTAGACAACCGTACATTATATTTCTTCTTGAGATGGCTTCGGGTTTCGTTTTGGCTTAAGCCGGTTACAGACGAGCAAGTTTTCTGTGACAAGTTTTGACTTGACAAATTTTATTTGCTGGTGCGTAAAGAAAAACTTGTCAAGTTTTTCCTTGACAAGCGCACTTGTTCAAAAGCTAGCATGTTAGCTTTTGAACAAGTGCACTTGTCAAGGAAAAACTTGACAAGTTGCAGAACTTGCCGGTCTGTATGGGTCGACAAGGAAAACTTGTCAAGAAAATTGAGAAATATTGCGGGCCCTCAGCGGTGTTCTTGTTGTGCTCGCCGTAATGGCGGATAACAACATGGCCGGGAAAAACACTGTTCGTTGCTACATCACTTCTCGAATACCTAAGATCAAGGGAAAACTTGTGGAA
This sequence comes from Astreopora myriophthalma, assembly GCA_014634185.1. Classification (NCBI taxonomy): domain Eukaryota; kingdom Metazoa; phylum Cnidaria; class Anthozoa; order Scleractinia; family Acroporidae; genus Astreopora; species Astreopora myriophthalma. Next base: position 219,164 of record BLFK01000460.1, read on the forward strand.
TACCAAAGTGGATTCCTACAGGGACGGAAACAAAAAAAGGCCACCTCAGATTCATGTCTCTTCAAGCGCTCATATTGCAAACGTAAAGCAAGGCCCAGACCACAAGCCAGCAACCTTTTTTCTCTCGTCAAATAAGCATGAGCCATGATCAAAAAACGAAAATGGCGCCCTATGTTTTTGTTTTCCGTCCTTCGCTGCGTAATTGTATTGCTGGCTACAGCTAAAACTTGTCAAAGAAAACTTGTTAATTCGTTCACACCAGCAAAAAAAATTGTCAAGGCTAAACTTGTCACAGATAATGTGTGGTTCACACACACAAGCAAATAGAACTTGTCAATAACACTTGTCAAGGAAAACTTGTTCGTCTGTAACCGGCTTTACTGAAAACTTTTGCATGTATTGCTTCTCAAAATGCTGGAGAGTACATTTCAGAAGAAATCGAAAGAAATTTAAATGACAAGTGCGACACCAACAAACCCTGCACACCGAATAAAAAAAAAAGTGAAATCCCAACCCTTGTAATTAAGATGACTTCTGCTTTATCATGTGAGCTAGTGCGTGAAGATCACGGCAGGACCAGCTCATCTTTGGATGTGCCTGTACGAGGCATATTTCGTTTCACGCTCCACCATGTATTTGTTAGCGCCATACAAATCCCTCTCCCGATGAGCTTCGTCTTTGTCAGCCGAGTTCGTTACCACACCCACGTTTTAGCAGGTTGTGTTCCTCGCACCGCTGTACGCACTGGTCGTGATCGGCTGGACGTTTGGACAGTTTCCATCTGTTCATTTGTGCAAGCGCGGACATTTTAAACAGTTAAGGGCCACGAGAAGTAGACAGAGCGGAGCGTGAATCCATGAAGAGCTGCGACACTTAGAAATTATTGTTCTGCGATGAAGGACTTGGCGACTTAAATGGCTGCAATTAAACGTGCGTTCAACTTTTCCATGCACAAAGATGCATGGGACACATGGATGTATTGATTGCTATCAGAGTACTTCAATTGTACTAAGGCTAAGTAAAATTACTGCATGATGTGAAATTACTTTTCCCCCGTAGAAGTTGGAAACATTGAACCACTATATATATATAACCTTGTTTTAAATAAACTTCAGTACACATACAGTAATGAGCGGAGTTACTTGTCTGAGTTGAATAGTTAAATGACGACACCACATATATAATTACTATACTTTGTCACGGAAATTATATGGAGAGGTTTCAGTTATAAATTTAAGTTTGTAGCTCAATCGAGTAATATACGGACGGGCAATCCAGAGGTTTACAGAGGGGCAAAGTTCGAGTCTCGCGGATGGTAAGGAAGAAAAGAAGAGAAAAATAAAATGCGGATGGTCTGGAGGAGAAGTAAGGGTGAAGGAAAAGTAAGGACTGGCAGAGGGAAATGAGCTGGAAGCGGAGAAACACTGGTGCGCGCGAGAAATGAAGGGGGGAAAAGGGCAAGGTAAAAAAAAATTATTGTCGTCAGTACAAATTATCGATGTATATATTCAATAAAAAACAGTAGCGCGAATATACATAATGAATTAGCTTGCTGCGACAGCCAGTTACGTGTTCAAACTTCAGTATGATTGTTTTTGTAACGCACGGTTGAAACTATCTTGCGAGTGCATCCTTCATCTTATATATGGCCAGTTTTCAGTTGTTTTGTTCTTCCGTTCTTCCTCGCAAACGCGATAGTTTGTGGTCGTGGATGGTTTGTGCTTGTGCCACAATGACCTGGATTTTAAGCCTTGGGTTTGCTTATAGCTTTGGGGTTTTCCTCCCCGTGTTCATGGATTATTTCATGGCATCGCTAAAAATTACAGGTTAGTACACGGAGACGGTGCCAATTAAGAAACAAGTAGGAATCAAGTGGAACGCACGTTTGCATTGCTCTTTATCTGCGTCTATCTCCAGCTGTATCTCCTATACCTTTTCACTGCCGCATTTATTTTTAATATCTGCAACTTGCAGATGATTTCGCCATTGTCAGGTTCCGTAAAAATGACACTGAAGACATTTTGAAACTTGTATCATCTTATTCCTGATCGAAGCTAGTCTTGTCGGGACGGACGTTTGCGAATCCCCCCGCCGTTCTATTAAATAGCGGTGCTTCATAAATTAATTGAATAAATGCAGAGTTGATATGGTCCCTTGACAATGGCGAAAAATAGTTTCAAAAATTGGCCACGGTTGTGAATGCCAAGAATTAGTTGAGTGTTATTCGAAAACGTTTGGTTTAATATTTCTCATCGTCGTTCTCTCCTAGCATTGATTTCCGCTCAACTTGGCCTAGATCGCTTAATTGATCAAGTAAACCGAACAAAAAAATGTCACACAACTCTATGGCATTCCACCATGGGTTGTGTTTATCTTGGTCAGGGTTTTACCTCGGTGAAAGAGCCAGACAAGTTTTTCTTTGTTTATTTTTAGCTTTTAGAAAATAAATTATACTTTTTTTCTGTGCTAATTAGCCCAGCTAGCTTCGTTAATATGGACATACTAATTAGCACACAGAAAAAAGGATAATTTATTGGCTGCCATTTATGAATACGGTCATTATTTCAAATTTTATTGCCATGGTGTGCCGCCGGATAACGATCAAATTACCATCCTTCAGGCAAGGATTATGCAAAATCATGGTATTCTTCATGTACTTTTTTGGTTTACTTCCAGCATCTGTTGGTTCTGTCGCCATAGCATTGACTTTCTTCCTTGGCTATTTCTCAACCGCCCTAGTCGCTCGGCTTGGCTGTCGCATTACCTCTCTGATTGGGGGAGCATTCTGTGCGGTCAGCTTAACAGCCAGCTCCTTTGTTGAGAACATATTTGTTCTCTTCTTCACTTACAGTCTTCTGTTTGGCTTGGGTTGCAGTTGTACATTCTCCGCCGGCATGGTTGTAATTAAGCAGTATTTTGACAAGAGACAGTCAATAGCCATCGGTGTGTTGTCAGCTGGTAGTGGTGGTGCGATCCTTATTATGGGTCCCACATTACAGGCGCTAATAATGGCCACTAGCTGGCAAACGACTTGTCGTATAATGGGTGGGGTTACTGTTGTCCTGTTCTCACTTGCGATAACCTTTGATCCTAACGTGGAGAAAGACCAAGAGACAAGCAACCCAAGCAAAGAGAAAGAAGACGAAGAAGGGGAGGAAGCCAAAGGAGAGAGAAAACATGGAAGCGTTGTTTCGAAAATCACGGGGATGTTTGATTTCTCAGTTTGGAAAGAGCCGTCTGTTGTTACATTTTTCATTCCTGAGTTCTTAGTTTTCTTTGGCAATTATGTCCCGCAGATTCACTTGGTAAGTGCTGACGAATTTGTCCCGGCCGTTTATGACAATAAAGAAATGGTTATCGCTGTAAGAACACAGCGATACTGCATGAGACATCACAGCGGCCATAGTAGCAGGAAGATATGAAAACAGTTTCTTTTCATTTAGTAGGAAACCAATATGGCCACTGGTCACGTGATTGATGATGCTCCTTACCGTGCAAAGTGACGTCATAAGTGAGGCTCAACCGACCTTCCCTCCCCCAGCGAATTAAATGATAGGCTTTTTAGGGCACTTTCCATTTGAAAGAACTAACCGACTAGGGGGCGCATTTTGAATAGCTGTCTCTACAATGCCTTCAAAATAACGTACTCTGAGTTTGATTTGTACCCACAGAATACCGGGACTCAGAATCGTGAAAGTATTCCTTCAAATTGTTAAATTATATCAGCAAATTAAAGTGACCCGCAGGACCAGACTAATCAGTCCTGACAAAAGGAAAGGTTCCTTAGTTGTGAATGGTGGGCCACACGCCATTTTGAAATCCATGTCTCCCACAGTCAAAACAATTAAGACAGCTGCTTTTGCTTCAAGATTACTCGACATTACGTACTCGAATCGCCTTCAAAGATCTCGCGTAGAATTTTGTACTCTTCCCTTCGACTCTTGTCTTTGACTAATGACATTCTATTCCCTTTTTTAATTCGAAAAGAAATATAAACTTGTTTTCATACTGGTCACATGATGTCCCCAAGTCAATTTTTCTGACACAGCCTTGACTCAGTTGAAACTAGCTTTATTCCCTTCTCCGGCTTTTTTTAGATTCGCTATTGTGAGGAACTAGGAATTTCAGCTGAAAAAGCATCAAAGTTACTCATTTATCAAGGCCTGTGTTCCACTGCTGGTCGCCTGGTAGCCGGCATTTTATGCAGCCACCCGAGAGTGGAGACATTGAAGGTTTTCCAAGCAGCGCAATTTACGGCTGGTTTGAGCGCAATTCTGATGACTGTAGCTCCTACTTATACATCGCTAATAGGCTGCGTCCTGATTTACGGGATCGGTGAAGGCTTTTTCTTTACCAGTTTGAACTGCCTTGTTCTGACTGTCTGT
>BLFK01000460.1:223558-226058 GCA_014634185.1 Astreopora myriophthalma
CACTTTCCGTTTGAAAGAACTAACCGACTAGGGGGCGCATTTTGAATAGCTGTCTCTACAATGCCTTCCGGCAAAATAACGTACTCTGAGTTTGATTTGTACCCACAGAATACCGGGACTCAGAATCATGAAAGTATTCCTTCAAATTGTTAAATTATATCAGCAAATTAAAGTGACCCGCAGGACCGGACTAATCAGTTCTGACAAAAGGAAAGGTTCCTTAGTTGTGAATGGTGGGCCACACGCCATTTTGAAATCCATGTCTCCCACAGTCAAAACAATTAAGACAGCTGCTTTTGCTTCAAGATTACTCGACATTACGTACTCGAATCGCCTTCAAAGATCTAGCGTAGAATTTTGTACTCTTCCCTTCGACTCTTGTCTTTGACTAATGACATTCTATTCCCTTTTTTAATTCGAAAAGAAATATAAACTTGTTTTCATACTGGTCACATGATGTCCCCAAGTCAATTTTTCTGACACAGCCTTGACTCAGTTGAAACTAGCTTTATTCCCTTCTCCGGCTTTTTTTAGATTCGCTATTGTGAGGAACTAGGAATTTCAGCTGAAAAAGCCTCAAAGTTACTCATTTATCAAGGCCTGTGTTCCACTGCTGGTCGCCTGGTAGCCGGCATTTTATGCAGCCACCCGAGAGTGGAGACATTGAAGGTTTTCCAAGCAGCGCAATTTACGGCTGGTTTGAGCGCAATTCTGATGACTGTAGCTCCTACTTATACATCGCTAATAGGCTGCGTCCTAATTTACGGGATCGGTGAAGGCTTTTTCTTTACCAGTTTGAACTGCCTTGTTCTGACTGTCTGTCCGCTGAAAACGGCCACTGTGCTTGGATGGGGGATGACGGTGTCATCGTTATTCGTGGCCAGCGGTCCGCCATTAGCCGGTAGGTGTCATTGTCGTAATCAATGTCAATTTTTACGATAACTGCAGAAATTCACGCGCGCTCATTGGCTAATTTTTATGGTCAATATGCGGACAGACACGTGAATTTATAATGGTCTCGCGTTTCGTCTTAATTTCGTCTCTCCTACCTTTTTGTTATCGCAAAAAAAAAATTGACGTCAGTTTTTTATGCGTCTGTCCTGTTATTGACAATGAATTTCGTCATCACATTGTCAAAGTAGTTTGCGGATCCACTCGGCTATCGCCTCGTGGATCCACAGCTACTTTGACAATGTGATGACGAAATTTATGATCAATAACAGGACAGACGCATAAAAAACTGACGTCAATTTGTTAAATGAATGCCATTGTCGTGATCATTATATCATCACTACCGTCTCATTTAACTCTTTCCTCTTATTTAGGTTTGTTAGCAGACAAGCTTGGCTCCTATGTGGTGCCTTTCCGACTGGCTGGCAGCATCATACTCTTCGGAGCTTTTATTCCGTTTATTTTGTTGTGTTTCAAAAGCAGACATGAACGCACTGCCCCTATGCCTCGAGACGACGAAAGCCAGAAGCTTCTGAACTAAAGACCAAAAAGGAGTTTGAACCTACGCTTCTCAGAAGAAAAAGAATGAGCCGACCTTACGACATTGGATTAACGATTGGATGACGGACCTCAAGACGGCATCTAGGATTTTCACAATCTGCACAGTTGTTAATAAACGCTTCAGAGTTGGAAGCAAGAAAAAGTAGGCTGCTACTAGAATTATCTCAGTAACGAAAAATGAAACATTTTTTTGCCTTTAGGTGCACTTTAATTTAAGTTCGATTAAAACTTGTAAGTAAAAGTTGTCATAATATTTATGCCGGTTTTAACCGTCTGGCCGGACTTTGTGCTGCGGCTCGTGTTAGTTTTAGTCGCGCAACGGGATTCTCTGGTTGGTCGTGATTGTCACATGTTTTACCTTTTCGATAGTTCTCCTGTTATAATCACGCCTTTCTAGCTCATATCATGCGTGATGCAGAGTCGATACTGTTGATCAAGAACCAAAGCCGGGCGCCGTTTTCGTTCGAAGCCACGTGCTTTTTCCCCTCCGGACTTGCCAACCGCTTGTTGAAACAAAACATTCACTGGTCGAGTGGTTATTTTGCCAGATCTCTTGCTAAGGATTATAAGAAGAACAACATTGCTTGTTTTGTTTTGTTCTTGTTTGTTTTCAGTTGTTTTTTGTTTTCTTGTTTGTTGGTTTGTTTGTTTGCTTGTTTGTTTGTACGTTCTTCTTTCTTTGTTTCTGTTTTCTTGTGAGATGAAGAGGCGCCACGGAAGGTCTTACACCCCAACAACATGCAACAAACATATTTCATTAAAATAAAATATCTATCGAAATCAAAACGTGTCATTGTTTAAAGGCAAGATTTCCTCTGTGTGACCGTCATTTCGAACTGCTCCATTTCACGTACGCCGTTTGTGCCTGATCGTGGAAAACACTCGCCTCTTCTGACTTTATGCACTGCCAATGTTCGAGCTGTAGAGTCAAAGACTGCAGCTTTACTAGAGTACATTCATAGTGCTGATATGGACATCTTTGCAGTTA
>BLFK01000460.1:231058-237920 GCA_014634185.1 Astreopora myriophthalma
CACGTCTCTCATCTCTCACTTTGGCTGTCGCATGACAGCTCTGATCGGAGGAGCATTTTGTGCCGTGAGCTTGTTGGCCAGTTCGTTTGTTCAGAACATTTTGGTTCTCTTCTTCACCTACAGTCTTCTGTTTGCTTTGGGTAGTAGTTGCATGTTTTCCGCTGGGCTTGTTGTAATAAATCAGTACTTTAACAAGAAAAAGTCACTGGCCACCGGAGTGCTAACAGCTGGGCATGGGGCAGGGGTGCTTATTATGGGCCCCGCATTAGAGGCCCTCATAAAGGCGACAGGCTGGCAGGTCACTTGTCGCATAATGGCCGGATGTGTTTTTGCCCTGTGCTCACTTGCAATAACCTTTGACCCCAACGTGGAGACAGATGAAGAAAAAAGTAACTTGATGGACAAAAAAGCTAGCGGAACTAAGAGAAAAGATGAAGATGCTAGTATTAGCACGAAAATGAAGACGATATTTGACATTTCGGTGTGGAAAGAACCCCCTGTGATCGCATTAATTTGTTGTACATGCGTGGTGGACATAGGTCATTTTGTCCCTCAGATCCACATAGTAAGTAGTAACATTTTTTTTCCTTTCCTACTAGTTGGGGTGTATTAGTGGTAAAAGATCTATGGTATCTTTTTATTTCTACTAAGAGTCAACCACAAAGCTCTGGCAGGGGCTCTCATTCTTGGTTTGATGCCATTCTAGTGAATGATAAAAATGGTAACGAAAACGAGCGTAATCTTTATCTTAGTGTGAACTTCGCTTACCGAAAACACGACGAAGCCTGACGGCCCTAAGATCGTGTAAAGCCCTTTTAAGGAGTTGAAATGAAGTTTTTACTTCAGGGGAAGGCCGCAATTTCATAAGGATGCGAAAAAATTTCCCAGTCCTCCTCTCCTCCATCGCGTTTGAGGCGAATGGCTCCTTATTGCTGTGTTGTTTTAATCTCTTTCAGATTCGATTTTGCGAGGATCTGGGCATTTCAGCCGAAAGAGCATCAGACTTACTAATCTATTACGGTCTGTGCTCTGCGATCGGTCGCCTTCTAGCAGGCTTCTTATGCAGCCACCCAAGAGTCAACACTTTCCACGTTTTGCAAGCGGCGGAATTTATGGTTGGTTTGAGCACGATTCTTATGAGTCTATCTACCACATATGCACCGCTGATCGTCTATTTTGCTATTTACGGACTCAACGATGGCTTCTCCTATAGCAGTTGCTGTTTGCTCATCCTCACGGTTAGTCCTCGTAAAAGTACTGCTGTACTTGGATGGGAGATGATGTTAGGGTCGCTTACCATAGCCGGCGGTCCTACAGTAGCAGGTAAGTGTTTCTATTTAGTGTCGTTGCCTGTGCTGTAGCGCACCAGGCTTCCAGTGGGTAAGACATAGTTTGATGCTACTCTGGTTTGAAGATTTCATGAACGTAACTTGAACAGTTACAATTCCGCTTTGTCGGAGCACGCTTGCCAAACGAACCATACCGTTACGTGCGAATACAATTGCGTGCGATAATTCTAAAATTATCACCCCAAACCGGTGTTACCATCAGCACCTTAAAGTTTGTTTACAGCGTGGCACATCAACTCCGCCCACGCTTCTTTGAAACATGGTGATGACGTAACGGCTACTTACAGCATATTAAAAGAAAATGACGCTAATGCGCTTTTGTCACGCTGCAGCCATTTTGGCAAGGAATAATAAATCTCGTAAGCCAAGCCTCCAGTTCATGAGTTTGGGAACGAGTTTCGACGGGCAAAAACAAAAGTTTTCAGCCTCTTGGGATTCAAAATGGCCGGCCGTGAGAAAGGCGAATTAGTGAGCATGTAAAGGGCCCTTGTCGCAGCGTTAGATCACCCCTGATGAAGGCACTAGGCAGGAGTGTCGAAACGTTGGGTCGTGAATTATAACCTTTCATTAAATTTTCAAACCAGACTAGGATCAAACTATATTTGATTGTGCACCTGGTTGAATTGCTGCGTGAACCTTAACTTTGCAGTGGCTTGTTATTTTGACGTCCAGGCCCGGGTTGCTCGAAGCATGGTTAGCGCTAACCAGGATTAAATACCATGGAAACATATGCGTTTTGATACCTCTTAACCAATGGTTAGCGCTAACCGGGCTTCAAGCAACCGGTCCCAGGACGTCAGCGTTCCAGTTGGTTAAGCTGTCTATTAACAGCCTCTTAATAAATCAGTAGATCTTTTTCTCTTGTAGCGCTTAGATATCAGCACAGGTCGCACCCTCACCCGCACCCGCACCCGCACCCTAGGGAAGTATACTTGAGACAAGAATATGGAATATGGTTCACAGTTTTCTTACTTAAAAAGGTGCTTTGCGGAGGGGACTTGATGCTCAATTGACGCCGAGGGAAGTGGAATTGACGCTGGCATTTCTAAAAGTGGCAAATTCCCAAGGCCTTCCCTTTCCCTCTACCCTGCGATATAAATATGCAACTTAAACATTGGGGGGATCCGGGGGTGCCCCTGGATTCGCCAATGTTACGTGTGGACTGACGTAACTGTTGTCTCTTACGCAGGCCGGCTTGCGGACAAGTTGCATTCCTATGTAGTGCCATTTCAAGTGGCTGGTGGAATCACTCTCGCGGCATCGTTCATTCCATTTTTCCTACTGTGCCTCCGACCATCTGAACCCACAACCCTAACATTACACGAGGACGAAGGCGAGCCGCTGTTAAACAAGTCAAACTGCAGCCCCAAGACTATTATCTAAACTGGCGTTGCAGTGATCGCGCTCACAGGGTCCGCAAACATCACTTTTGAAAAGTTCAAATCTCGCCCTATCCACTAGATTTGTCTTCGGTCGTTCCGATTTCTACTCCTCCACGCTTAGAAAATAGTTTCTCAAACTCATGAATAATTCATGAGCCCAAAACAAAAGAAATCACTACCGTGGAGGAAGTTTGGATATGTGATCTTAATTAGCATAAACTTTTCGAAATTTTTAACTCAAATTTCGCTTAAAATACTGATTCCTTCGAGAAGCCATATCAAATAGTCAAAAGAGGGTTTCATCCTCTATCCAAACACCTCGAATTCGGTTAAAAAGCTCGTCCTCTGGCCTCGTTTTTCAACCCACTTCTCGGGGTTTGGATTCTTCTTCGTGTTTGATATATTACATAGCCAACTGATAGCTTTCTTCCACTAGGGATTTTTCCACCATATAGTAAGAGGGCCGTTATGGAAACTTCCATTACCACTGGTAAAATGTATTCCGGAATAAACTAAGACGACTTTCTTCCTTATATCATTGACGTAAAATACCCTTAGTTATGGTTGGACGGAACTAAAAAGTAGTTTGTTTGTCCAGCAGAAACCTCGTGTGAAATGAAAATTCGGAAGGAAGCTTAGAATTTCATCGAACTGTTACTGTTGATCATGATTCAAAGCCTTGCGCCGTTTTCTGTCGAAGCCACGTGCTTTTTTAATGCGCCTCGGGACTTCTGTTTGGCAACAGAATATTCAACAGTCGAGTTGTTATTTTGCCAATTTTCTTGGAATGCTAAGGGTAATAAGAAGGATCACATTGCTTGTTTTGTCTAATTTTGATTTGTTTTCAGTTGTAATTTGGTTTGGTTTTGTTGTTTGTTTGTTCGTTTGTTTGCTCGTTTGTCTTGCTTTTTATTTCTTTGTTTCCGTCTTCTCGTGTGATCAGAGAGTTGGAATGGGTATAAAGGCGCCACTGAAAGCCTTCAGTACATTTCAACAAGATGCAACACACAGTTTTCATCAAAATAAAATGTCTTTCGAAAAAAAAAACTTATCATTGTGTAAAGGCAAGATCTCGTCGGATTCACCGTCATTCTGAACCGCTGCATTGAACCCGAACTGAAAAGTGACCTTTGGTTTAGCTTGTGGTTGACTGCCCCAAAACAGACTCACATGTTTATCTGTTGACTGGAACGCAACGCACGTTCGTTTTAGACCAGCAGACAATTTTTTTATAAACAACATTCGACAAAAGGAACAATACAGTCAAACTTATTACAATGGTTCAGTTTTGTTCCTCTGGTCCTCCTCGTAAACGTGACAGTTTGTGGTCTTGGCTCGTTTGTGCTTGTGCTACCGTAACCTGGATCGCATCGCTCGGGATTCTTTTTAGTTATGGAGTTTTCCTGCCAGTGTTCATGGATTATTTCAAGGCATCGCGGGAAATTACAGGTTGGTGTATAAACAGCTTATGTTTCTTAATGCCTTTATTTTGCTAGCTTTTTTCAACTCTCGATGTGTTCCAGTCGATAGATTGCATGACTTCACGTACATATTACGTATAACGCGTGGGATCAAGAGAAAGCCGAATTTTCTCTTGGTGTAGAAATCATATATTCGTCATATATCACACATCATACCACAGTATCATTTTCTCTCGGATTTTACAGTAGCTTATCCAGTATTATATCCGAGCATTCCCCCACCGGCTAACCATGAGATTTACTTCACAGTCAAAGACCGATTTAAAGTTTTTGAAACGGGGCCTACGGTTTATCATCCTTATTCGAAAAGACTAGGAAGTCCAACCATTTCGTGAAGTTGTCATTACATTAAAAAGGCAGAACCTTTTCCTCAGTTATTTTCAGACCATAGGTGTTGATCCAGGCTAAGGAACCATAGGCGGCTAGACCTTCAGCACCAAATGGCTCCAATGGCACCAATGTCTCCGGTCATGTAATTTGTTTACTCACGCGCGTTACTCACTTTCGAGGTGCTTATTCGCTTATTAAACTCTCAAAGTGCCCTATCGACGGACATCGAGTTTTTCGCTGCAATCCAGTTTTGCAGCTCCGCTCGCTTCAATACAAGCCGCCATGAAGCATTTTCCTTCCAGCTGGGCACGAACAAGTTCCCCAACACATGGCTTAAATCGTCCCATCGTGACCGAGGCCAAATATACACTTGACGTCTAGAAATCATGAAATCCTTAATTTTCCGCGCACGCCAAGCCGGCATGACTGATCAAGCTTTAGTGATAGTTAACACAGTCGCACAAAAGGTGAAAATGAGCCTGGAATTTTTTAAAAGAGGCAGGGCTTCCTTTCCGTTGGAAGCCCTCGTTAAAATGCCATCACAAAACATAACATGCTCATCACGACCAACTGTCCAAAGCTTAAACATCCCTCCTGAACGCCTTTAGAGGTCTAGTTAAAGTAATGTTTTTTTTTCTTTTTTAATTGCAGCATGTGTTGGTTCCGTAGCCATAGCCTTGTGTTTCTTCTCCGGTTATTTTTCGACTTTTCTAGTCACTCGCCTTGGTTGTCGCATGACAGCTCTGATCGGAGGAGCATTTTGTGCCGTGAGCTTGGTGGCCAGTTCGTTTGTTCAGAATATTTTGGTTCTCTTCTTCACCTACAGTCTTCTGTTTGCTTTGGGTAGTAGTTGCATGTTTTCCGCTGGGCTTGTTGTAATAAATCAGTACTTTAACAAGAAAAAGTCGCTGGCCACCGGAGTGCTAACAGCTGGGCATGCGGGAGGGGTCCTCATCATGGGTCCTACACTAGAGGCACTCATCAAGGCGACAGGCTGGCAGGTCACTTGTCGCATAATGGCCGGATGTGTTTTTGCCCTGTGCTCACTTGCAATAACCTTTGACCCCAACGTGGAGACAGATGAACAAAAAAGTAACTTGATTGAAAGACAAGCCAGTGGAAAGAGAAAAAATGAAAACAATAGTATTACCGCGAAAATAAAGACACTCTTTGACTTTTCGGTGTGGAAAGAGCCTCCTGTGATTGCTTTAATCTGTGTTGTATGTGTGGCGTACATAGGTCATTTTGTCCCTCAAATCCACATAGTAAGTAGTATAACACATTTTTTTTCTTTCCCACCAGTTGGGGTCTATTTAGTTAAAGATCTATCATCCCTTTTAGAGCAGAACTCAATTGAATGTAAAAGGAAATTAAGCGTTTGCTTTGGTTTTAGTTTGCTGTGATTGGATTACGAAACTTACGCAAACTTTTCAACCAATCAGATGCAAAATTAAAACCGCGACTTCGTCACTCTCCTTTTCCCGCACTTCGCGCCGGCTTCGGCTGCGTTTACTCGCTTTGCTTTCTGATTGGCTATGGTAAAACTAGTTCGTGAATTACTTCGATTTGTGGTTGGCTGAAAGGTGTACTTGCTTGTGATTGGCTCGATATTTACTTTGGTCTTAGTCTTACGACACTCATTTGAGAACCGCTCTGTATCTACTAAGAATCAACCAATCAGCTCTGGCGGGTGCATAGTTGATTCTTGGTTCTTCTTCTCTTCATACGCCTTATTCCAAAGTGGCCGCCATTTTAATATTCTTTTGTTTTTATCCAAATTAGCCCTTTTTGCCTCGTTCAAGGTAAAATGTTCTTTTGAATTTTGGGCTTAAAGATGAGGCAACAAGGGCTTATTTGAATAAGAACAAAAGAGTATTAAAATGGCGGCCATTTTGGAATAAGGCGTATGGTTGATTCTTGGTTTGATCCCATTCCAGTGAAGCTAAACCTGCCAACAAATACGACGGAACCTGAGGGCCTTGAAGTAGCATTTTCTGTTTTTTTTTTGGTTGTTTGTTTTTGAGCTACAGTAGGTGAAAAGCCTTTCTTAGGAGGAGGAGGAGGAGAAACGGAGAAAGAGATGCACCCATTAAAATTTTAGTTAGGGCAATGAACAATTAATTAAGGAGGTCCTCCTCGTCTCTATCGTGTTTGAGGCGAATGATTCCTTATTGCTGTGTTGTTTTAATCTCTTTCAGATTCGATTTTGTGAGGATCTGGGCATTTCAGCCGAAAGAGCATCAGACTTACTAATCTATTACGGTCTGTGCTCTGCGATCGGTCGCCTTCTAGCAGGCTTCTTATGCAGCCACCCAAGAGT
>BLFK01000460.1:242930-271744 GCA_014634185.1 Astreopora myriophthalma
ATCCGAAATAAGAATTTTAGGAATGATCCAACAAAGTGTTCGTTTAGCCCAGCTGTACTAACTCCGTAAAACTTCAATTTGCACTGATTACTAAGAGAAATATGGCCAGAATAGAATGTTCCAGGAATATGCTTCTTCGGTACTCTAGAAATATCCAAAACAAACGTACTCTCAATCAAGGATTACTCTTGTGGAATGCAAAATAGACTTTCCTCGAACATTTATCTTCTCTTATGTGATTTGAATCATAAACAGGGAGCTGAGACTAGCCGATCGGTCGAGCGCTGTCTTTGGTATAGAAGAAGGATTCTGGTGCCACTTTGTCAATTGTTTTAGAGCCTGTCCGTCGCCAGTTTTGTTACGGACGCTGTCGTATTTCGTCACTGCCGGCTGTAACAAAATGTCGCCCTTTTTCTATCCGTTCCATGCCAGTCCGTTGTCGGTGTTTTGGAAAAAGATTGTCGCTACATTTTGAGGTCATGTCGCCTCTCGGCAAAACCCCTTGGAAGGCCAAATAGAACTATTCAGCTAACTGGTGTTGAAAGCCGTTCAGATGTTTCCAGCAAAACAGGGAAACACAACAGACGCATGATTTTTTTAGTAGGTATGTTTTTTAATAGATATATAACCAAGAATAAATGACATAATTCAGTTTTTTTTTTCATTTTCTCATTTAATTACGCTTTAGATGAATGGAAAAGCAAATCGCTTCGCGCCAGCATTGAAAGAAATTAACGTGTGTTGTTAATTTTTCTTCTCTAATATTATTTTTCGTTTATCCAGCAATTGATAACTTTTCATAAAAGTCGACTCTTACCTTCATGGGCTACAAAAAGCAGGAGAAAGCAGGTGATCAGTTCTAATGTCGTCATTTCTTGATGTGGACTGAAATTAAATCTCAAGGAGAACAAACTCTAACGCTCAACTGACGTCTCGGGCGAAAACTGAACCTCCTCTGTCGTACGACAATTCTCTTTATTTCAAGCGAAAGGAAGTTCCCAGATAATTACTTGACCAATTAGATTATAGTTGTTATGGCAACTAATAATGTGCGTACCCCTTCGTCAGTTCAGGTACTGTAGGAAACTCCCAGATAATTACTTGACCAATTAGATCATACTTGTTACTATGGTAAATGATTACTTGCGCACTCTTTCATTAGCTCAGGTACCTAAGTAGGGGACATTTGTTCCTTTGTAATGGACTTTCCCTTGGCGATAGAATCGCTACACAAACATCAATAACAAGCCAATTTATGCTGAGTTTACTTTTGATGTGGTCTTTGATCTTAAAGCGAATTAAGAACAACGCATGTCAAATAACGTAACAGTACGTTTCACGACTGCTTCTACGCTTTATGAGAAAATGTTTGCAAGAACCATCATTGAAGCTATGGCAAAAGGCCACTGGCCACAACGGCTGAGCCTACGTTGCACCTATCTTCCCCGCAGCACTGAGAGATGTCGCAAGTGTCCAACTCAGATGTCCTTTTGCAGACGGAGTTGCCAGCTTTGTTGCACTCTGTCCTGAGAGCGCAGCCCTTGTAAAGAGACTTCGTTCCACCGGCCACGACAGTGAGCTTGATACACCGGTCGCGATTCGGGGGGCAGTAAATCGGCATAGTTCGGTTGCAATCGGCCATGAGGTTCTGCTAAGACACACATAACACTCTAGACTCGATGCTAAAAAGACAAAAATAAAAAATGTAACGTTCTAGTCGTCAGAGATAAGCGTTCTCGCCTCTCGTGTTTTAAGTGATTATAGTTTCAGGCTCATGTCCCACGAGTCTCTTTTCGTTCAGTTATCCGAAGTGGTAACCGGAAGTTCACAGGTTCGACTCCTTTTTGGAGAACTCGGATTTTCTTCCACGTTTTATGTACAGGGTGTTTCAAAAAATCCTGACCTTTTTCTACAAGATCAGACTGTATCTCACTTATTTTAGAATTTTGGAAGACACATTTTTACAATTACTTGCATTGATTTTAAGAGGACATTCAGGCTACTGTGCTGAAAGTGCCAACGTTGGTTATTAACTTGCATGGCTTCGCAGAACCTACAGTTTGGAGAGCAATATTCTTTTCTCTGTTTATTTACCAATCAACAAAAATTTAACTCAATTGCTTTTGCCAGCACTTATCCGCTGCATAGTGATTTATCCGGTGAATAGCGCTATCCACTCTTCGAACAACTGGGGCTGTATAATTTAGACTTAGGGCGCTTTCCTTTTGTCAGAACTCGCCGGCCAGACAGGTCAGTTTGCTAAGAAAATGCAACAGTTAGAACAAAAAGTTGCATGATATCCCTCACATTCTTTTAGACGAGTATAGATATCATCCTGGAAGTGTGTTATTTGAAGGCGTTGTAGAGTTAGCCTTTCCAAGTGCCCGGTCTGGCGGGTCAGTTCTGTCAAATGGAAAGCGCCCTTACATTTATAGTTGTTGCTATGGTAACTGATTACTTGGGTACTCTTTCGTCCGATGAGGTACCTAAGTTGGGACTTGTGTTCCTTTTTAAGCCTCTGGCATTGCAATTTTCAATTCTTCGCTTTATTTTGGCGAAATATAGTTCAGTAGTAAACCACCCTTCGAAATTACGTCACGAAATATCGACTTGACAAAACGTGTTTATCAAACTGCGGCTGTGTGTAATTTTTTAGGAAAGTAAAACAATCTAAGGGAAACTGTTTCGTAGGGCATTCAACCAAATTTCAAGGGAAGTAAAAACTGTGCGTACTAGACGAGTTTGCATGAACAGATTTGTTGGTTTTTGGGTCACGCAATGTGATCGCAAAGGTCACATTGTTCATAAACTTCATGGTAGGGATGTCTTCTAATTAGAAAAGTTGCATTTGTAAACTAATGATGTCAGAGTGCTTTTACCAAACATTGATCTTAAATTTTTAATTTGAACGTTTCTCAGTTTATCACTTTGTTCGACTGCAATAGGCTTTGTTCTCAAAAAGCCGTAAATTACAATTTGCAAATTTCACAATAACCCTCTACCCCCAAGGAACAAAGCATACGCACGGATGAGTGACCTTGGGATTTCGAAATACGATTACTGCAATTGGGTAGGGAAGTTGTGTTATTTCATTGTTTGTGTCATTTGTCGCTCGGCTTTGTGACTGTTTTGCGCGATCGAGCTGCAGTTTCTGTGTTCTCCGCGGATTTTCTTTTAACGTGGACTAAAGCGTTTTTGAACCCCAAACACCAAAATGGTAAGTGAATCACTACTTTGATCTTGGGCTCTATGCATGTTACCAAACTTCACGCAGATTTTTCATGCTTCTAACTTCGGTGCTCACAAAGCGGCTTTGTGAGGAATTTAACCCGAGCAGATTTATATTAGACTGTTCTCATTATACAGTGATGCTTGACTTCAGGGAGCCACTTGATTAGAATAGACGTACAACGGAATAGAATAAAGAACAGACGAGTCGAGAATCTAGCTCCCCAAGAATTATTTGTCGCTTTGTATGCAACTGTACAATTTCAAGGCGTTTTCTTTATTTTGCCATCGTTTTTCATTCCAGTCGTCTCTTTACAAGATCAGCTGTTATTAATACCGATAAATAAGCGTAAAAATTCCGAATTTGTAGTTAATCGAGCAAACAGTGTATAACTTTACTCCATTCATGAGCGTGGGTCGATGAAGGAATGTAAACAATGTTTGCAGAATGTTTGAAGTGCTTTGTCCATAATAAAGTTTCCGCTACTGATGGTTTCGTGAACGGAAAATTGTCACAATCACAGCAGTTATATGTTATATTGTGAATGTCTCTGAGGCGAGAGAAAGCTAAAGACTTGAAAAAGATGTACATATTGGTTCAATGATACGCCCCGATGAAAACAGCCTTAAGGGCCTGATTACATTAGCCGGGCTGGCCCGGTTAGCCGGGCTGGTGTCAGTTTGCCGGGATCTCGGCATGTCTGTTAAACGCAACAAAAATCAATTTCGCGATTACATGACAACCGGGCCAGCCCGTTTAGCCGAGATCCCGGTATCGCGGTGCCGGGATCCCGGCTAACCGGGCTAAGATTTTCCCATGTAATCGCGTTCACTGGGACAGCCCGGTTAGCCGGGCCAGCGATTTCTAACCACATTACTCCACTTTGGAGGAAAATGGGCCATGGAATAGTCATTTTTTAATGTTTAAATAAAAGATGTACAAGATAGCAAACCTTACGGCTTCTTTAAATTGTAGAATCGTGAATTTTAATAACAATTTAGCGAGACAAACGTCTCTCCATTTCTTGTTGTTGTTGTGATCTTTTTTCACACCATACATTCTAAATTTAACCCAAGCCGGGCTGGCTCACCTCATGTAATACCGAGCTGAACTTCACCTCGGCAAACCGAGCCAGCTTGGTTAACCGGGCCAGCCCGGCTCATGTAATCAGGCCCCAATTTTGCCCGACAGTTGTCCCAGTGATTTCGTGATTCCGCTCACCATATTTGCTGTTGTGATCTTGCGGTCGCAGAATCTGGGCCTACTGCTTTTTTCAATCAAGGAAACAATATCAACTCGATACAGTTTTTAATGAGCGAATTAAGTTGTAACCTATAATTCTTAAAGAATTTTTCGTGCCTTGCATTGAATCAGTTTGATCAAAATGGCCTTAAATTTTACAACACGAGGCATAAATTAAGAAAATCCGAAAATGCAAGACTTTCTTCCTACACAAACTTCATCTGAGTTTTAGTGTTAAACTACAACTAAGTGGCTACTCTGTTTTACAGTTCTGGGCAGAGTTGCAACTGTTCTAAGCAGGGTTCGCTCTAACCCTGGATTAAAAATCCGATTAAAGCCAAAAGGTTGTCATGTTATTTATTCCGGCTGAGCACTAACCCAGCCTCAAACAAGTATTCATTCGTGTATAAGTTCCCAAGCAAATTGTCATACCCGTAGCAGAGATTCCACCCCCATGTGATGGAAAATAGGGAGAAATTATTAGCGCCGAAGGCGCGAGCTCCTAGGGGGGTCTGGGGGCATGCCCCCCCCCGGGAAATTTTGCAAATTTAGGTTCTCCTGAATTTTGAATTTTTAGGGTAAGACTGCTGACCTTATGAGCCTGCACGGTCATAACATACCATAACGCTCTTCGTGAAAAAAGTAAGTTTCACAGTGACAGATCGCCAAAAGTTCTAAAGATTAGCAATTTTTCCCTAGTTTTCAGAATTTTATAATAAATCGGGAGAATTTGGTAAAAATTGGGAGAGTGGGAGGCAAGACATCAAATCGGGAGACTCCGGATCAAATCGGGAGGGTTGGAATCTCTGCCGTAGGATCGCATTGTGAGAGAGCTATTAGCGTACCAGTCACGAAGATGTATTTGCTGTGTTGCGTGACAGTAAGTTAATCTATGATAACATGTTCTGACGTTTCCTTTGTGCTGTTTACTT
Organism: Astreopora myriophthalma; assembly: GCA_014634185.1. Lineage (NCBI taxonomy): Eukaryota > Metazoa > Cnidaria > Anthozoa > Scleractinia > Acroporidae > Astreopora > Astreopora myriophthalma. The sequence goes on from BLFK01000460.1 coordinate 248,334, forward strand.
TCGTAGTCGGCCTCACTGTCTCCAGAGCAACTAAAAGGTAACTTAGACGTACTTATTATAAAGTTTTCTTTGTAAAGATACCTTTGGAAAAATCAGCCAATGCTATGGAATTTGCCATGCATTTGTCAGCTTGTAGGTATTCAATAAAACGATACTTTGTCAGCAAGTGACGCTTTGAACCTAAGGCGTGACAGCCTAAACTATCCAGGCCGGATTCCACCGTTTTACAGGAATCGGTTCCACCTTGCCAGATTGATTGAAGTTCGCGAGAAACGGCATTTGAGAGCGCAAAAATCTAAATTTTCCGAGCGAAAATTTTTCCACCCTACAGGGTGGCGTTACAAGTCTTGAACATCACTCAAGTTTTCTTACTAGATCAGTGCCTGTGTATAAGTTCGTCCAACAACATGTCTCATTGTGTCCATTGTAATCTTTTCCAAGCTTAGGTGAGGCAAATTCTCAGGGACTGGAAGTTGACATCTGCGTGTCTTTGTTTTTATCACAGAATTCAGAGATGCATTTAAGATCTTCGATGTGGACAACAGCGAGACCATTACAACGGAAGAGTTATTGCTCGTCATGAAGAACCTAGGAATGATGGCTACAAAGGAGGAAGTCAGGGAAATGCTCTCAGAGGTTGATGAAGATGGTATGTTCACGATAATCATGGCAAATCTTGTATAGGAGGCTTGGAAGGGGGGGAGGGGCTTAAGCGTGCCGCTCAACCCCTACACCCACCCTCCCCCACCCCTCAATTTAGCTCAGGTGTTCGTCTTAAGCCGAAGCCCCCACCCCCACCCCACTAGAAAAACGTGCTGTGCGGGCCCTGTTGTGTGGTGGTTACTAGTAGCTACATGCGATAAACTCTCCTTCCCCAGTTCCAAGTCGCGATCCCAGTATTGTACCAGGGCATGCCTTGCCCTGTTGTCAGGGTTTGGTGGGGGTCAATCTCGTTCGGAATTCAGTCACACACACTTGTGCGTCACCTTCTGGATGCGAGATTTTCTTGAAGAAAAGTGAAATGCAGACAATTGAAGACCGCTCGAACTTGCCATTTCTCGTCTTCTCATCAAAGACAAGCCACATTCGGTGAGAGAAGGGCTCTCGAGTGTGCTAATATATGCCTGCATATCGTGGTTTGATTTTGATGTTCTCCGCCGTTATTCCACATACAGGAAGCGGGGAAATCGACTTCGAGGAGTTCGCAGAGCTTATGGTCAAACAGATGAAGCAGGGAAGCGAACAAGAAGTGAGAGAAGCCTTTAAAGCGTACGACACTGACAACAAAGGATATTTTGCCAAAGACGAACTTCTGAAGCTTCTTATGGCCGTATCTCATCAAAGCAAGGATATCAAGATCTCCAAAGACGAAATTGAGCAAATTGTTTCCTTTCTGGAGCGCAATGGCCGAATTGACTTTGACAGTGAGTGATTTAAATAGTGCAGGGAGTACTGGGGAACGGGATGCTCAGGGCGTGGGCAGCATAGACCAAATATGCTAACTCACTATTGTACCCAATTGAAATCTCCCGGGTTAAGATTCTTTGTTTATTGTATTTGCATTATAACGTAGCATTCACATTTAGATGATGTGGAAATACTTGGAACAAAACGTTTTATCCCCAAGGATTTAAATTGGGTACAACATTGAGTTAGCTGATTTGGTCTATAAGGTACACAGGGAATGTGACAGCGAGAAGCGGAGGAAACCCTGATGAACAAATCAGGTGCGGGAGCCGGAATGCCGCGAAAAAGCCGGGATACAAGAAAAAATTCCTTGAATAAGAGCGACCAGGGGACTTACCATTCACAAAAATCATCCGGATGGAAATTCTCAGTGTATATGTTAAACGGTGTATTGCTTGTATTAACGGAAGATAGAGAAACATCAGAATATGCTGCTAGATATGCTGTCGATGGGAAAACACACACAAAGAACACGCACGATAAAAAAGTGCAGTGATTAAGCTGATGTCCCTTAATTTCTGGAACGTTCCAAGTGGAATGGTGCGTTCCATTTGACTTTTTAACCAGAACTTCCCAGCTTTCCATCTAAGTGGTTGGGAAAGGGCCCCAGACCCTTGGTTACGGACGGGAGGAAGTTTTCCACGGTTCTACTGGCTCTTAGACGCGTTCTGATCAGTTCTGGTTAGTACACGAAGCAATAACATTCTCCTTCTTGTACGATGTATAGAAGGCATGTTGCAGGGGAAAACTACACGGCAATGAAAACGTGGTGTCATTGGCTCAAAGCTTGAAGCTTTAAATGCCAGTGTGTGTAAGCATCCCAAGTGAAGCAAAGGCATTTTGGTAAGGAAGTTTATTGACCGTAGTTTCTGTTGCCTTTTGCAGAGTTTGTCAAGGAACTGATGAAGTAAATCGTTTGAAGATCATGGGAGAACAATCTGAGACGAAATACCACACGGAACGGCAATTCACTCAGTGGAAGATTTTATTTTATACCTCACAGAGAAACTTGCGAAACCATCCAAATTTTTTCTGTTTTACAAGTGAAAAAATATAGTGCTTTCAAACTATAGTAACAAACATAAATGGCTGCGTTTTGTAAGTTTATAAAGTATTTTGTAGATTGCTGTTTCATTTACGAATAAACGTTATTTGCCTCCGATGAACTGTTTCCTTTAGTTATGTTTCAATAGCCTTACGGACACTAAATAGATCGTCAAAAGTTATTTTAGAAATCCGCTTATTCCACCATAAGAGGGAGCCAGTGCCATAAAAAATATTTAGTCGGAGACTACATGTAGCTACTACAGTAAGAAAATTGGGGTCTTTCTGCAGGTATTGGGGAATTATTGTTGATCTTCTTTGTGCCTAAAACGGCGTATCCTAAAACGGCGTGAATAAAGTAGAAAACACTGCCAAGTTTCGCCTGGGCTGCTTAAGGCTTAATCAAGCGTGCAAAAAAATCTGGCTGGCACAACTTTTTCAACCAATCAGACTCAAACGAAAACTAATTATCGCGCTTAGGAAGCACACGCTAACTGCATATTTGATTAGTTCTTTCAGTACGTGTGCCTGTTTGTGATTGGCCAAAATACTTTGTTTCGTTGGGTTTGGCAACGCTCCACTGCGAATCACTTAATTGGTCGCTAAATATATATCGACTTTACTCTTGAACAAGTCGTTTCATATCGAACCTTTATGACGAGCAACTGGAACTGCTGAATAAAATGTGATTTCATAGCCAAGACTTCGGACTACTTATGAATAACTGATGTCGCCAATTTTCCGTTTTGTACAGAATGTCAGTGCATTGTTTGCTCTGTGTGCCTGCTCTTTGAAAACAGAATATAAGCAAAGCCAAATTAGTTATCTACTCATTGAAAACAAAGCAACTTGATCTTGGGTAATCCGCGCGTTTGTGTTCATTGTAATATTTAGGCAAATTTTTGTGTGCAATACAAACAAGCAGTAGCTGACGTCACTAAGGGCCCGGGTAAGCCAGGAAGGATAACAATATAGAGTATTCAATACTAAGAGCTTCGAAGATTTTCACGACAAACTCAGGAATTGTTGTAGCTGCAGCAACGAAAGTGGAGTGACGAACGGAGAACGAGAGCAGACATGAGCGACACTGTTCGAAAGCCAAGTGTAGGAAGAAAGACCAGTGACTCGGTAAGCAAGTTAGTGTTGAGTGAGCGACTTATGTCACGTATTTCAAGCAGAGAGACCGCAGGAAGTTTCACTAAAGGAGCTAGGAGTACATTCAGTAAGAAAAGAGAGTTTTGTGTTTGACGGAGTTCGGGGGAAGTCCGATGACAATTGCGGCGTTTTCTAAGGATTTTCGAAGCGGTGCTTCACCTGCCGCATGCCAAAAAAGTTCTTTATTAGCCGTCTCGTTGAGAAATGCTGTTATATTTACACATGTCATAAGGTGTTGTTCCAATGTTCAATTCCTTGTGGCTATTCAAAGGTCATGGAAACAACGTATTCGAATCAGCAATGCCCGAGTTATCAGTTAGGTCTTCGTTATTAATGAAGAACTTTCCAACAAGTGTCGAACATTAACTCGAGGCAGCTCAAATCCAATTATTCCCTCGCGTCATTATATCATCAAAACGCGTCTAAGATTACCAATTATTTATTATGCACTTTGATTCATTAAGGTGGCTCTTCGCAGACTTCGTAAACGTGTTGCGAACACATTTTCTCTTGCTTTTATTTTGCAGAGTGAACTTACGCCAGATATGATATCAGGTACGCGTCTATTTTCACTCAAGTTTCGTTTTAAAACATCATAGTAGTTACAGCCAAATTAATGCAGACAGACAGCTTTCTTTTTAACGTCGTTTTCAGGCCTTCTCTTTTCCCTGGGAACGAGGTTGGCAAATTTTGAGCACTACAAACCAGTGTGGTGTTTGAAAAAACCGGCAAAAGAAATTTAAATTTGCCAAAAATTAAAGCAGTTTGGACGGGAGCACTCATTAGTTCTGCGAGCAAAATAATAAATGGAAAATACTCGAGGTAAAAGGCATGAGAATCGGCCGTGAGAAATAACTGCTGATACAGCGAAAGAAGAGGAAATTTACTTGTACAATTTTACTTCAGTCCCGTGAACACGTCTTACAGGAGGATCTTTGTTAACGTGATTGTTTAAAATTCCCTTTTAACGGACCGAAAAGACACGTCCCACGAGAAAAATCACAAGGGTGGTTGTGTTGGTGTTGCAACTCTCCCCTCCCTTTGATTTTACGCCCACCGTCGACTGAGAGGCGTTTTTTCTTTTGGAACTTATTTCATTTTCGGAATGAAAGCGACAGCAGTCCCTTCATTCTGCTCTCGAGAGCAGAATGGACCGAATAAACAGAATACGGTTTCTTTTGGGGAGATTTTGGCGCGAAAATGGTGTGCGAACGCCAAAATCTCGGTCTTAAGCCGTGTCCAGACTATTCCGAACGTTAGTTCTCAGGTCACCACCGCAGTAACCGCTCCTTTTTCGGAAAACTGTATTCCAGTCATTGCGGTTAATCCTAAACCGGAATAGAAATAAACAAAATAGTCTCAAAAGTATGCACCCTTAAAGAGCTCCGCCGAGGATCGGGATCATTGTGTTTCTTATTGCGTTGTTATAGAATTACACGAAGCTTTCTCGTTGTTTGACCACGACGGTGATGGCACCATCACGAAGGAAGAACTCGGGACGGTCATGGAAAAACTAGGAATAAATTCGCACCAACAGGAGCTTGATGAAATGATCAAAGAGGTGGATGCAGACGGTATGTGGGTGCAATTGCAAACAACTGTTTGCCGGTATAGTTGCTCAGTTGGCCAGCGGAGTCTCAGTACAGCAAGAGTCTGGTCATTAAAAAAAATTGATAAAATATTGCTTTTTGACGATGTAACAGCAGCGGACTGCACTGAAAACAATTGGACAAAAGGACTAATGAACTAGTGTAGTACTGTTAACTCACCGTGCGTTTTGTGAGTCTCAAAGAGCAATGATTGGATAAACGGAATTTGCATCAGGGTTTTTCCGTAAATCAGGGCTAGTTAAAACATTCAGTTCTGGGCAGTTTTGTTTTGTTTTTTTGTTTTGTTTTGTTTTGTTTTGTTTTTTTAATGATAAAACGGAAAGTGTAATCGTGATCTACGTACTTTAGGTCTTCGCTTCGTTTCACTTTCCCCTTAGTTTAAAATTGTGATAAAAAAGAGTTTTCGTTAATTTATTTCTCCGTTAAAAATATGGTTTGTGTTCTCGTTGAACAGCAATTTTTGGGTGAACCAACAAAGTATTGAAATGCCCTGATCACAGCCAACAATCGCGATTCAGTTGGTGGAGCGTAACCAGTCGACCTCATAGCCTGATAAAAACTGACAGTAGGCAGTCGGAACGTCCTGATCTCGGTACATCTCAAGTGACTATATCTTGAAGGAAACGATGATACACTGTTATTATTAATATTCCTGTGGTCGCTACGAATTTCGACGGCATTGCTGTCGTTCATGACGAACCATTTGACTTTTTTTTCTCCACAGGTAGCGGTGCTGTGGATTTTGATGAATTTTGCTTGTTAATGCAGAGGAAGATTGCAATGGACACTAAACAGGAATTGCTCGAGCTCTTCAGCGTCTGGGATGAGTCTGGAGAGGGAGTTATAGAATCTAATGACCTGCGGTGTTTGTTGAACAGGATCCCGGAAAAACTGACGAAGAGAGAGATCGATTTACTCGTCAATCAGGCGGATACCAACAAGAATGGAAAAATCAATTTTGTGGGTATGTTTTCTCCGTTTAGATTCCGAGGGTCATTCCGAGACTGAATCTACAAATTAAACGGGTTAACGATCTAGGTAGGTAGGTAGGAGACAGTGGGTCAGGAACCAAATCGAAGGGGGTTTAGAGGTCTGCCAGGGGCTCGAAAAGAAGAGATAGGAATCTGCAGAAACTGGTTCATGTTCACCCATATTATAGTTATAGGCTGCAACATTGCTCGATCCTAGCGTTGCAGGTTTAGTGACGCATATATAGTGAATAACACATGCAACAACAACAAAAAAAAACAGGAAAACCTGTAAAGGCTTGGTGTATGGTCCATCTTCCAGTGCTGATTCAGAACACAGTCAAAACTTAAAAAGTTAAGTTCGCAAAAGTGCGTGATTGAGAATTATTAATAAAGCATTGTGCCTTTTCAAGTTTTAAGTTTTAGTTTCAAGATCTGAAAGAAAACTTTCGGGCCTTTATACACTATGAAGAAATGAAAAAAGTAATTCGTGTTTCTCTACTTCTTTTACAGAGTTTGTGACAATGTTGTCGTAAAGAACACAACCGGGTCAAGACGAATTTGAAGTCTATGAAGTTTTCTGAAAAGTATTACTAATAAAAATAACTGTACCTGTTTTACTCTAGATTTGAAAATTATACGATGTACAGATACTAAAGCAATGGGCAATTGCGTCAAGACTGATCTTTAACCGTGACCTCTGCAATATCGATACCGGTATCGATTAGGTAACTGCTTCTTGACTACGATATTTATTGGTACATGTATGAACATATTTTAGGAACGATTGTACTCCCATCAGCATAGAGTTGGTGCACGACGTTTTCAGACAAAGTTGCACTTACTAAAGACTGCACTTTTGAAAGAGCTCATTGTGAAAAGGGGCTTAAAAAAAAGAAGAAGAATACGAACTTCTGTTTGTGTTCATGCAGTTTGTCTCCAGTAGGATTTTTTTCCGGCTGTTCGAAATTGTACTGAATGAGCGAGATGAAAAGGAAAAGGAAGTCGTGAGTTATTAACTGGCGTTAATGATTTTAATTGGATAAAGGACATTTTCAATATCAGCAGAAGTTAGACCCACAGTGCCTTTTTAAGTTCTCGTCAACTGGTCTCTGACGGAGATCAGAAATAGCCCTTAGTCCGCCTCAAGCTTTCACGGAGTTATACCATTATGTGAGCTAAGAGGTCAAAACTTCGCTATTAAACTAGCATTGTTTTAACTCGCTGTGGTGGGTACAGGGGAGAATTGTTCAGAGACACAATATTGATTGATAAGAAATTTTGAACGATGTGTCATCATCACGTACGCTTTGCAGCCCGCCACGCATGACAAGAGCAAAATGGCGACGGTTTTTATGGAAAAACTAAACGCATCGATGTCACTACTACCACGAAGCTGCAAAGATACGTTCTTTAAGCACCAACGGGTGATTTGAAAGAGTTATCATCATCGATGAAACCTCAAAATGTGGACAGCAATCGTGAAAGTTGTTTACTGACTTCAGTAACTGCCGATGATAAGCTAATTAGCTATCTGTTTGAATTCGTTTTCACTCGCTGTTTCCTCAGACATTCTTTTTATTGTGGTATACTGCACCTGCTGCGATAGCAAACAGAGTAATAAAACTTATACCTTTCAATATTTCCAAGGGTCAACAGATCGGGTAAAACAAGAAAATGAGGAAAGGTTGTAAGCTGAATTCGCGGCTCAATTGCAACGCAGACAAAGCTCGAATTCTCGTATCGCATTTCTTCGTTTATGAGGCTATTCCACTGACGCAAGCATCAATCAGCTCTCAATCTGTGCGCAAGTTGTGCGATTGTGCGATAACTTTCTGTTATTGATAGCATTAATTAACAGTCGACGAAAGTCGGTAATTTTCATTTTGGAGTTTTATGCCTGTATCTTCCGAAAAACTGCCGCTCTCAGTGAAGTTGCTACACAGGAAGACGTGATCCAGTGCAATCGACTGTCAACCCGTTCTTATCTGACACGAGTTGTTTTCTTTATACGTCACTAACTTGTTTAATGGTAAGTCCGGACACAACTAAAACAGATTGTTTTATTTGTTAAATACTAAAGTGAAGACTAGATGACATTAAACTGAATGTCAGCTGTGCGGTCGGAAGAATCTTCAACAGCAGGTAAGTAGATTCGATCTTCAATAAATGCATGTTGAGACGATTTCTTGTACACCAACAAAACCGGTGGATTGTCAAAACCAATCTTGTTAACATTTGTTTTTTGCCGAGTCTAACCTAAGCTACGAACGTTATTATTATTATCAGACTATGCACCTTCTTTGCGATACGTTTCTGGTGGGTTCTTCATGGCGCTTCCTCGTCCGCTGAGAGATGAACATATCATGTCGGCGCTTTAGCTGTAATAAAGCAATTAGTAGTCTGTTTGAAGGTGTCTCGCTAACGAGGCGTCAAAGTGCTGCTTACGAAACACACTTTCACTTTTATACTGCGTCGTGGGAAATATTTCCCGTATTGCATGAGTTCGTGTCTGCACTGCATAAGATTGTTATCAAAAACCATTGTTGTATATATTAGCACCACTGTTAATCGCTTCTTACTCCATTGACAAAATAGATTCACGCCTATTTTCTCTATTGTATTGTATTTGTAAATGCAACTGGCCTAAGCAAACTTTGTTCTTTGGCCAAGCCCAAAGGAAATAGTGTACGTTTAGCCTGCTTCGGCATTACATTACGCGTGGGCTCCACGTCCAAATAAAAGATCTTTCCGTCGAGCACACACACAAAAAAAACCAATATTCGTCATCATTTGACCTTTTCTCTATGGTACCGAGTTCAGTAAAATGGAAAATAACGCAGTGAAGCTTTTTCTTTCTTTTCTTTCAGGAGCTGACTTTAACTGAAGGTCAGATTGAAGGTAAGATCCAGTTGATACAAATTCTGTGCTGCAACCGGCTTCGTTTAAAGTTGTAACCAGGCCCCTCTGGACTCTCCACTGATGCTTGCAAATGGGTCAAAGGCGGTGTTACACTGGACAATTGCTCTGCCAACTTGTCGCGCACTTTTGCTGCGACAAAAGTTGCATAGATGTTTACAATGAGGCCTTCCAAGGAAGGTTCTGGTGTCACTTTGTCTCTTGTTTTAGAGCCAGTTCGTCGCCAGTTTTGTTACGGACAGTGTCACTGGGTGCTTTCGATTGGGAAATCCGGATTTAGATCTTAAAATCCGGATCTTCGGATTTTCAATCGAACACAAAATCCGAAAACGGATTTCGCCGCGGATTTCATTAATTGAAATCCTTCCCCGACATGGATTTCAATTAATGAAATCCGTCGCGAAATCCGTTTTCGGATTTTGTGTTCGATTGGAAATCCAAAAGATCCGGATTTTAAGATCTAAATCCGGATTTCCCAATCGAAAGCACCCACTGTCGTATTTCGTGACTGTCACTGTAACAAAATGTCGCCCTTTTTGAGGTCATGTCGCCTATCGGCAAAACCCCTCGGAAGGCTTCTACAGTGGGCAACATTTCTTACAACTTAATCGTCTCCCCCTCGATGATCACAGGAGATAAATGGAGAATTTTCGTTATAGGAACAACGTTGTTCTTGGTTTTCACAACTGAAACAAAAAAAAATGTTTGCATAAAAATAGTGTTTAATCCCCCGAGGATTAGTTAGGTACACCGAGGTGATGTCAACTGTACAACACCAATACTATGCAACGATTGGGAAATTCGTCGCAGCATTGCAAGAAGTGTTGCGAAAAGTAGAGGCGACTGCTACTTTTCGCAATGATCAGTGGGGCAACAACAACCAAAAGTGGTAGGGTATGTTACACCGGGTAAATTTGCGCGCAACTAGAAAAATTGCCTTGTTTAAGAGAGAATTAATTCCATGTCGAGAGGTGATCCAGCCCACATTTGGGTAGCAACCTGCTCCGTGTAATTTTTAATTTTATATACAGACTTCAAGGAAGCTTTTTCCCTGCTTGATAAAGATGGTGATGGTACGATTAACACAAAGGAGCTTGGGATACTTATGAGATCACTGGGGCAAAACCCGACCGAGCAGGAACTTGAGGAGATCATCCGGGAGATTGACATGGACGGTAATATTTACTGAGGCCTTTAGCGCACGAGAAATATTGAATTCATAACTTTTCTTTCAAAGCCAAACAAATCATTATCAGGATGAGGTTAAAGGGACAGTTTCACGGTTTTGCTCATGTCCAAGCTTTGGCGCTATCAGTTGTAATTTTTACGCTTTCTTACTGAACCAGATGTTGCTCATTAATCATTGAGAGTATTAAAGCGAATACACTGAATGGCTAAGGCCCAAATTTGGTGCAAGATACTGCAGGTTTAGACAGAAAATATCAATTTAATTTTGACCTCGAATTTATTGTACGGGTCGAACATTTTATTCTACGCACTAGTTGTCATAAAACAAGAGTTATCTATTCGCATGCAGTGGGTTCATAACACAAAGGAAAGTGCTTTCGATTGTTTCAATAACAATAGAAGTAATTGGTTGAGGTGACAGTTTGCCCATGCGCAGAGACGTGAAACTCTTCCTTTAAGAAATAATACAGAAGGTGATGGAAAACCTTGGTAGAATATTCAACTTCCAGTTTACCCTTCAGTGCTTGGTTAAACAATAAAGCTCCTAGCTTATATTCCTACCACAAGTGCCCTAATATTACACTTTAAAAGGAAATTGATGTCTTTTTTAGTAAGATAATTGAGCTCCCTTTTTTCCCCGTAAGGTAACGGTTTCATCGACTTCATGGAGTTTCTCCATTTAATGGACCAACGGATGAAAGGAATTGACACCGAAGCAGAACTTCGAGAAATGTTTAAGGTCTTCGACATGGATGGAAATGGTTTTATCAGCGCAGAGGAATTCAAATGGACAATGATGAATCTTGGTCAACAGCTAACGGAAGAGGAAGTTGAAGAAATCATTAAAGCAGCTGACTTGAATGGTGACGGACAGATCGATCTTGAAGGTGAAACAGTGATGTGGGTTTTTTACGTGGGGGTAGGGAGGGGAGCTCCGTGAGAATAAGCAGCGGAAGGTGGTAGAGGAGAAAGGGTGCAAAAAGGGGGTCTCTAACGGGGTGTAGAGTGCGATTGACGCTGGGGAAGACACGGAGAGTGTGAAAGCCAGGAAGAAGCGAAAGATAAAGGAAATCTGTATGAGAAAAGAGTTGTTCCAATCCCCGTGCCGCACCTTTTCTTTCCTTTCCCCACTTCGCTGACAAGCTAGAATATTAAGGCGATAACCGCAGCCACCTGCACAGTAAGTTTCTTGAACGACCTCGCTGCAAAGCTGTAGCCTGCGAAGCAAGCGTTCCGTACGAGCGAAGATTTCCGTATTCGTGCCGCGGGAAACTGAGGCGAAAAATAGGTGGACGGGTGGGAGTGGGGAGAGGAGCGAATTTTCTCGCCCCAATTTTCCCGCGGCCAGAATACGGAAATTTTCGCTCGTACGGAACGCTTGCCAGGCAGGCTAGCAAAGCTGCTGCAAAAAATACTGTCGCCGATCTCGCCAAATCCTGCCGGCCCGTTTGATAGTCTCAAAGGCAGCCACGAGAGCCTTCACTTTGTAGTAATTCGTTTTGCTATTGTCTTTCAGAGTTTATCAAAATGATGTCGTCTTAACATTGCATCTGCAAGCAACATTTGTATGATGGTGAAGTGATGGCAGTAATCAGGGAAATTATATCTCACTTAGACCATGTGTTAGTAACAGGTGGAACCAAGAAACCTAATGAAACTGCTTGATTTAAGAATTTGCAAACACTAAATGATAGTGAGGTAACGTTTGGAGGTTCAACGCGCAGTAACTGTGTACACGAGTCGTGCTCAATAACAGAGCTTGACTCTTACCCTGTATGATTTCTGAGAGGGAAACCATTTTTGTGTACGTATAGATGAAGCCGCACACGAGCCCGGAACCAGTGCGCACACGAGTAATTAGGATAACTTAGCTGATCCTGGCTTGCCATTGTAACTATTATTGACTTTAAATTCTGAAATTTTCAATTAGTACAAAGTGTCAGTTGGACACCGGGAGCCTATGAGCTCCTGTTGGACACACGATCAATGAGCTTTCTCTAATTGCCCTTGAAATATTTTTTTGCACATTCCAAAACGAGGAAACTAAAACTTTTCCAGAGTTCTCTAAGTTGTGATTTGGGGAATGTTCGGCGTTGTTGCTAATGGACGGAATGCTCAATAACTCTTTTTTACGTACGGGGAGGGGAGGGTGACGTGCAAGGCCACAAGGGTTAAAGCAACTTACTCTACCAGATGGAAGACTTTGCCTCAATCATTTTTGTAACTACTTGTCTTAAATATTAATTTACTTATTCAGGTAAGGAAGAATGAAACAGGGACACGAAAAAAAAATCATTATTTTCTTTTCACAGGAATAATACTTTTCACCCGGAAAGCTATTTTTCACCCTATGAATTCTATTTGCACCCTTTTGCACCAACTTTGCAATATCCAAACCTTGCCGGGATATGAGGCAAGGTTTTTTGAAGAAGGGAAAGATTTGAGGCGCACGTATACAGAAGACTGACAAGCCAAGTAACACACTTTCGAGTGACCTTTTTACTGCGCTGACAGTGTTAGTAGGACCAACGTCCACAACTACATACGGCACTAAAAGTGCAGGCGTCAGTTGCTCAGAAGGTAGATAACTCTATTCACCAGGCCCCAGTTGTTCCAAAGGTGGATAACGTTATCCACCGGATAACTAATAATTATTCCAATTGATAATTATTCCAGTTGACTTATGTAGTGGATGCCGATTTATCTAATGGATAGCGCTATCTGTCGTTCGAACAGCTGGGGCCAGATGAATCTCTGTCCAGCGGATAAATACTAGCAAAACCATCTGACTACTTTGCCGCATTTCTAGAAGAGTACGTCATTTCAGCCTATTGGAAACGAGCTGGCGAGCACAATACCGCCACCAGACAGGGAAAACTTTGAGGTGATGTTGAACAGAGTGAACAGAAACGTTTCGCTAGTGCGTTCAGCCAAAGCTTGTCTTGCCGAAGTACTGGCTATTCTCTGCCTGTTTTTTTTAACTCTGTAGTAAATGACGAAACCGGAAGATTTCAATCATTCAGCCATGACGACGAAACACAAAGCTAAAATCGTATCGATAGTTTTTGAGCTCATCAATATGCGGTTTAAATATTTCGTCGTAGTGACCACGCATTTATTAATTTTTTCTTGCTTTACTTTCCCGTCAGTGGAGCTTGCATTGAGTTGCTCTCCGTAAGCTTAAGGAAACAATTTAAAGTTATTGCTTTTCCGCTTTTAATTTTTGGTAATTCAGCAAGTGGTAGCCTGTCTTTTGTTTGTTGCAACTGTCAGAACTGGGCCGGCGGACAATGAAAAGTTCCAATTAAGAATTTATGTCTATGAGGCACTTTTATGCCAAATGTGATTGCATTTCACTTGTTTAGAACATCACAAAGGCTGCAACGATGATAAGTGCTGGCTCGGCCGTTATTATGCATATATAGAAACCTGATAAAGGAACATGTTAAGTAAAGTGCTTTCGTTTAATATCACTTCCCGTCCAACAAGTTAGGTCGTTCTAGCTGGGCAGAACACAACCAGTACGGTGAGTAAAGGCGCAAATTACTAAATATATTTCATCGACAACATATAAATATATCAGTATTTATACATTCAATTTGGAGACCAAGTTAAATTCGCTCGTCGCCTGTTTAGAGTTAATTTAGTGCTTGTGAAGTCAACAAAAAAACTTAAGAATAAAGCCTGTTTCTAGGCTACCAGCAAATTTGAGAAAAATTTAGAGCACTAAGTGAATTCAAAAGCGTGGGATGATCATGATGACCAAGCCGAGCGCGAATTTTTTAAAATCTTCATGATTAAGAAACGCCTTTTCAAGCCTCTCCATTGGTAGGATAAAATGGAATTTTGGTTGACTTTCGTTTCTATTACTGAAAAATTGCAATCACCATTTGCATGGCTAAGCCGTGTGGGAAAAGGCACTGGCAGTTTCAAATCATAGTGTCTTTCTGATCTGGTCTCGGTTGTGCGAAAGTCGGCGGTGGATAACGCTATACGGTTTACCTAGGTTTAGCGCAAAAGCAATTGACTTATCAGCGGTTGGCGCTATCCACCCTTAGAGCAACTGGAACCTGTGTTAACAAGATCCGCGGGAAACATCACGGAAGTTCTGTGGTTCCGATATCTTCACTGACTTACTTACAGCTGGATATGGAACTAATTGCTAATGATAATTTCAAAATTTATGCAGCTAAAATTACAAGAAGATTTCTCCAGAAAGAAAAGCTATTCAAGTAAAGTGAAAATCGTTTAGAGAGAATTGATCAGAATTTCGTTGTGCCTACAGTTAGGGTAGCGTGAGCCTGAGCCAGGATATTTAAACCCAAAAGTGTTAGGTTTCTCCCTTTTATAGCACTTGAAATACTAATTAAAACCAACAACAGTTTGCGAGTGATGAGAGAAAACAAAATACAAAAATAATTAAACAAAACGTGTCGGTCATCACAACATGCGGTAATAAGCGACCTTCTCTGCCCTTGGGACGAAACAATAGGGACATTTATACGGGAGAAAATAAGACGCGTCTTAAATAGGACGCGAACTGTACCATTTATACGTTCGCGTCCTACATAAGACGCGAAATTCTCGTATAAATGGTTCACGTCTTATTTTGGGTGACTCATCAACGAAATGACGATGTTGCTGTTGTCGTCGTTGTCGTCACGCATGTGACAGGCATGCGCACTTATAGTTCACATCTTATTTAGGACGCGAAACCATTTATACGAGGAAGTTCACGTCTTATTTAAGACGCGGACAAAAGAAAGAAAGAACAGCCGAAAATTCTGTTCCAAGATAAGACGCGTCTTATGTAAGTCGCGTCTAAAATAAGACGCGAACGCTTGTTTTGTACCATTTATACGAGCAGTTCGCGTCCTAGCTAAGACGCGCCTTTTTCCCGTATAAATGGCCCTAATGTGGCACGAAGCCGGGCGGAGAACACGATTCTTTCTTTCGTTTTGTTTTTCTTATTGCCAAGAATATTTCTAGTCGAGCCAGCAAAAATTAATCAACAAAATGAATAAGATTAACCAAAGCAGTTGCCAAACGAAGCATCTCGTTCAATGTGGCTAAATCCCACAACGACGACATATAATAATAACTTTAAGAAACATAGATCATACAAGGCCAAAATTATTTCCTCGCTTTCTCTTTTTTGTTCCTGATTCGTTAGTGTTTTTTGTTTGTTTGTTTGTTTTTTGTTTTAACTCCTGTTTTCTATTGTGCCTGCGGTTTCCCCGTGATACCGTTCCTCTTAGCCGGAGACGTACAGAGAGATTAAGCATCGCGTTTACGGCAAACGGCAAACGTCAGGCTGAAATTTGCTGTTTACCAAAAACTCATGAAATTTGTTTGATTTTAGCTCATATTTTGCCTGTTAGTCACAGCTATCAAGCAATTACTAAAAACAGAGAAATAAGCTAGAATAAGAGAATTTTCATGGTTTTATGGCAAGCAGCTGCCTGCCGTTTGCCGTTTGCCGTTTGCCGTTGGCCGTAAACGCGATGCTTCATCTCTCTAATATGGAACACGTTGAAATTAGGGCGATCTTTTCACAGAAAGCGTACGGAATCCTCGGAAAGGCGTCCATTCAAATATCTGGGTCTTTTCCTTTACTGTTGGAATATTTAAACCGTGGGTTGGAATGTGGATAAAATCCTGAGTTTGGCCATATTCGTAAAAAGCTATTAGTACTTGGGGGCACTTTGAAGTGATAGTCAATCGATGTTAATCAAAGGTATCTAGTCAATGGGAAATATCCCTCTACTAATTGGGGACACTAGTGTTAATTATACTGAATGAAGTGGTTGTCACAGGACTAATTAAATCCTAAAGTTTGACCATTCCGGCAAACTGAGCATTATTTTCTTTTGCTGCTGATCATGCTGTGGAAGATGATTCTGACTTGTTGGGAATTGTAATGAGTAATGTAAAATTTATGCCTTTAGCAAATGAGATTATTCATCTTTTGTAAGACTTTGTCTTGTTTGTTTTGTGCGCTATAGACTGATTTTAAAGTCAAAAATAAACAACGAGCGTAGAAACCACGGAGCTTAAAATCGCAGGTAGCTAAATACACGAAATTACAAGACTTCCGTTCATCCTCGGCGGCGTTTCAGTTATATGCATGGCAGACATGGCTGACAGTAAGGTGGGTTTTAACAATGACATTCGTTTTGTAAAAAGACTTTGTATCATAGAGTAAAACGATTGATAACAAAATGTACTTGACGACTGAGTTTATTTTTCAAAATGTACTTGACGGTCGAGTTCTGTGAATTCGAAGTTCGTCTGCAAATTAATACTGTCCGATATTAAAACGAGTGTGCTGTTGTTGTGGAGAGGCCAATCGCTAAATGGCTAAATAGCAACAGATGTTTTGTAAAAGAGTATTAAAGCTTAACCATGTAAAGGCTAGGAAGGATTGCTGAAAAATCTTCCGCTGTGAGAATTAACAAACTATTCAAACGTTTCTGGTTTGTTTTTAGCTAATTCGGCCCTACGTGATATTTGTCTTTCGTTTTTATTCGATGAAGGATGCTTTAAATAAATATGAACATACTTGTAAACATAAACAAGAACTCCCTGAGACAACAAAATTAAAATTCTTTTCACACAGCAACTTGAAGAGCAAAACAGCTTTGAGTGTGGTTTCTGCTCTGGTGAACTTGAAAATCCTTTCTTCATTTGGTTACTGATAACTGGAACCTTCGATCAAAGTAAAAGAAGGGAGAGATTTGATTTATGGTGGGTAAAATTCCAAACGAAATTATCTTTGAGGAAAGAAAATCAATTCGAGTTAGCGTTTACTTCGAGTTCCTGTTAGTTCGCTGGCGATGGGCACCGCGCACTTCATAAGTCTTTGTAAATGCGTATCTCGCTTAAAGCTTCCATTTCACTTGACTGTGTGGGCTGAACCGGAAGTCATAAACATCGTTCATGGTTCTACCCTTACTCAGCCTGTGACTTTTTTCTTGTTGTGTTTTCAGGCTTCAAAACTAACTGAAGAACAGATACAAGGTAGGGATGTAAAAGTCATCGGAGGATAACGTATGTTATTAAAAACTAGATAAGTGGATAATGCAATGTAAGAGTTTTGAATAGCTTAGCGATGATGGGTTAAGAGCTAATATACCGCCATGCTCTACAGATATGGTAAGCGTACGCGTCAGCTCAAAATTAAAAGGGAGCTAAAAAATTAAAAATTAATATGTATTTGGTGGGCGTTTTCAGTAATAAAACAGTTATTCCTCTCGCCATTCTTGGAGATCAGATGATTACAGGCAACTTGTGGCTATTGGCTATTATCCCATGAGCGGGCGTTGGACATGAGTTGGCTATAACCAATCATATCCAACAAGCGCGAATGGAATAACTGTTTTATTAAATTTCAATATTAAATTCATTTTTCCCACAGGACGTTTTTCTTCCCGTACACATTTTTCACCGTGGCATTAGTTGGCGCAATCAGTTTCCATATAAGGTCGTACGGTGTATGGGCTCGTAACCGAGATCGACTGAACCAATCACAATGTTAGAAATGCTAAATCCGAGGGTGAAAGTTTAATAACATCTGATACCCAACGCGTTCAATATGGTTGGAAAAAAATTTCAGCTGGACCACGCCTGCACCATTAAAATATCTCATTCATTATGTGGCAATGAACGTTCGAGCGAGTGACTTTTTCTTTCTTCTATAGAGTTTAAGAAAGCGTTCCAGCTTTTTGATAAAGATGGCAACGGAAAGATAACCGCTGACGAGCTGATTGAAGTCATGACATCTTTAGGACAAAAACCAAGTGAGAATGAAGTTGACGCTATGATTCGACAGGCTGACCAAGACGGTAAGGCAAAGTCCACCTTGGGCTTCCTGTGTCTCATTGAGGTTTATATTATATTTAGTTAGCGGTTCAAATTTTTCAAAAACTAACGTGTCGTGTGATTTTGCTTGCATAGTCGTAAACTAATCGCGACACCTGTATGCTAAAATTACATGGAACATTTCTCATCGTAAGAATGTACCCCATTCTAAGAATAACGTCACTATAAACTAGAAGTACTTATAGAGTATATTAATGCCTTAGAGTAAGTTGGAAGCATTTGCTTTGGTGGGTTGAAGCTGCATTCACAGCATTTACTGACGAGGAAAGCTGATATATTTAAGGAGTAATTTGGCTGCCATGAAGCTCTGACAAGTCAACAAGCCAGAGAAGCAGAACGTGTATACTATATAAAGTGGATAAGATTTTCAGGCATACATGTGCATTCAAAACCAGTGTACCCAGAAACTGAATCCAATTTGGTTTGATTCAGGCGATGGTTCGATTGACTTCATGGAGTTTTTGGACGTTATGGCGAGCAAGCTTGGGGAAAACTCTTTCGAAGATGATCTCAGAGATGCTTTCCAATTATTTGACCGAGATTCCAATGGGTACATCTCCAAAAGAGAGCTGACATTTGTCATGACCAGCTTGGGCGAACAGATAACAGATACTACCGTGGAGAATATGATCAAAGAGGTGGATCTTGATGGAGATGGTAGAGTTAACTACGAAGGTTAGAACTAATTCATTCAAAAATAGAGATACCAAAATGGCCGCCGTTTCTTTGTTTAGGCACACCAATATGGCCGTCATGACGCCATGTAAAAACGATATATTTAACAATTATTGGTCGAAGGCGAAGTGAATATTGGTGAATATGTGCCGAGACGTAGTCGAGGTAAATATTCCCCAATATTCACTGAGCCTGAGGCGAATAATTGTTTTAGTATAATTTTCAGCGGTGAATATAAGAGTGCAAAACAACGTCCTAAAACACGATAAAAAGGCACGAAAAGTTCTTGCAGCCGCGCCTCCAAAATGTTATATTCACCGGGTAGCGCGGTGCATATAACACCGAATTCTTATATTCACCGCTGAAAATTATACTAATAGAGGATAATTCAAACGAAAGATCGGGTTTGGAGTTGGAAAGTTTTATGTTCAGCAGTTACGACGATTACGAAGACGAGTCGGCGGACTCTGAATTGGTGGTATTCAGGGGCGTAGCCAGCTATTTGACTTGTTGTAGTCCTGATCCCTCAAGGCCGCATCATAAAATAGTTTGTGGTTTCAACATTGAAAGTCACATAAAAAGCTAAGAGGGCTGACAAAAGTGTAGGCCCGGGCCTACGTGCCTATAGGCTGGCTAGGCCCCTGGAATTTATCTGTGAAACTGTGGAAATCCCATTTACGAGACGGCGAGACAACGATCATATTGCTTAGCTAAAAGACCCCTCTTAAAAGGCACAATCGTTTTTTACCAATGATCACCAATGCAATTTAGCTCTCGCATAGTGTATGATATAGGACATCAAAAACCAAATCTCTTCAAGAGTATGCACAAGATATTAACATAAGATTTTTAATTCACTTAATTTTTTCATTCATGTTTTCGCAGAATTCCTCAGGATAATGAAGAAATGATTGTACAAGACAAACAAAGTTCTTTGCCAGTGGCATTTTACAGGGGAGGTGGGGGAACAAGGAGATCAGTATTTCCCTACATCCTTCCTCGTACCCTGGTCTCCTTTCCCAAATACATGAGTTTCTTCCAAGCCCTCCTATTCCGTGCATGTTCCGCTCTCCGTATTCCTTCCGGCCTTCCAGCTCCCGTGTACTCTTACTTTCCAATCTTCCCTCCATCGCCAGCTCGCGTCCCGTCCGTACGCACGTCGCCTCCCGGGCCAGTCCTCACTGTCAACTCGGCTAGTAAGTTTCTTTTATATCACAGTGGGCCGTAGTGGCTTTAAGTGTTTCAGATTGTTTGGTAGCAACTGATCGATCCTTCTTTTTACGGGTCCTCATTTGCTTTTGATGCAATGGAAATTTGTTCTATTTGCAATTTGTAGAGAAATCCACTCATGCATATACTATCACGAATCGTGTAATCTGGTTGGCTCGCTACTCGCTGTCTATTGTGTGACAGATAGTGAGTAGCGGAAAAGCCTGCGTTTGACCCAAAACAAAAAAATGGTGGTTTCCTCAAAACTTAAAGTCAATGATAAACTTTGGAATGAATTCGAAGGTAGTATGTGAATGGATTTCTACTAAAACAATTAGACTACTCGTTCCCGTTTTCTCTGAGTCAGTCAAAGAGCCGTATCGCCTATTGACTCGTAGAAAAGTCGAGCTCGTAGCCTAATGGTTAAATAGATCTTCTCAGGATCTTCAACGTTAAAATTTGTATATAAATTTAGAGTAAAAGAAAGGATGACATTGCAATACTCTTTGAAGAAGCAACGTACACCATTCGTATCATCAACTCGGCTTGTTCACGGGAAAATTGCTGAGGTGACGGAGTTTACTTAAAGTAAAAGAAAGTATACTGAAAGTGAAGTATTTATTAAAAGCCACTTCTCATGAAGCATATAAAAGAAGTAAACTCATTCGTTATCAGTTGGTATGACGTCAGTATAAGCGCGTATCAAGTTGTACTTTTAAGAAAGTCGCCTACTGACTTTGCAATATTGACATGATTTATTTTAAAGTTGCTCTTCGGGCAAGTTCAGTTGTGGAGAGCTGATGCTCGCACGGGAGCGTCTCCGCTCGACGATGTGCGTCTTCAAATGGAAGACGACTTTTCCACCCTAAGGCCGTCAACTTATTTTTGAGTGAATTGGTGCATTAACTGAGCGAGGTGTTCATGTAGCAGCTTTGTATTTGTAGGTAATACGATTTGTATAGTTATGCAATTGCATGTAAACAAAGATATGAGCTGTAACACATACATGATAAGAAAATGCGTTACTTTGGTATACGAACTCTATGTCGAAATCTTTCTCACTGACCGCACTGCCATCTTCTCCTGAAACCCGGCCCCTTCTCCCCCAGACTCCCTCGAGAAAAACAGTTAGCAAGTTCAATCTCGTCTGTTGCAGTTGTTGTCTTTTTCCCAGTCGAAATGCTTATTCTCGGCAGGTTAAGTCTGTGTGGAACTGAAGGGTTTCTATAAGACTTGGCGACTGGAGCTTTCATTAGAGAAAGAGAAAAAGAGGATGGCCCGTTAAAAAGCGTCAAAGGTGATTTAGGAGGCCCTTTTTACAACCTACTGGGCGTTTTTTTAACAGAGCTGCAACGGATAAGCCCTGAGTAGTTCAGCCGTCTTTCAAGTCTAAGGGCGCCTTCGATTGACCATCTTCTGGAATAAGAATTAATGGAATAACCTCTAGATTTTTCTTTGGAGGAAAATTTAGGAAGATTACTCTGTAATATTTTGTAGAGAAACGACGCTGAAAATTTTCTTTTTATTCCGATAACACACTGAAATTGTCCTGGGGTGATTTCTAGGAGTAAACTTTCGTATTCTTATTACTTGGGCGGAGAAGACCAACTTATGGTTCGGGGAGGGCAACCATATGTGGTTGGCCTCAAATTTGCAATTGGGGTCTAATGGACATGCGTAACTCTGAAAATTAGACCGGGCAAGACGTAGTCTCCTTCGCAGCAGTTTTTTTGGGATGTTGCGTGATATCCCAAAAAACGGCTGCGAAGGAGACTAGGCAAGACGGGGCATGCAGATAAAAGTAGAGTGAACCTGGAGGTGAACGCAGCGAAGGTGCGACGAAACAAAAAGGCTGTGAAATTGGTTATTTTTGGCCATTTTGCTAAGGGGTTAACCTTACCGTTTAGCCCTAAATGAGCAAAGAGATGATCAATTTTAAGGGTGTAAAATTCCATGAAAACGAGGTCTACTAGCCCTATAATGGACTTTTCTCAAACGTTTAAGGGCTCTAGTTTAATTTGAAGCGAAGAGAACATCTTTGAGAACGTTAGACACAAGAGGACCGAATCCAAATGGATCCAATCCCTTTTGAAAGTTCTCCTGTCGCAGGGTTAATGCATCGCGAGGTGCGGAGCGTGTCAAGGATTGCTCAGAGACGAAACCTGAGGCCGTTTCACCTCATATCGGTTGCAGTTTATCAATTTGGGCAAATACGCATGCGCTAATTTTTCGAACCATCTACTGACACCGGACTTCCGTCTACTACAATGCATACCACATGAAAGAGGAAATTACTACAATCTCAAATATATATCGCTCGAAACCCTATAGTAAGTTAACCGGAACTGAGCTGTGAGTACGAAAGGGATCTGTCAGATATGATCTAGGGGCCGACATTTCTCTCCCTCGCTGCCGCGTCGGGGGCAGACAGGCTGTCGGGACGGGCATCTGAAAGCAGCGAGGAACTGGGGTTTGGTATAAGCGATCCGCGGGCCGAAATCTCGGGGAGACTCGTCATGGTACACCGCTCAGGCAACACGTCCAGAGGTACCGCTACTGGTCCAGATTTTCGTTTGTTTGTTTTACTTTTTTTGTATTGACGTCTGCGCACGCGTGAATTCGCTGGTGGTCATGCAAGTACCACTTGGGATAAACCTTCAGCATTTGCCTCACTTGTACTTTAATTGCTTGTTTAGCGGGGGAAGGCTCACTTTGAAAAAGAAGCTAAAAGTCTTTTCGTGTGGTATTACATATAACTCTACCTCTAGCCTTGGACCCCAGTCTTCCCCCTTTGAATTCAAAACAAACATGGCCGACTTGTACCTGCGCCTGATACAGCTGTTCATTGTGGATTTACACATCTATCCGTCGTATTAATTCAAACACGGCGGGTACAGATCGGGATAACATGGCGCGGAGGTCCAAAACAAGCCTAGAAAATGATATTGAACGTACTCGGTGGGAGGAAAAATGGGAACATATTCAGAAATTGGTAGACCAATTATCTGTTCGTACAACCTCGGAATCCAGTATAGGTAGGACTCTTTTAAGATTGTGGAAGCTACGTTGTTAAACAATAATTTTTGGCTTGTTTTTCCTTCCTTTTTGGCTACATTCTAGAATACCCTTTCACTTTTCTGAGTTGTTCAAAGTTCTGCCACCGCAGTCAGCAGTCACTTTAAGATAAGAGAGAGCTTCGGAATCGAATCGAATGGAGTTATTGCTCGTTTTTTTTTTTTTTTTTTTTTTTTTTTTTTTTTTTTTTTTTTTTTTTTTTTTTTTTTTTTTTTTTTTT
>BLFK01000460.1:295614-346433 GCA_014634185.1 Astreopora myriophthalma
AGGGGGGGGGGGGGTGCTCTGAAAAAACGAAAACTTGTTCTCTTGGAAGTTTCTTGACGAAATCAATGGAATCTATTAGCCAGTTGTAACATCGTCAGTAGTGTTTCGATGGCTGATATTTCTGAAAGGGTTATTTTAACCGCTAGTGGATTACATCCGACCGTGCAGCGCCAAATCTCGCTTCGCCCCCATACCCCTCTCCACTCTCCGCCGGCAGTGGATCCCGAGCTGTGTTCAGTTAGGTTGCGTGACCGGCAGTGACTCTGATTTAATTGGTCGTACTGATGGATATTGTTGGCTCAAATGAAACTTCGGCCACTGAAGGGCAATCCATACTTCCAGCAGTCATATTTATAGCAACTGTCAGCAGACCATGCACAGTGGATCAAAATCCGCCAATCACAACACGCGACGTGGCCGTGTGAGCCGATCTGCTACAGCGAATAGCGAGATTTTCTCGTAGTACCATGCTCAATTGTCCCCGTGTTCCGCGAATGCTCCTGTAAGCCTTCCAAGAATTTGCGTTCTCGTCCGGTTCAATTGTTTGACTCTTTTGCTGCGATGTGATTGGCCCAAAACCTGCCCTTTCCTAAGAATCAGCCCACAATTCTAAGAATTGGCCATAATAGCGTCTCCTCTCATTTTTGTCTCAAACTGTTGGCAAGAAGGTGATTTTTGAGAATTTTGGCACAGACAATTACTTGAAAAAAAGGATGACGTGATGTATAAAAAGGGAAACATGATTGCATGTAAGCGGAGGTAAGACTAAATGTTTAATTTAGTTCTGTCAACCCCTGTTGCTAACCTCGTTTCACATTTAGTGTTAACAAGCTGCGTCGTTGCATAATCAAGAAAACTTATCCTTTTGCCCCGGTTTTTGCGTACTCAGTTTTAAATCCAAAGATTTTTTTTGAAAAGAGTAAGGAAAACAATTCACGTCAACCATGCAGCTGTAGAAGGACATTACTTCCGGCTGAATCCGAAGAGGTTTCGTTTTGTATCGCCAGTGTTTTCCTAGGTCTACTGAGATCTGTACTCGTAATTAAAATTTCCGCCGTCCTTAAACTCTACTTAAAAGATATTCAACCACTAGCTTGGGGCCCAACCGATGTTGCTGTTATGTGGAAAATCTTTGGAGATTCATCCAAGAAAAATGGTGTAGGTCAGCATTGCTGATATTTGGCGTGGAGACTTGGAAGATGTTTGATCATTTAGATGGGATTATAATTCACCGCAGCTGAAAACACGAACTATTTCTCTAGATACCTTAACACTTACAGGTCGTTACTTAAATCATTGACATAATCTCCAGTAAGATATTTCACTGCAGAAACTACTAGTGATAATGACGGCGAAAACACTTTCACATTTCGTGACATTCCGAAAACAAGTCCGCTAAGGAAATGATTTTAATTCGTCTTGCGGTATCTCGGGCTAAATTGCCGACGGTTTTGTTTAGACGTGGAATTCGAAGACTGATTCCGGAATCTGGAGAAGTTATTTTCTTCGTGTCTTCACTGAGGACATTGAAGTATAAACACTAAGGTCATCCCAGCTGAGCATGCCTTGAAGCAAACGTCGATTTCTCCACAACTAACCAAGTAGTTAACTGGTCTTAATTCTTGGTTTTACAGATATCATGAACTGTTCATCTCGCTGCAGATGATCAAAAGTCACACAACTCAGTTTATCAACTGAATAACTATCTCTGTTCAAAAAGAAAACGGCTATCCTGCATTACCCTATGCATAGTTACTAACTATGCGCTGTGTAACCATGAATACACACCCAGTTTGCTAGGCTTCAGTTAGCAGGACGTTGGGTAAAGCCTTCAGAAATATTTAGTTCGCATGATATTTGACACTCCTTGCTGACTTATCCACTCGATAAAGTTATCCAGCCTTTGAACAACCAGGGCTTGATCTATGACCATCTACTGAATCACCACGTAGCTTACTCCGGACGCTTCAGTTAAATGCGATCAAAACCAACACGGAGCAAGTGTTACGTCACGAAGTCCTATAAGAAATTTAAGTACCATTAACGACAGCTCAAGTTGTGTGCAGCCCCGCTAAACCGCAACAGTGGTGATTACATTTTATAGTTTTTATTTTCTTCAGTTAACCGCGTAAGTATCAACTTGTCCCTTGCTTGCACGCTTCCTCGTGGAACCCTACTTCTTCCAGTATCACAAGGAGGACGTCACTAACTTGATATCAGCCGGATTGGGAGTGCGAGTCAGTCATTGTATACGAGTGGTGTCAAAGCAAGGTGCGCACGATGTCATCTTCCGGACTCAAAGGTTTGTCAAAGCTCCACGTAGCACTGAGTCGGTTGTCATCTTTGCATCGTGCTTCTCGTTTCGAAGGAGAGTTTTGATTGTAATGTGACATAAGGGAACGTAACATTTATTGATTTTTTTTTTTTTTTTTTTTTCCTCCGTTTATTATTTAACTAGTACAGTCACATTGAATAAATACAATCTCTCTACATAAAGGAGGTAATTACAACTAAACAGTTACACATACACACACATGCACAACTATTATTTAACTAGTACAGTCACATTGAATAAATACAATCTCTCTACATAAAGGAGGTAATTACAACTAAACAGTTACACGTACACACACATGCACAACATTTAAAATACTGGAAATTAGCTACACTTATAATACTGGAAGCAAAAATTACGACAGAGGCTTGAACTTCCACTTCTTATAAAACTTGTTCAAACTATTGGTCTTACCAGCAATATATAACTCAGTTTCATACTTTTTGTGTAACATAACTTTAAATAAACTTATAATAGGTTTCATCTCATTTCTCCTACACTGGTAAATTACAGATTTTCCTACCAAAATACAATAATTTAAAAAATCAAGATCTTTTCCACGGAAGCCAGTAATTACTTCTTTCAAAGATAAAGTAATATCTTCTTTCATGTTTTCAAACCAAAATAATTTAAAGTCTATCCAGAAAGCTTGTGAAAAGGGACAAAGATAAAATAAATGTTCCAATTCTTCTCTAGCACGGCGACAAAAAGAACAAACATCTGAATCTACTTTTCCCAATTTCTTTAATAGAATATTCGTGCAAGTTATATTATTAAGAATTTTAAATTGAAAATCCCTTAGAAATGTTTCCATACAGACTTCATTTGGTAGAAGGTAGATCTCAGATAACTCTTTATGAGTAACATTAAATTTTTGCTGCAACCTTTTTGCACCATTTGGTAGAGTAGCTTTCAACTCAATAAGCATACTGTAATAATGTTTACATTTGGCCACCGCAACATCAAAGAAAGTATTATTATAATAGAAACCCAGTTTTTCACCCTTTCTGACATCATCTTCCTTACCCTTTAAGACAATAGGAATAGCTGCTCGTAAACCAGCCCATTGTAAGAAATTGCATTTTATATTCGTTTCATTTTTGATATTAACCAGGGATTCTAAATTACTCTTTGATACACCTAATTGACAAATTGAAATGATATTTTTCTCAAAAAAAGACTTGTAAAATACCGGTTTTCCATCTATCCTAATATTTTTGTTGTTCCAAATTACTGAACTTGACCTATTAGTTTCGGAAAAGACTTGTCTGAAATCTGCCCAAAGCTTAATCAATTCTGCATAAAAAGCGTTTAAAAAATTAATGTCTTTTGGGTCATAGTCACAATAAAAAAGAAATGATCCTCCATAAGGTTTTAGCAAATAATTAAGATACGACTTCCACCCAGCTTCCTCACCATTACACAACCTGTTCAACCACGATAAGCGGAGAGACTGCACTAGAGTTTCAAAATCTAAAACTCTCAACCCACCATTTTCATACGAATTTATTATGGCTGTCCTCACAACTCTATCCTGACCTCTCCACAAGAGATTTAACATTTATTGATGGTAGAACGCAGTTACAGCTGAAGGTAGCTCCCACCTCGAGATATATTTGAGTTAGAGTTATGGTTGAGTCGAGATATATTTGAGTTTCAAATTAGCATAATTTGTTCCTAGAGGTTTAAGCAACCTCATTTCAAACCGAGGATAAATAAAGGCTACTAGTACCACTACAACTACTACTGGCAAGTCGATATATAAGGAAGTGCAGGCATAAAATACCGACGAAAGTTGCTTCCTAACAAACGGCGATACTAGTACTAAAGTGTCGCGAGAACTACTTCTAATTGATGATTTCTTTACTTTTGCATATTCACTAAAATGAAAGAATATGTATCTATACTCGAGACTGTCAGTCGCTGAGGTGTATTCACTGATTTCAGATGTCCGATGTGCAATATGTTCAGCTTTACGACAATTCATCTGTCAAATTTAGGACTGTATTCACTATTGTGTGGTTCAATTTGAGGGCTAGCTGATCCGCTCACGTTTCGCCCTTGCTGGCTTTCAGTTTCGAGGCGGGTGAAATCCTCGCCGGCCTCGATTAACTTCGATCTGTGGTCGGTTGTGAACTCGTGACTGAGTCGTCTGATGCGTGAAGACGTTATTTCACCCGCAGGAATACGCGAGGTCTTTTTCATCTGATTGTGTCAAGGCAGGAAAAGGTTTAAAATTTAAAGTGCCTATCACCTTAAAATACTTTTCCGTTACAATGATTCTCTGCAATTGTCACAAACATATTTTTTGCTTTAAAAGCCTTTTATTACAGATCGGCTGATTTACACGCTCTCAAAAGTTGGAAAAAACAGCTGTAATTTGATTTACGACCGAGCAAGTAAGGGGAATGGGTTCAATAGCGGGTTGACGTCACAAAGTACTTTTCATTGAAAACAGCGATGCAAAGTAGTTTTGTGACGTCAACCCGGTATTGAACCCATTCCCCTTCCTTGCTCGGTCGAAGATCAAACTATGTCCAGATTTTCCACCTTTGGAAACCAGTAAAAAATGTGAGTCTTCAGTAAAAAGTTTGTAGAGCAACAAAATATGTTTGGGAAAAGTGCAGAGAATTATTGTAGCGGAAAAGTATTTTGAGGTGATAGACACTTTAACTAGTTTGGGACCAGTGGTAGCATTAGCCAAAATTTGTGTTAATTTGAGACTGACCATTCTAGCTCTAGCCAGGTGAACCATTCTCTCCCTATATACTGATATGTTCCTTTAAGTCCAACTTGAATTTAACGTTATTCTGAATCAACAAGTTAACTTAGGTGTGACTGAAGAATCGAATTCTACCCGAAATCTAGTCGAATGCAGCTACAAACGCTTCACAACTGTTCTTCAACTTGTTCAGCGTCAGGACTTCTTACTTCGATTTCAGTGGTTATTAAATCACATTCGAACTGGCGCATCTGTTCTTTGTTAAGCGAGATACGATTAAATCCGCAGATTTGAACCGAGACTTGCAATTGAATCTGCGCTCTACACAAATCGTGGGTGTATCAAAGTGCATGTTGGAACTGTTTGCCAGCGTCGCAGACATTGATCAAGTTTGCGTTACATTTTTGAGCAGCTTGAAGCTTAGTGCAAGCTTTACACAGGTTTAGAAGTGCTAAGCCGTTCGCAGGGTCTCTGACTTCAAGCCAAACTGGAAGTCTGAGGGAAACTTCTAACTTGAATAGCAGTGACCCCCTGATTTCACTGAGTAAACGAAGGCCTTGATGCAGGCTCGACTTAATGATGTTTCTTGTTGTCGACAGGGAAGTCGTACGGTCAGAAACGACCACCTCTGACACACATTTTAAAAAGCATCCTTGAGCGTTATCCAGATGGAGGACAAATTTTAAAGGTATGTCGCCAAAGTTAATCCAGTCTTATTAACGTGGAAACGACTCAGTTTGTTTTTAACGTTGAGCCACTATCACCAACAGTCTGAACTCACTGGTTTCAATCGTCGAGGGCAATAGATTCAGCTTTTTTAATTGAGTGAGTACATAGTTTAGCTTATTGTGAAAAGGTGAATGTTTGGAAAAAATGACACAGCTAAGACTATTCCACTGGCAACTCGAACCAATTGTTGGGAGTTTTCTTTTCATCTCGCTCATTTAACATGTTTTTGAAACCTTTGATGCAAGGCAATAATTTCTTGAAACTTTTTTATTGATAGGTAATTCAGTGCGCACTGACCAGAGTGGCGCTGAGTTAGTTTAATTGTCCTTTGATTTGGGAAATGAAATGTCATCGATGCTTGTTTAAAGGGGAACTCTGGGGTAAAAATGACTTTATTTTGGTTGGTTGGCCCCAGTCTCAAGTTTTGATTTTTGTATAAATAACCTACTAACCGTATACGGGAGCCGAGATATTAAGCCGAAAGGCGAGCACTAATTTTCAAATAGATTTCCGCCATCTTGGAAATGGACCGCCTGCTCAGATAGCGGTCAGCGTATGGTCAGATGACGTCAGAACGTAAAATGCAATACGATATTTGCCAAGCTTCAAGTTGTGTACAGTAGTTTGGTTCGCTTAACAGAGTGTTGCAGGCAGGCTGGAAAATTTCGCCGTTATAATGTCCAGATCTGGTTCGGACTCAGATAACTTAGACGAGGACCAAGGGGCTGAAAGTTTTACTATCCAACCATACCAGTTTGAGCCGAGAATAAACTCCGATGAAGCCGAGAGCCATATTTCTGAAGGCCTTTCAAGCGACGAGTCGAGCGGCGATGAAACGGGAAATCCTCGCATGCAAAATTCGAACTGGTACGTAGTGATCAGATATTCTTTCTATTAACACTGTCAGCACAGCCGAAAACGCAGAATTTTAACTTGCAAATAAACTGATCTATTTTCAACCAAGACGTTCGTATTTGTGTGTTGATTTGGTTAGTTTGCTTACTGATAATTGCATGGACGTTCAATAAATTTAGACAACAGATAGGATGGGGAAATCACTTTATCTGAGCATTGCCGTTTGCACTTGTCTTCCTTTAATGCTACAGCTTTGCTTTGAGAATGTATACATATGTTTAATTTATTACTATCATTTCCGATTGCAAATGTCAGTTTTTGCGTTTGTTGTTGATCACCGGGGACAATAAAAAGAACACATAAGTGTTTTAAAACCTTACGCTTTCTCGGTTTGGCAAGACTCAAATTTCCATTTTGAAATTCAGGTGTTTATGCGACAATTGTCAAATCATGGAAAGAGTGGAGTCATGTGTATGTTGTCAGGAGATAGAGGCTGTAAAAAATAAGCTTGTTGAGGCTGTGAGTTGCGGTGAATGCGATGAGAAGCCTAGCTGTATAACCCAACACCCGGGTTTTCATCCAGTATGCATTAATAGGTGGGTCCTTCAGACAGCTTGGTATCAATACAAGCAGCAATACAAAGAGCCATACGAAGGCCCAGAGGATAAACTTTACAGACACATAGCCTACAGGCAGCTTGCACGATGGTGCTGGGGAATTTTGGGGAAAGAAATAAGGGTAGTGCTTCCATCCTGTGCTGTTATGTGTATCAGGAGCTTCTATCCTCCACCCGGGCTGGAGGAAGAGTTTGTCTTTAAAGGTTTCCGGTATGCAGATGAGTGATATGTTATATCCTTATTGTGCCATAAAAAACAAAGACTGTCACTGAAATCTGTATAGGTATTAGTTATTTTGAAATGCAGCTGTTTTCTGTTTTTGAGTGAGTGGGAAGTTTGAATTGTGTTTAATTTTGATATAGATATATGCATTGTAATTAGGCATGTAGTATACTCACTCTTAGGCCTGATATTCAATACAGGTCACTGATAGAAGGATAACTAGGATATCACTAGCCATTATTAATGTGGCTTGAGAGTTAATAGTCAGGTCACTCTATTCCAGTGTTACCTGAAAAATGTTATCATGATCATCACTAGTTAACCCTGATGCTTTTTCCCACTTCACCACTACAGGAAATGTTCTTGGCCATTATTTTGACTTGGAAATACTATCTTACAATTTTCAGTCGCTAGGTTCTGAAATTTGTTAGCACAAGAAGTTATAAACAAGATGACTGTGTGTGGTGGTATCGCCCTCCAAGATTATTCAACTTTTGCAAAAATTCTTAAATTTCTTCTATGTACATTAGTTTACAGTTTGATGCTCAAGTAGCTTATACTTTGATAAGATCACTAGCCTATTGTTAAGTCGAAAAGAAGTATGTTGTATACTTATGAAGAGTTGTTTTATCTATTAAATCTTGAACGGTGTTGTTGTATTGTATCTGCCTTAGTTGGTGCAGGTTCCGAGGCAATGTTGTTTGGTAAATGAACAGGTGCAGGAAGGGCAACTGCATTTCCTTGCTCTAGGCGCTTTAAGACGTCTGAAAGCAAACCTGACAAGTAGTCATATGACTTCTTCTCATTGATTGGTTTTACCACCCACCGCTTATTTGCTTTTGGAAAGCAAAGCTTGTAGCGCGCTGTGCCTGCATGTTCACCCGTCTTGACTGTAGCTTGACTGCGTTTGGTGTTGGCGTTGTTGTCAAGGGCTGCAAGCTGTGTCCTGGCAACCATCCCCTTGTATGAAAAGTGCTCTCGTTTTGAACAGTACTTAAGCATCATAGAGTGGTAGACCTCAATCTTTCCAGTATGACAGAAGTCAGTCAGTTTTGCTAGATCCTTAAGCAGTTTGGGATTTAGGACAACTTCTTCTAAAGCCAAGTGAGCTTGGGTACCTGGCTTGAGCCAACACACTTTCTTAGCTTCAGAGGGGGAGATGCGCCTGTGACAGCATTTGTGAAAGAGGGTGTTCCCTGACCACTTGTGCTTGTTTGCAACATGATCTAGCACTGACTTCCACTTCTCACGTAGCAGCTGAACACTACCATTGCAGGTTGCAGAAGACCACCATAGGTGGTTGGAGATAGACTGTATCCATGGCAACAGTTCCTCACAACCCTTTTGTTTGGCTTTGTTTGTGAGCTTTTTAACCACCCACTTTGAAAGATGCCAGACGTCATACTGATGATTGATGTCTGGATAGTCCTTGGACATGCAACTGCTGATGGACACATGGCGGTCTGTTGCAACCCTGCTTATCTTGACCCCATTACCCTCCAACAGTTCCATACATCGGGAAAAGCCCTCTTTCTCCATAGCATTAGATGATGAAACCTCTGATACCTGGACTACATTAAAAGCTACCACATTGCCAGTGTCCTCATCCATCAAGGTGTACGTACCATATTTAGCTGAATGTCCTGGGCTATCGCATCGTCCATCTCCATTCAGATTTATTACCTCCTGAGAGGTGAGTTGATCAATTTGATTAGTACATTCAGCTTCCCATGCCTCGTTAATAACTGGAAACAAATATTTGGCTTGTGTGTCATAAAAGACACTTTCACTGAAAAACTGGAGGTTGAGACATGAGGCAAGGTGACTGATACTTGAGAAGGTGTTTCCTGTGAACAAAATTGCTGCTGCCATTAATAAATTCCCCAGAGGTTTCTTTTTAACAACTGGCTGAGATTCCCATGTTTTTTTGTGCCCTCTGTGGCACGTCAACTCAACTGACAACATGCTTCCCACTGTTTTTCTTGTTTGTTGGATGACAACATCTCCACATTGTGGACACCTTTTCAACAGCTCATCAAGACATGAATTAAAGACCAAAAATTTTTTTTCGTACTCAGGAGAGTGACTTTCCAATTCATTTTCAGATATTATGTCATCATCAATATTAAGTTTCTCATCATCAGATGGTTGCCAATGGGGGTCTAGGGTTTCATCATCTTTGTCGTCATCATTATCATCATCACCATCATCCATGTCAGTCTCATGGCCATTAGCAACAGTTCCAACCTCAGTTGGGATACCTTCTACCTCATGCTGTGGGGGTAAGGGAATGTCACTGCAACTGTCAGCATCATAGGTGGGAAATATTAAATTGTGGGGTGCATGTGTGAAATAATTATGGTCATGAGAAACTTTCCACTCTGCTTGTGTTGAAGTAGGTGACTCAGCATGAAAAGGCAGGGAGGCTTCTGTGTTTTTATTATCACAGGGAAGAGTGTTGGATGTTTCTGAGAATAACGAAGTTTGAACTGCAGTACTTTTCATAGTAACAGGTTCAAAACAGCATTGAATTCCCACATCATGCTGCCTTGGGCCTTCAGGGTAGTAGGGTTTGGAAGAATCATCAGCTAGTTCACATTTTTGCACTGTTAGCTCCTCTGATATTGTGTTATCATCCTTTTCAGCAGACAATAGTTCTTCAATAGCCTGGTAGAAAATAATTTAAAATTCACAGATACCATCATTATGTTTCTTTTCTTCCATCTTTTATACGTGTTACAGAGATATCCGAATTCTAAATAAAGTGTTCTTCACACCAGTGACTTTAAAATTAAAGCCCATGAGCTCAATAACACAACCATCTTTCTAGTTCTGTTGTGTGACTGTTGGTTAGATGAAAAATGAAACCACAAGCACGGATATATAGCAACAAACAAACCAGAAAACCTTTATTTAGACATGTAGCTCATTTCTTAATACAGTACATTGTGTACATGGAAAGAAGCAAATTGAGTAAAAAAAATTCAAATTCATCGAATAAAAACATTTCCTTTTTCCTTTCAAAAACAGAATATGTCAAAAGTTACATGTATGGCGTTGCTCGAAAGGTGGTGGAAGGGCAAGAACAAATATGTTACACTGAAGTGTTTGGTTACAACTTCATTCATTCACTTCTTGAGCTGTGGTCCAATTTACAGCATACATTCAACGATTTGAAAGTCCGATTTATAAAATCGCCGCAAATCATAAAAAGTGTCGCACTGTTGGAAAAACTGAAGCGATATTAAGCTTATTTGTTTTCATTCTCGCTAAATCGATGAGCGCGGTGCAGTTATGTGTATTAAAACCGACTGAAACCTATAACATCGGAATATGACGGACAGCCGAGTAACTACAGAATGCCCGTTATTTCCAGGCTTGTGTAAATACGTGTAAATTGCAAGCATGAAATCAAGTACTAACTTGGTGATGTCTTTGACGTTCAAGGCGTTTTTCGGATGATAACCGCGGCTGTTTTGCCCCGGAATCATGTGCATACTTAAACACAGACGGTATAGCATCATCCTTCAAATGCCGCTTTCGTTTTTGCCCTGTTAATTGTGAGCGGAGATCAATCTCAAAACATTCTGGTAAGAAATGCTCACTGCAAACGTGGGAATATTCCAGTGGAGGCATATTTGAACGCCGTATCCTCGCCAGCCATGCCTTCGTTCGTTGTGGATCCTCCAGAGGAAACTGGTGGTAGCTCACCTTGTCTCCTCTCTTCTTGGTCTTCTGTGAATGATTGTTGCATCCAGGAACAACACAGCCCACCATTTTTAAACCATGTACAATCGAAGAAGTAAACGCTAAAAACAAAAAGCTGGAAAGACGGTGTTAAATCCGAAAAGAAGTCAACAAGATATCGATGCGTGGTGGTGGCTTCGTAAATCCCGCGAAAAATCTATTGACGTTGTTACGTCACAACTGACTGCTGACCAGTGTAAAAGGGCTCGTATTTCTCCAAGATGGCGGAAATCTATTTGAATTTCTGAGCGACTTCCAGGTAAAATATCTAAGCTGTAGTGAACGATCAGAAGAAACCATAATTAAAATTGGAAACACGGAATGTTGGCCTACCAACCAAAAAAGGTTCATTTTTACCCCGGAGTTCCCCTTTAATTATCGGTCCAATGGTTTGACGATATAATCGAATTTGGCAAGGAAGACAGCCATTAACGATTTGATTAGGGACTGGATTGACTTCATTTCAATAGATCAGTCACTTTCAAGGGGACGTCGTTTTGCCAAATCTACCACAATTCAATTCGTTTTTTCTTTCGTTATTTAAATGTTGGGATTCCAGTGGCAGTTGGAAACAATAGTCGTAATTTGCATCAGAAAACCAAAACGTTTAGGATAGACTGTTTGTTGTCCGCCTTTTTTTGGTGCGCCGAGTCTCAATCTCAAGCAAACTTGTTCACAAAAAGTAGAGTGAAGGGACTAGGGCGCGACGAGACCTATTCGCATCAATACTTGCGTGTCGAAGAAGGTTATGGATGGAATAGAGTGAGATGAAGCTGTCTAGTGGCGCGAACCTTGAGCAACAGAGACTTTGGAGCAGTGGCGGCTTCTTTTGTCGGGGGCCAATTATAGTGAAAGGTAAGACCATAACTGATGTATTTTAACGCTTTCTGTTCTAGGAAATCATTCAGAATGCAGATGATGCAGAAGCTACCAAAGTCTCTTTTCTACTTGATTCGCGCCCAAACTTCTACGGAAGAAACTCACTATACAAGCCTAGTCTTGCTAAGTTCCAGGGCCCCGCTTTGTATGCACAAAATGACGCCCTTTTCAAAGACAGCGACTGGGAAAACCTAGAAAGGCTCATGCAAAGCAGCAAGAAGGATGATCCATTGAAAGTGGGCCGATTTGGAATAGGATTCAATTCAGTTTATCATATGACTGGTGAGTCAGTGGAACTTCACTTGAAGTTTGACCTTAATTAGGCTCGAAATGGTTTCTTTGCATCTCTATAAGGAATAAAATGCTCTTCGTTACTGCCATTTTATTTTTGTACCGATGATGCTGTGTAACATAAAAGTGTTAATGAATACAAGCTGAAGTCCACTGAACTTCACCCCTACCTTTTTTTTAATAAAAAAATGGATTTTTTTTTTAATTACAAGTAATATGTATTTATTATGTATTTATTATTATTATTATTATTATTATTACAACACTTACAAGACTAAATACACACTTGCACTTACAGCGTAAGTGTTACTTAAAATTACATACTTTCTTTACAGGTTTCTTCTTTTAAGAGCAAAACAAAAAAAAAGCTGCGCAATTACTGGTTTTTTTTTAATTACAAGTGATATGTATTTATATTATTAAATTACTTTTTTCTGTTGTACACTTGAAGACAATTAATTACATTTTTGCAGTGCTGTACTTTACCTAATATAATGATACAGTGCTTTATAATATTGTAAAAGAAAGATGGTACATACATTTGTCACTAAAACGCTAACCGTATTAGGAGAAAAACAGATTAAAGAGAAATATTTTCGGGCCATTTGTTATAAAAGTTTAGTAAATCGTTATTTTTTGAGGCAAAACCCTCACCCCTACCTTGTTACGTGGACAGTGCTGAGTAATTAAAGGGACCGTCCAGACAATTAACCACTCGGGACTGGATTTCTTGAAGTAAACGACACTTCACTCCCTAGTAAGAAGATAAACTGTTTTAACGAAACTTCAAAAACTCATTAATAATTCATGACATAACAGCCTATCAAGTCACCGATAAAAGCTCACGTGCATGAGCTTTATACCCGATAAAACACTCCTGGTTAGTATTTTTAATATAGAAAATGCTAATAAGGCATAGCTTGTTTTTCTTGTGTGCTAATAATTTCCTCTCACAGTTTGAACCACTGTTCAGACTTCAGAGGGACACGCTTTTTGTGGAATATTTTTGAAGCTGTTCAAAAAACTCGCAGCACGTGTTTTATAGAGTCTAAAATCACTCGGCTACGCCTCGCGTTTTTAAACCCGATAAAACACTGCTGCTCGCTTTTTTAAACATTACTTAACATTTAGGAATTTTCTTTCCACCATACGTTTAGATCTTCCAAGCATTGTGAGTGGCAACGCTATAGCATTTCTTGATCCACACGAGGTACACTTTGGAAGAAATGAAACAGGAGAACAGTTTTCTTTGAAAGACCAGCCTCTTCGACTGTGTCGAGACCAATTCATGCCATACGAAGACGTCTTGGACTGCAAGATATCCACGCAATTTTATAACGGAACTCTGTTCCGCTTTCCCCTGAGAGGCGAGCCATCTGATTTGTCGAAAAAGAACTACACATCCGATCAAGTTCGACAGCTGTTTAATGCACTAAGAAAAGAGGCTTCCGTCATTCTGCTTTTCTTAAAGAACATTGAAGAAATAGCTTTGTTTGAAACCGATTATAATAGCATTAAGAAGCACATATTTACTGTAAGATTGAGCGACGGCTGCAGACAACAGATTCGAAACGATAAGAAATCCCTTTTGAATCAAGTAAAGCTCTTGAGCCAAGGACATGTCTCAAACACAAGTCGATCCTTAACCTTAAATGTTGAAGAACTTAGTGAAGGAAGGTCGTTGCTGAATCACAAGTGGCTTGTTCACCATGAGATCGATGCGCGAGATTCAGGCTTAAAACAGTTGTCGTCAGAGCTGGGTCTCCTTCCATGGATTGGGTTTGCTACTCCACTGGATGCCTCAGAACGTCAAGCTCTTTCCCCAACGGGAGGGAGAATCTTCTGCTTCCTACCTCTTCCGCCCGATGCAGAGGCCAAAACTGGTTTTCCAGTTCACATCCACGGCTACTTTGGTTTAACCGACAACCGACGTGGACTTAAATGGCCAGGGCTGGATTGTCAGAATGATCTCACGGCAGAATGGAATGTCAAGTTGTCAGAAAAAGTTGGGAGCCAGGCTTACGCCTCGATGTTGCTCTACCTAATTGAGAGACAGATGATAGAACCTGGTGGACCTTTGGCAAAGGCAAACTTAGTGTACTTATCATGGCCGACAGTTCAAGAAGTACAAAGTCACTGGAGAGCGGTGCTTAACTCTATGTTCTCAATTTT
Organism: Astreopora myriophthalma; assembly: GCA_014634185.1. Lineage (NCBI taxonomy): Eukaryota > Metazoa > Cnidaria > Anthozoa > Scleractinia > Acroporidae > Astreopora > Astreopora myriophthalma. The sequence goes on from BLFK01000460.1 coordinate 310,184, forward strand.
GTTGAAACAGAACGTCTTTTGGACTCCCGCAGATGGTGGCAAATGGTTGAGACCCCAAGATGTTTATGTTGACAGAATGACAGATTCCAGTGAAATCAAAGCAGTGGTTTTGGAAACTCTCGCACAAGCAAACGTAGTTTTTGTGACGCTACCAACTCACGTGCTGAAGGCCATTGATTGGATGTCATGGCCTACCAATACTATCACGCCTGCCTACTTAAGAAACCTTCTCAGGCAGAAACAGAAGGGATCATGGAATATAAATGCTGTTCCAAAGAAGAAGAAGCTTTGTCTGCTGGAGTACGTTTTACAAGACAGAAACCTAACAGATATGCAGGGCATCCCACTCCTTCCCCTGGCAAATGATAACTTCGCTGAATTCCGCTCACTTCAGTACAGCTGTGAGCCTCACGCTGCTGTCTATGTTTCGTCAACAAGGCATTCGCGTTCTCTTTTTCCCAACATGGAAAGCAAATTTCTCGACGACAGTATCCATTCTCCTGCCTTAGAATACTTGTCAAATGCCGCTTCTGATTTAAAGAACCTCCATGTGAAGCTCCCAATGCAGCTCGTGAAAGTCAACCAGGACATTGCACTAAAGCTTGTGCGGCAGATGCTACCAAACGAATGGTCTGGAAGCAATCAGTTGATTTATTGGTCTCCGGGACAAAACGGACATCCACCTGACTCGTGGTTAGTGTCCGTATGGAGATGGATTCAAAATGATTTCGCCGATAACCTCTCGCAACTTGAGGAGCTGCCATTAATTCCTCACACCACATCCAGCCAGTGTACCATAGTGAAGCTGAGAGCATCAGGTCTAGCGATCAGAAAGCATTATCAAGGTGTTTCCTTGCCAGTACACATTGTGTCTTTGCTCAGAAAGCTCGGGTGCATCGTCTTGGAGAACATGCCGTCTTACGTAAATCACCCTGGTCTACACACGTACGTTGCCTCTCCGAACTCTCATGGAGTTCTCAAAGTCTTGCAAGCCCTCTGCCGAGACACTTGTGTTGTGAACATTTCAGTAAATAGCTCTACAGAAGAAAAAAGAGCGCTTCGAAGCTTTCTTTCGTCGACGTGGCTCAGTTTTGATCAGCAATGTCTTATTCGCTATCTGCCCATTTTTGACGCAGTTGACGGGAAATCTTTCCTTGCTGTTCAAGATAGATTTCAATCTCGTACTGTCGCTCCATTTGGCTTCGAACTTCCAGGATGTTTGCCGATACCTAATGCCTCCAGTATCATATCCCTGAGGGATCACCAATCAACTGACTTATTGCAGCGCATCGGTTTCCCAGCTTTGACTCCGACGACGTTTTTGACGTCAGTTGTCTTCAGTGGCATAAGCAGTGGATTCTACAGTCACCATCAGATCTCCACATTGATGTGCTGGGCTCTGAGGCAGTTCAACTACATGCAAGACAACACATTCCGTGAATCACTTAGACATCTTCGGTTTGTCGTTACCAAGAGTAACAGATTAGTCACTCCTTGCGAAGTGCTGGATCCCCAAGGGAGCATTTTGCAGCGACTTTTTGAAGGCGACGAGGACAAGTTTCCAAGTAGTGACTTTGTGAGCGGAGACATTCTCCAGACAATGAGGCAACTTGGAATGAGAAGTTCCCCAAACACCCAAGACATTTTGCAAGTTGCCAGAACACTGCAGAATTTCGTTGATCCCGTTGCATCACATAAGGCATCAGCACTACTAGAGTTCCTGGATCAGAACTCTTCCTTACTCATGTTGGACACAACCTTACTCCAAGGGCTAGTGGCTGAAAGATGGGTCCAGCGAAAAGAAGATCGTCCCTCTTCCTATCCTAAAGTTATGCCGTGGTTTGAGGGGAAAAGACGTTTCTACAGTCCACGTGAAGTAGTCAGCCTGTCTAAAGCTAACATGGTGGGAGCCACAATGCCCTTGGTCTCGAAATCTTGCAGTAAAGCTCTTGAAACAGCTCTAGGTTGGAACAACTCGCCTTCTATGGATCATCTTCTTGCGCAACTCCGCTCGGCGTGTTCTTCATCACAAAAAGCCATGTCTACCGAAGAGAAGCATTGTTATGAGAACATGTTGAAAGAAATTTACCAAGAGGTATCAAAGAACGTTGACTTGGCCACCAAAATGATTACCGGTGATTCAAGCTTTCCATCGTGGATTTGGCACGGCAACGGGTTTACATCACCACACAAAATGGGCTTTTCTTGTTCCTGCAATATCAACCTCAATCCTTATCTCTACGTCATTCCAAACGATTTCCAAGCGTTTCGTCCGTTGTTTGGACGGTGCGGTGTTCGTCCAACATTTAACGAGAAAGACCTGCTGGATGTTCTTGTAATGATCAAGGAAAGGCATGAGACAGAAGTTGCAGTTAAAGATGTAACACACGACCAGAAACTTTCACGAGACATCCTCCATTGGATGGTTAGAGAAGGAAAGCCGCTAAGTCCTGAACTTCGTCAACGTTTGCTAGTGCCCATTATGACATGGGATAAAACGTTGAAGTTGGTCCTCTGCAGTGAGTGCACCTTTTGCGATGCAAGTTGGTTGAAGAAAGGAGGACCAGAGCTTCTAGTTACAAATCAGTTTCCCATGATCCATGACACCATCTCCCCGAAAACTGCTTCTCTGCTAGGTGTTCCACCAATTAGCACGCGAGTCACATGTGCGGAAGCTCTTGGCATCGAACAAACAGGCCCTTACGAGCCAGTGACCTTAAGGCTTAAGAACATTTTGAACGAATACAAGGAAGGCGTTGGCGTTTTCAGGGAACTTGTCCAGAATGCAGATGATGCTGGAGCGACCGAAGTGCAGTTTCTTCTGGACTGGCGCAGTCACCCAACAGAAAGGCTCCTGGCTCCTGGTATGGCAGACTGCCAAGGACCTGCGCTTTTGGTGTACAACAATGGGGTTTTTACAGACGATGATTTGAAAAACATATCAAAGTTGGCCGGTGCCACGAAGAAAGAAGATCTTGAGAAGATAGGCCGCTTTGGGCTTGGTTTCAGCTCAGTTTACCACTTTACAGATGTACCAAGTTTCATAAGTAGAAATTATGCAGTGTTCTTTGATCCACATACAAGTCACCTCCAAGGGCAAATATCAAATCCCTCGAAGCCTGGGATCAAGTTGGATCTCGATATCAATCCGGATAACTTATTGTATTTTTCAGACCAGTTTACTCCTTACAACGGAATGTTTGGCTGCGACACCAGCTTGTCGCAAGGATCTAGGAAGTTCTTTTTCCAAGGAACATTGTTCAGATTTGCATTCCGAACAAAGCGTGGGGAAATTAGTGACAAGATTTACAGCCAGGAGGAGATTCAAAATATCGCACGTTCTTTTCAAAAATCGTCATCAAGCCTGCTTTTGTTCACCCAAAATGTGCAGAAGGTGACCTTCTTAGAGGTGGATAAGACTTCAGCTGGCCAAGAAACGCCTCGTGTTCTATTTGAAGTGTCGAAAGAAATGGAATGTTTTCATCAGTCTGAGCAGAAATCTGGAAAAGAAGCCACGTTTCTTGAAACTTGTGCGACGTGGACAAAGCGAGTCACAGAACGGAATGGTACCCCAAGCAAAACACCTCCTAAACGATCAGAGCTGGTAACCATTTCTTCGAAGACGAATGGCAAGAGTGGAACAGAAAGTCGTGAAACCTGCTCCTGGTTAATCACATCCTGCCTAGGAACTGGCCATTCCTTTCAACTAGCAACAAGCGAAGAAGGTAAAAAACAAGGACTATTGTCTGCCTCTGGAATAGCAGGAATTATTTCCTCCATATCCCCCAGAAATGTGGACGAGGGAGTCTCAAAACCAGAGCCTGTTCTTGGGGAGCTGTTTTGCTTTCTACCTCTGTCCATTCCAACCGGTTTACCTGTCCACGTAAACGGCTACTTTGCAGTCACATCAAACCGTCGAGGAATCTGGGAAAGTACTACAGCTGAAACTGGGAGTCTCCAGCCTTTGGAGGTTCGTTGGAACAGAAGCCTCATGGACGATGCATTATCCCAAGCGTACATACAGCTTCTACAAGAAATGGTGCTTATGCAAGAGAAGGGAAAGATCTCATCGCACGAAAGTTTTACACTTTGGCCAAATCCAGATACGCTAAAATCGACAGCCTGGGTAGCGCTCGTTAACAGCGTTTATCAAAAAATTGCCAACACTGATCTTCCAATAGTGAATATGGGAGAAAAATGGCTTCCAATTACCCAGTGCATATTTCAAGATGAAAAATTGCAAGTGATCCCTAACGGTGAAACTGTCCTTTCAATGCATAATTATCAAGTAGTACAACTGCCTAACTTTGCAAAGAAAGGCTTCAAGCAGGCTGGTTGCGAGCAAATCATTAAAGAGCGAACAATGACTCAAGAAATGTTTCTCAAGGAGGTCTTTTTTCCCAACATCGAGAACATTCCTGGTGATTTACGAGATGGCATTGTCTGTTATCTGATGGACTACTGCCTGCTGGTACATTCTACTCTTCAATCTGACGCCTTTGGAAACCTCTATGTTTCTTTGCTCACAACAAATCGTTGCATCCCCTGTGGGCCACGTGACGAAGATTTAGCCGCTCCAAAAGACCTCGTAAATCCCAGTGGCGCAGCCGCCCCGTTGTTCACGCCAGAAGACAAGCGATTTCCAGTTGGCACGTGCTACCGCACAAAAGAACGCCTTCTAATGCTTCATACTCTAGGTATGGTATCTGACATCCTTGACTGGGACAGTCTGGTGGAGAGAGCGAGCACCGTTCCAGAGATCTGCAGGCTAAGAGGTGAACAGGATGCTCGCAAAAGAGTCAAATGCCTCGTCGAGTATTTAAATGATCATGTCCAAGACCTTGGTAGCCCATCAGATGAAATCACGGCAGCACTAAGAAGAACTAACATGTTTCCCGTTCTCAAGAAACCCGCAAATTACACCATGAAATGGAGAGGGTCCAACGCAGTCAGCATTCTGTCCGCTGAAGAAATGTACAGTGAAGAATACAAGTTTGTCGCGGGATCGTCTTGGCCAATCCTCGATGACAGTATGAGCCTTGGTTGTGGAAGACTTAATGAGGAAACACGCAATCTCTTTGGATTTGACGCTCGTAAGCCAACTGTCTACGAAGCTCTTGTTCAGCTAGACCATGCTATCGATACTGCAGTGCACTCTCTAGAGGAAGCTCAATGTTTGCAACGTGTTTGTGGCAGTATATACAGCTATCTTCAAGAGCTCCTTTCAAACCCTGAGGGCGAGATCATTGCAGACCAACTGGCCGAACGATCCTGGATATTAATCCAAGGGAAGTTTGTTCCATCCTCTCAGGTCGCTTTTACGTGGAATGGAGTCGGCGAACCTTACCTTTATGAGGTTCCACAAACTTTTGCTGAGAATTATCGCCGCCTGTTCCAAGCTACAGGAGTAAGAGACGATTTCAGCACAGAAGACTTCATACATGCCTTGTATCAGTTCAGCAAGGAAAAGCGAGGAAGGTCCCTTAGTACGGATGAATTTAAGGTTACAAGATGTTTGATTGAAGAGCTCTTAGAAGTGCCAGAAGAAGTTCTCCAAAAGGAAAACGGCATGATTCCACTACCAGACCACAGCCTGGTTATGCGACCAGCACGAGAGTTAGCCATAAATGATGCTCCTTGGGTGACTTCACAAGTTGATACCCGGTATGTTCACGAACACGTATCCATCGATCTTGCGTACAAGGTGGGAGCGGTAGACATTCGTTCGAGGAAGCTGGCTAAAATATCACGTCCAATCGGGCAAGCATTTGGTCAGCGAGAGGAACTTACTGATCGTTTGAAAGGCATTTTAAAGGCATATCCATGTGACGTAGGGATCCTGAAAGAACTCGTTCAAAACGCTGACGATGCAGGAGCAACTGAGGTACACTTTATTTACGATCCTCGGACACATCCCACCGATCGACTCTTGAGTGAAAACTGGAGTGAATTGCAAGGGCCTGCCCTATGTGTTTACAACAACAGACCGTTCTTAGAAGAAGATTTGGAAGGTATACAGAGGCTAGGAATTGGAAGCAAAACAGAGGATCCAACGAAGACAGGACAGTATGGGATTGGTTTCAATGCAGTGTACCATCTTACGGATTGTCCAAGTTTTATCTCTAATGGCGACACGCTATGTATTCTTGATCCTCACTGCCGCTATGCTCCTGGGGCGACAAGAGAAAACCCTGGGCGTCTCATTACACCAATAGGAGACGAGGAGCGAGCTGACTACAGAGATATATTTCCTTGTTACCTTGAGGAGCATTTCGACTTAACATCATCAACCATGTTCCGACTTCCCCTGAGAAACGTGATAATGTCCATGAGATCATTAATATCAGAGGAGCAGGTTTCTCACGAGCAGATAACAAGCTTCATGAATTTGTTTACAACTGAAGCCAAAGAAATTCTTCTTTTTTTAAACCATTTGAAGAAAATCACCCTGTCGAAGATTGAAGAGGGCCAGCTGAAGCAGATATACTCAGTTTCTGCGAAGATATCAGATGAAGATGCTGTGCGTCGCAGGCAGCTTTCAGATCACCTCAAGAGCTCCAAGGCATTAGGAACGAATGAAATTGGATGGTTCGGTATTACATATCCGCTACTGGTTGGAGACACGGTTCGAAAAGAGAAATGGCTCATTCATCAATGCATTGGTCTGAAGGCCACTGATAAAACAGAGGAAGTTCCTGATGGGCGACCTTACGGTTTGCTACCTCGCGGTGGCATAGCAGCCAAGGTGCCAGAGCAGTCAAAGTTTCCATCATCCACTTCCAGCGCCAGGAAAAAACCTAAACATAAAGCCTTTTGTTTCTTGCCTTTACCCTTGGATACAGGTCTTCCTGTCCATGTTAATGGTCATTTCTACCTCAATTCTGCACGTCGAAACTTGTGGCGTGATGAAAAAGATGAGGGATTTGGCAGCCAGTGGAACCACTTCTTGAAAACGAAGGTTTTGGCCGAAGCCTACGTTTCAGTGTTGTTTGTTGCAAGAGATTTCGTACCTGGGTCAGAAAGTGCTGCAGAGGATCGCTTCTCCAAAAAGTACCAGATTGTTAAGGGACTGCAATGGTATCATGGTCTCTTTCCTCATTTCTATTCAGTCAACGACCAATGGGCCATTCTGGCTGAATCATTATTTTGCAGGATTTGTGGCCAAGGTCAGAAGTTACTACCCATGGTGAGGAAATCCACTGGCCAAGCGCCTGGTACAAGTACAAGGTCAGTAGAAGTTAACAGTAAAGAGCCTGCGTGTTGTTATCGCTGTTTTTGGCTATCTCCTTTACGAGGATTCTTCAACACCGTGTCAATGACCGAGGTGGATGAAAAGCGCTGTGACATGTTACTGCAAATTGGCTTTAAGCTCCTTTATTCCTCCCAAACACTCTTTGAAGACTTCAAGAAAGCAGGCACCAGTGTAAGACAGATTACTCCTGAGGCTGTGGTTCAGTTTCTTAAAGAAAGTTCAGCAAATATTGGTACATTGCCCTGTTCTGTTCAAAAGACAGCACTAGGCTCAGTGGTGGGTGTTCTTAACATTCTGAGTTACTGCATGAAGTCTCCAAAGTTTGCAACAGAGATGTTTGGATTGCCTTTGTTAGTAACTGAAGACGGAGTTCTTAGGCATTTTCAGGAAGCTCAACCAGTGTTTCTCAGCCATTTTTATACGTTGGTTCCCGACCAGAGTTCTTTGTTCATCCACCACACACTTGCTTCGCCTTTATTCGGCATTGAGAAGGAAATATTTGCTGCCAATCAGCAGGTGGTCAAGAAATTTGACATTCCTGCTTTAGCATCGCTCCTACCAAGCACTGAAAATGGCAGTTGGAGAGAGACAAACGACCTTATCCCGTGGGATGAGAAAAATGGTCCGTCACGAGAGTGGTTGCAGCTACTTTGGGAGTTTATTATCAAGACTCATAGAAAAGACCCGAAAAGCTTCTCCCTTAATCCTTTGGACAAATGGCCAGTACTGCCTATCAAATCGGGAATGTTAGCTCCGATTTTTAAAGGAAAACTGATACTTGACTTGACCGACTCTTCAGAGACCTGGTCATCTGGCCAAAGGTATGTTGTCGAATTGTTACGAAAACTCGGATGCTACGAGGTTGATTCCACGCTCATAAGTAGCAATGGAAGATGGGAGGTATCTCCAATACTCAAACCATGTGTTTCTCGCCCCAATCTTTCACAAGACGTACTGAAAGTGCTTGACCATCTGATGAAACAAACGCGTATCTCCGGCAAACTTTCTGAAGACGAAATGATTACGATTCTGCAGTTCCTTCAAGACGACGTAAACTCTTTAAAAGAGGACCATACGTCTCATTTAATTGTGAAAAGCTTGCCATTCTTCAAAACTTTTCATGGAACATTTGTCAGCCTCGAGAACGTTCCATCAATTTATGTCATACGTGAGGGTTTACCCACTGAGGAATCAGAAGTATGGATGACAGGAAACAGCTGTGCATTCTTGGCACCCCAACCAAAGCTGAACCGCTTATACCAAGAATTACTGGATGCAAGAGATAGGACGGATACAGACTGCTACATCAACTTCATTTTTCCCAAGTTTCCATGCCTTAAGCAACCAACGCGAATGCTACACCTTGAGTACGTTAGGCACGTATTGCTGGCAGTTTTTGTCGACGAGATTCAGTGCTCTAGACTCAAAAATGCTCTGCGAACTCTAGCTTTTATTCCAGATACCTCTGGGAAACCGTGCATGGCATCGCATTTTTATGATCCAGAAGTGGAAGTTTTTGCAGTGATGCTACAGCCAGAATCGAAGCCACCAAAGCCATTTGTCGACGATTCTGGCTGGTTAGATCTTCTCCGCCAAATTGGACTGAAGCAGGAAGTCAGCAAAGATCAGTTTATCACTTTTGCCAACAACGTGGCCACACAAGCAGTGCATGCGAACAAGTCCAGTCGGCCTGATTTGGAGAAGAAGTCTAAGGTTCTAGTGAAGCACCTGCTTGAGGACCCCTCCCTGCACGATGAAGCCTATCTGTCTAATATTTCTACAGTCAAGTTCGTGGCATCTGAAAGACCTACTGATGAGTTGATTCACCTTCACAAACAGCATTTGGTTGAGAGTGGAAGCCAGGAGCAAAACCCTCCATTTACTCAGTTTAAGGACTCAGTCCCGCACAGTTACGAGAGATTAGTATGGACAACTGCGTCGCTTCTGCCCTCCTGGGGCATTCCAGACTCAGAATCTCCTAAATTAGCAAAGTTGCAGACTCGCCAGAAGCCCTCTTTAGATCAGGTCATTGAAAATGTGAAGAATCTTTCTAGGAATGTTTCTAAGCGTTCAGATCGACAACAGCCAGACCCCAAACGCCGCCTTCTGAGTAAAATTATGATCGAAGTTTACAAGTTTCTCACAGACATGAGCGACTGTCCGAGCCATGATTCTTTCGAGACGTGTTCACAAGCATGTGATACAATTGAACGCTGTCTTTCCTCCGTTGCTTGCATTCTTGTCGAAGATGGGCATATGTTCGTCCGTTGTGACCAGTTGGCGTACGAACTTGAGGAAGAGCTGCCGCCTTACTTCTACAAAGTTCCCCGGGAATATGGAGCTTTTCAGCACTTGTTCAAACGACTTGGAGCAATGGAGAAAGCGACACCTGTACAGTTTGCCAAACTTCTCAGTCGTCTGAAAGAGTCAAGTGGAGAGGAGAAGATGCATGCTAATGAGCTGACTGCCGCAAAGCATGCAGTGCATGGGCTGTTTTCTGCTTTACACGCCTTAAAGGACCGAAGGGAAGATTCAGAAACGAGTTGTCAAGAGAACCCTTTGGCTCCAGTTGAAACTCTTTATCTTCCAAGCAGGGAAAAACGGCTTCAACGGTCCAGTGATCTAGTGCTCTTTGACTGCCCTCAGTACCGGTACCGCATTGCAGACACCATGTACGAATTCCTTGATCTCTTAAACCCTCTTACGTTTGCGACACATAAGCAACTTGTTGATCTTTTACCAGTTCACTTGAGACCGAAAATGCTAGCATCCCTTGTCAGGGAAGAACTTCATGCTGACTGCAAAGATAAGAAGTGCCGTGCCGATTTGGAAGGTAAATGCGAAGCCACACAACGTCTCCGACAGGTCATATTTGCTCCACAGCTCGTGGATGGAATTCTGAGAATACTCAAGTATCAGTTTCAGAAGGCAAGGCTAACCGATGAAGTTCGCAACAACGTTCGGAGTTTTCAAAACGAACTAGGCATGAGTTGCATAGAGGTCTTATCCACGGAACTAGTGGAGAATGAATCAGGTAAATCTATTCCAGACAGCAGAAGAACAAAGTGGGGTGAATGCTTTGTAGGACAGGAAAATGGTAAGAAGCACATATTTATCAAACACGGCGTAGAGTCTAACAACATACGCAGAGTTCTCTGTAGGGAGATTGACCAGCTGACAGGATGTTACATCGATAAAGACAGCTGGTTACACCTTTCTAGCATTCTTGAATGCTCAGATCCGCAAGAAATAACATCCATACTCGACAACGCTGGAGTGACGGAAGACATTGAAGCGGGTGACTCTTTACGACTGGAACCTGAACTTGGCTCAGAATTTCCCGAAGGACTTCACCATCTTCTCGTCCAGTACGACGACTTTTATTTTCGACCCAAGGAATTCGTTGTATTCGAGAGGGAAGACTCTACCGATGAAGAACCCAAGTACATCTACGCAAAGATCCTTTATCTTGTTCGAAAAGCACAGCCTGCCAAACGAAAAAAGGACAGGGCAGAAAGGAAGCAAAAAGGAGAGAACGTCCTTCTTAGCAGGTACATGATAGACCTCGGCTCCGAGAAGAGAGAAGTGGATGCGCTAGACCTCTACAAGATCAGAAGACCACTACAAGATAACGAAGAGGAAGACGCGACAGAAGACGGGCCTGTTTCAGAGTCAGAGGAGCTTGTGCCATACAAGGGAAAGGCTGGACAAAGCGGACAAGCGAAAGCAGGATCGTCAACATCTTCTCAAGGAGCTGCCGAACCTCCCAAGCCTACAACGCTGGAAAGCGCGCTAAAAGAAGTGCGCAAGGCCTTAGCCGAAATTTGGAAGCTTCCAGAGGACAAAAGAAACAAAGCACTCAAACGACTCTACCTGCGTTGGCACCCGGACAAGAATATGGACATGCAAGATATTGCGAACGAGGTCATGAAGTTTATCCAAAATGAGGTAGAGAGGCTATCTAGAGGTGGATCAGCAAGCGATGAAGATGGCTCCGCCTGGAGGCGGCCAGATTTCTCTGACTTCTTCAGGGAGCAGAATGAAAGAGCTCGGCGACAGAGGTCGAGCTACGAGAACTTCCGTCGCCACAATCCGAGATTCACAGGATTTTCGTCGTCATCCAGAAGACGTTACCAGGCCCCTGACGCACGCCTTGCCAAGATATGGATGAGTCAAAGCAGAGAGGATCTTCGTACTGTTAAGCATTTGTTGACTGCTCGAGATCCGCTGTATTACCAGGTCTGCTTTCAGTGTCATCAAGTCGCGGAGAAAGCTCTGAAGGCAGCGCTGTATGCACTCTCTGGAGTCGCCGACAGTCAGCTGTGTAGTCGTGACTTGGTGAAACTAGCTCTTGACCTCTCCCTGCTGCCCGGAGGCCCAGAGGTGACCTCGCTGGTTGCTCCATTGTCCAACTACTACGAGAAGACTCGGTACCCTAACAAGCACGTGCCAGCTGCAGCCCCAAAAGACGTGTTTCAGGATTCTCAGCAGGCCCAAGCGGCGTTGAAAGCAGCCACTGACCTGTTGACCAGACTTGAACGGTGCCTGGGACTGTAATATGATATATTTTTCTCCATTGTACCTTTATTGCATGAGTAATTTGCATGGGAACAAGCAGTGGGAAGAGTTGTTTACCATTTTACTGTGACAAGGATATATCTGGTACCCTAAATTCTGCGAACGCCATCAGAACTGCCCAATTTACGGGTCAAAATCGACGATAGAAGTGAACCTATAATGACTCTTTTCTTTGCGAGTATTACGTTTACACTTTGTGTAACTACGTTCATTCTAGGTGTTTTAGTTAGTCAAAACCGATTTCTGTTTCATCTTAAATTAAAGCAACATTTACGAGGGCTCATTTGCAGGAATTGCTCGGGAAAAATCATGTTACTTTTTAAAAAATTGCGAGATGGGTAGCTTGGATTCTTCGAAGTGTTTGTTTTTCGTTTCGGCATAGAATTGTGAATTTTTTCGGTGACGTCCTTCTCGAAACACATTTTTTCCAAACGGACAACCCAAGAGAATTTCTTTTTACGGTACGGTGTTCTCGTATTTTTTGCATTGAATTACCTTTTTTGTGCATCGTGTTTTCACCGTGTTACCTGCGTGAAAACTGCACTTCTTAGCCAATCAGAATCAAGACAATGTTGCGTAAGGGAACCTCGCTGCGAAGTTGGAAGTATTTGATATTTTGAAGTTGCGCAAGAAACATAAACGTTAAGGAAAGTGAGGTTTGGTTACTGAAAGTATATACAGTAGATCTCAATTTTTACCCTAGCCTAGTCCCGCTCCTCCAGGGTGTACTGTGGGGGTGTGTGTAACGGATTCTTCACGGAATAAAATTCCTAATTTTCAGTTGATGAGGTTTTATAATTCAGAACTATTCTCTGATGGGTAACATTAATTTCACTTATGTGTTATTGCATACTTAATTACGTGATCACATCCATTTGCTTGGCATGATTGACATGGCTTGCTGCCCGGCTGTGAAAATTTGCGTTATACATGTCGCTTGGTTGTAAATGGAAAGAGAAAAAAAGCCAAGAAAGTGTATGAAACATATTTTAGGCCTCCTCGTTGCCTAAGCTTACCCTGTGACTCAGAGAATGAAGTGGATGGCAGTGAGCTTCAGAGACGGTAAGTGGAAACGGCTTTCAATTCAATAGAAGAGCAAGTTTAATACCAAGCATACTGTAGTTCTGATACTTTCAGTCAGCTAATATTCTTTCCATTTGTTCAAGCCTGAATAAGCTGTGTCGAGAAAACATTGAAATAATCATGCAAACATCTAATCACATGAAATTTTCGTATATTCATTTATTCACCTGATAAAACTTTCTACACAAGTAAACACAAAGGTAAGAAAGAAGACGTGTTGTGACCCAACATTTTGCAATTATTTCATACAAAGTATATTGGGCTACGTTTGAGTCGATCTTTCCGTTCCCATTTGTCATAGAACCCAATCTCTTTGTCATTAGTTCTTTCTATTTTCATTATTTTCCTTGCAATGGAAGTACTTTTTTCTGCTGTCAGCTTATAACATTGATATTGTTCAAAGCTGATTCCCTATTCAAACTGATCCCTGTCCAACTTGGCAAGCTACAGTCCTCTTGAGGCAGCCGCGGTCTCGATCATTGTTCATTCATGTGTAAATGGGAAACCTAACACCAGGACATCGCCTTGAAAGAGGGACCAAAGGCAAGTCGGAAATGGTCTGTTGATGCGTTTACAAGTTATGAGCACAACAAGGGATGCCATCGCTTGTCTCTTGTTAGGGTGTTGTATACCATAAAACTGGAATTCTTTTCATGGCCGAAAAAGTTCTCCGTGAAGCCATCAACATTGATCCAACAGCTTTTGAAGCTTGGTGAGCACTTTTACATGTTTGTTTGTTTGTTTACAATAACAACAAGCATATCTTTTCGTCACACCGCGGAAAGTATCAAGAATGTTAAAATAGTCTACAAGTAGGCACTAAAACTAAAACCGAGCTGAGGGGTTTTTTTTTCCTTTTCTGTTAGCGTCTCTTACGATATATAGTTGAAGCTCTAGAATTGCCGGAAAAAGTTCTCAGTGTGGAACTCGTCAGGAGCCCATAACCCGGAGCGTACAACTCCCATACTAGAGCTATGTCACGGCATTTTTATACACCGAGCTATTTTTAGACGTATTTTTCGGGCGAAAAGTTCAGTTCCAGTCCGCACGCGTCCGAGCAGTTAATTATGCAAGGCTTGTGATTGGCTAGCGAGGCTCCTGTGGGACACCAAGGCTCCGGTGGGAGACTGAATTTGCGGGAAAATCAATCTGTCTGTGAAAACGCCGTGACACAAAAATATCGTTGTAGTACGCTCCGGGTTATGGGGTCCAGAACACGTGGTCTAAGAGCCATCTGCGGTAGTTGAGGTCTCTGAGGGTCAGCATTAGATAACACAGGGGTGACGTAGTTTTGTGCGCCCGCAATGATGAAAATCCACACAAAACCCCTAACCCTAACCCTGACCGCTGGTCGCCCAATCTACCTCACCCGATGTTATTTGATGCTAACCGTCTCTTGAGATGCGGTTATCAACGAACTTCCATTGCGGCAATATGGTGGTTAATTTAGTTTCCCCCCCCCCCCTCCCTCCCCCAAAATCCAGCGTTGATTTCACGTTGCTGAAACGCTGAAATAAAATCAACGCTGACAACGCCGTTGTCAGCGTTGATTTCATTTTTTTTTTAAATGCGGTTAACTTTCTGATGTATGGTTTAATTTAGGCATGTACTGGGCGTGGTGTTAGAAGCCCAAAACGAGCACGAGGCTGCCAGTGAATGTCTGATGACAGCTATTGACTTGGAAGCTACTCACCCAATATTGCCATTTACGGTTATACCACGCTTCCCATGGCAACCAAAAAAAACTATCCCATTTGAAAGCCTACCAAGTTGTATGAAGAATATTTAAAGGTCGAAATAAAATTTCATAGAATCAATTATCACAATGCTCGACTAATCAGATATGTCCAGAAATGCACCTAATTAGATGCACACTGATTTTGATGAGCGTCACGAAGTGTCCCCTTGCTCTTGTCCTCAAGTTTAACGTCTCGTGTGTCCAGAAATGTAGGCAATAAACGTCACAGTGTCCCCCAAACTGTGCTTTTCAAGTAAACATAAACAGTTGCATTTACCTTCACCTAACTATAACGCTAACGTTAATCCTAACCTTATTATTAGAAATAGGCACTTGACGCTTAGACTTAACGGGACACTTAGTGATAGATATCAGAATTGAGCGCACATCTAATTAGGTGCAATTCTGGAGATAAGTGTTATTCTGATTGGGCATTTAAACAGTGTGCGCGAATCCGAGAAACCCGCGGTGTTCTTAAAATAAAAAGATATACGCAATGGTTGGCTCCTCCTCCTCCTCCTCCTCCGTCGGACTCGTCAGAGGTACGCAATTTAACAAGGCATATGCCAACGCCTATACGCAGCTTGCGTAGCAAACGTTAGCGAATTGATTTTACGGGCCGCGCAAGAATAGGGCGAGCGTTCTTCCTCTTCTCCGTCACCTTCTCCTTCTCCGTCCCCTTCCCCTTCCCCTTCCCCTTGTTTAGAGACAAAGCTGAATGCTTTTCTTATGTAAATCATGCTGTTCTTATGCTGACCAGCAGCATTTACATAAGAAAAGCAGTGAGTATCAAAACAAGGTCAACTCTGGCCTCGCTTTAATTCAAAGGCCTGGTAACTGAGCACAGAACTGTAAAATGGTCTATTTCTAAACAAATCTTCAGTGATGATTGCTACTCTTGCCCACTGGCCTGATTTCTCCTTCGATTTATCATTTAAATTTTATTATTTTAGCAGCTAATGTACATGCTACCGTGTCAGACGATAGAGCTAAAATGAGAGATTAACTGGCAAAATAATCTTAAATTTAAGACGGTGAATTTTATCTACAAAATGCTTACAGAGATAAAAGCAAACAAAGAATCCCTCATGCATGCCGCTTTCCTTAAAAAAAGGAGGGGTTAGATTTGAAGATTCGTTTTATTGCATGTTATAGTTTAGGCGTTGTTATGCTAGAGAAAAGTGAACCATCTGAGACGAACTTGGGCAATCATTTTTAGTGTGTCTGTCGGAAACTTCAGTGCGTCTTGTAAGATGAGTTCGTCAAGACGCATTATCCGTCTTCAGGGACAGCGGAGCCGGGGGCGCTGGGAGGGGCAAAGCGTACCCCTATTTCAAGCAAAAAATGAAAAAATAAATTAATACTAATTAATATTAACTTTGCCTTTTGTAACTACGTACCACCCAGCAGTTAAAAATCTAAAACAGATACTGATGGAACAATGGAGTCTCATACCAAATCAGCCTTTGCTGAAAACTATTTATTTGAAACCTCCGATAATATCATACAAAAGCGGTAAATCTCTCAAGGATACGCTTGTTAGATCAAAAATCTAACTCTAAGGCTATCGTGCGAGGCGACCGCCAAAACTACATGAGGAGTCCGTGCAGGCCTGTCACTCACTTGCTCTCTCAAGCCTGGGCGTTTTTTCAGGCTTCTTTGCAACTGCTTAAGCCGCTCACTTCACCGTGATGATTACACATCGTAGTCGTATCACATATCACATATCGTATCACATATCGCAGTGCAAGTATGTTACATTTAATCAGTGTATTCTCTGTCATAAAAGCAGTTAATAATTAAGTCACTGTCGCAGAATGACCGTTCTTATTTATTTCAAACCTGATATTAAGTTTTATCGGGTTTGAAATTAACAAAATTAACCTGTTCGTCCTTGAACGGCTCATAAAGTTAAGAACCACACGAAAAGAGGGGGGAGGGGGGAGAGTTGGTGCTCTGAAAAACGAAAACTTGTTCTTTCCAAAGTTTCTTACCGAAACCAATGGAGTCTATTAGCCAGTTGTAACATCGTCAGTAGTGTTTTGATGGCTGATATTTGTGAAAGGGTTATCTCAACCGCTAGTGGGTTACATCCGACCGTACAGAGCCAAGTCTCGGTTCAACCTTCTCTCCCCCCTTCCGCCGGCAGTGGATCCCGAGCTGTGTTCAGTTAGGTTGCGTGACCGGCAGTGACTCTAATGTTATTGGTCGTATTGATGAGTATTGTTGGCTCAAAGAAAACTTGGGCCGCCGAAGGGCAATCTATACTTCCAGCAGTCATATTTATAGCAACTGTCAGCAGACCATGCACAGTGGATCAAAATCCGCCAATCACAACACGCGACGTGGCCGTCTGAGCCGATCTGCTACAGCCAATGGCGATAGTGCTTGTTCTCGTAGCACCATGATCAGCCTTCCCCGTGCTCCGCGAATGCTCCGGTAAGCTTTCCAAGAATTTGCATGTTCTTTTTTCGGTTCAATTGTTTGACTCTTTTGCTGCGATGTGATTGGCCCAAAACCTGCCCTTTTCTACGAATCAGCCCACAATTCTAAGAATTGGCTACAATAGCGTCTCCTTGCATTCTTGCCTCAAACCGTTGGCAAGAAGGTGATTTTTGAGAATTTTAGGACTGACGATTACTTGGAAAAAAGATGACGTGATCAATAGAAAGGGAAACATGACTGCATGTAAGCGGAGGTAAGGCTAAACATTTTCGTTCTGTCAGTCCCTGTTGCTAAACTCGTTTCACATTAACGAGCTGCGTCTATGCATAATCAATAAAACTTATCCTTTCGCCCCGGTTTTTGCATACCCAGTTTTAAATCTGAAGATTTTTTTTGAAAAGAGTAGGGAAAACGATTCACGTCAACCATGCAGCTCTACAAGGACATTACTTCTGGCTGAATCCGACGAAGTTCGTTTTTGTATCGCCAGTGTTTTCCTAGGTCTACTGAGATCTGTACTCGTAATTAAAAATTCCGCCGTCCTTAAACTCTACTTAAAAGATATTCAAGCACTAGCAATGGGGCTCAACCGATGTTGCTGTTCTGTGGAAAATCTTTGGAGATTCATCCGTGAAAAATGGTGTAGGCCGGCATTGCTGATATTTGGCGTGGAGACTTGGAAGATGTTTGATCATTTACCTGGCATTATAATTCACCACAGCTGAAACAAACTATTTCTTTAGATACCTTAACATTTACAGGTCGTTACTTAAATTTGACATGATCTCCAGTAAGATATTTTACTGCAGAAACTACTAGTGATAATGACGGCGAAAACACTTTCACATTTCGTGACATTTTCGAAAGCAAGTCCGCGAAGGCAATGATTTTAATTCGTTTTGCCGTATCTCAAGCTATATTGCCGACGGTTTTGTTTTAAAGTGAAATTTGACGACTGATTCCGGAATCTAGAGAGGTCATTTTCTTTGTGTCTTCACTGAGGACATTGAAGTATACACACTAAAGTAATCCCAGCTGAGCATACCTTGAAGCAGACGTCGATTTCTCCCCAATTAACCAAATGGTTAACTGGTCTTAACTCTTGGTTTTACAGATATCATGAACCGTTCATCTCGCTCCAGATGATCAAAGGTCACACAACTCAGTTTATCAACTGAATAACTATCTGTTCAAAAAGAAAACGGCTATCCTGCATTACCCTATGCATAGTTCTATGCATAGTTACTAACTATACCCAATGTAACCATGAATACACACACACCCAGTTTGCTAGGCTTTAGTTAGCTGGACGTTGGGTAAAAGGCTTCAGAAATATTTAGTACGGATGATATTTGACACACCTGGCTAACTTATCCACTCGATAAACTTATCCAGCCTTTGAACAACCAGGGCTTGATCTACGTAGCTTACTCCGGACACTTCAGTTAAATCCGACCAAAAACAACACGGAGCAAGTGCTACGTCACGAAGTCCTATAACAAATTTAAGTGCCATTAATGACCGCTCAAGTTGTGCGCAGCCCCGCTAAACCGCAAGCGTGGTGATTATATTTTGTATTTTATATTTTCTTCAGTTAACCGCATAAGTATCAACTTGTCCCTCGCTTGCACGCTTCCTCGTGGAACCCTACTTCTTCCAGTATCACAAGGAGGACGTCACTGACTTCAGCGATATCAGCCGGATTGGGAGTGCGAGTCAGTCATTGAATACGAGCGGTGTCAAAGCAAGGGATGCACGATGTCATCTTCTGGACTCAAAGGTTTGTCAAAACCCCTCGTAGCACTGAGTCGGTTGTCATCTTTGCATCGTGCTTCTCGTTTCGAAGGAGAGTTTTGATTGCAATGGTACATAACAGAACGTTGCGTTTATTGATGGTAGAACACAGTTACAGCTGAAGATAGCTCCCACCTTGAGATATATTTCAGTTATAGTTAGAGTTAGAGTTTAGCTGAGATAAATTTGACTTTCAAATTAGCATAATTGGTTCCTAGAGGTCTAACGAACCTCATTCCAGCCCTAGGGTAAATAAAGGCTACTGTTACTGCTACTATTGACTAGTCGATATAAGGAAGTGCAGGCATAAAACACGGAAGAAAGTTTCTTCCTAACAAACAGCGATACTAGTACTAAAGTGTCGCGAGAACTACTTGTAATTGATCAGTGATTTCTTTTATTTTTGCCTATTTACTAAAATGAAAGTATGTATCTATACTCCAGACTGTCGGTCTCTGAGGTGTATTCACTGATTTCAGATGTCCAATGTGCAATATATTCAACAAACACTGATTCATCTCCCAACTTTAAGACGGTATTCACCGTTTGTGTGGTTCAATTTGGGGGCTAGCTGATTCGCTCACGTTTCGCTCATGTTCCCATCGAGTTCCTCGTTGCCTTGCTGGCTTTCATGCAGTTTCGAGGCGGTTGAGATCCTCGCCGGCCTCGATTAACTTCGATCTGTGGTCGGTTGTGAACTCGTAACTGAGTCGTCTGATGTGTGAATACGTTTTGAGAATTTCACCAGCAGGAATACACAGTCTTTTTCATTTGACTGTGTCAAAGCAGGAAGAGGTTTAAAATTTGACTAGTTTGGGACCAGTGGTAGCATCAGCCAAAACTTCTGTTTAATTTAAGACTGACCATTCTAGCTCTACTCAGATGAACTATTCTCTCCCTATATACTGGTATGTTCCTTTAGTCCAACTTATTCTGAATCAATAAATTAACTTAGGTGTCACTGAAGAATCGAATTCCACTCGAAGTCTAGTCGAATGCAGCTACAGACGCTTCACAGCTGTTCTTCAACTTGTTCAGCGTCAGGACTTCTTACCTCCAATTCAGTGGTTATCAAATCACATTCGAATCGGCGCATCTATTCTTTCTTAAAAAAATAAAGAAGCCTAAGCCGTGTATTACACTGTGATAAAACACGATGGGCATTTGAGAACACGAGGGAAATGTAGACAACACGAGCCGCAGGCGAGTGTTGTCTACATTTCTCGAGTGTTCTCAAATGTCCGGAGTGTTTATCACAGTGTAATACACGGCTTAGGCTTCTTCATTTGCTTTATGATATAGAGGTAATGTGGCGAATAACAATAAAACACGCTTTTTCTATGTTTTATACTCTGATAAAACATGGGTTTTTGACCAATCAGAGCGTGCGTAGGATCCTATCTATATTATAATAAGCGATATACGATTAAATCCGCAGATTTGAACAGAGACTTACAATTGAATCTGCACCCTGCACAGATCTTGGGCATATCAAAGTGCAACATGTTGCAACTGTTTGCCAGTGTCGTCGACATTGATCAAGTTTGCGGTACATTTTTGCGCAGTTTGAAGCTTAGTGTACGCTTTACACCGGTTTAGAAGTGCTAAGCCGTTCGTAGGGTCTCTGACTTCAAGCAAACTCGAAGTCTGAGGGAAACTTCTAACTTGAATAACAGTGGCCACCTGGTTTCTCTGAGTAAACGAAGCCCTTGATGCAAGGCTCGAGTTAATGATTATTCTCGTTTCCGACAGGGAAGTCGTACGGTCAGAAACGACCACCTCTGACACACATTTTAAAAAGCATCCTTGAGCGTTATCCAGATGGAGGACAAATTTTAAAGGTATATCGCCAAAGTTAATCCAGTCTTATTAACGTGGAAACGACTCAGTTTCTTGAGCCACTATCACCAACAGTCTGAACTCACTGGTTTTAATCGTTGAAAGCAACAGATTCAGCTTTTTTAATTCAGTGGGTACATAGTTTAGCTTATTGTGAAAAGGTGAATGTTTGAAAAAAAAATGACACAGTTGAGACTATTCCACTGGCAACTCGAACCAGTTGCTGGGAGTTTTTTTTAAACATGATTTAACGAGAAAAGACGCTCGTCTCGTCTCGTCCCAATCTTCTGGTCGTTCTCGTTTAATTTCCTGCCCAGCGAGTCGTCAAGTGTTCGACAGACAAACGAGAGAGAACCAGACTGCCAGCAGTCTACGGTTAGGATTGTGGTAGTTGTAGTGAAACGACGTTATTGTGAAAATGGCCTATTCGCATCAATACTGGCAAGTCGAAGAAGGTTTCTGGATGGAATAGAGTGAAATGAAACTGTCTATAATGGCGCGAACCTTGACCGACAGAGACTTTGGAGCAGTGTTCCTTTTGTCCTGGGCCAATTATAGTGAAAGGCAAGACCATAACTGATGTATTTTAACCCTTTCTGTGCTAGGAAATCATTCAGAATGCAGATGATGCAGAAGCTACCAAAGTCTCTTTTCTACTTGATTCGCGCCTAAACTTCTACGGAAGAAACTCGCTATACAAGCCCAGTCTTGCTAAGTTCCAGGGCCCCGCTTTGTATGCACAAAATGACGCCCTTTTCAAGGAGAGCGACTGGGAAAACCTAGAAAGACTCATGCAAAGCAGCAAGAAGGATGATCCATTGAAAGTGGGCCGATTTGGAATTGGATTCAATTCAGTTTATCATATGACTGGTGAGTCAGAGGAACTTCACTTGAAGTTTGACCCTAATCAGGCTCGAAATGGTTTCTTTGCATCTCGATAAGGAATAAAATGCACTTCGTTACCGTTGAGTTGCATGCGTACGCTGATGACTGTGTCGACAGGGAAGCAGTGAACGTTTGGTTCTCTTCGATGCACCATAGATTACTGCCATTTTATTTTTGTACCGATGATGCTGGAATGAATACAACCTGAAGTCCAACTTCACCCCTACCTTGTTACATAGACAGTGCTGAATAATTAAAGGACTGTCCAGATAATTAACTACTCGGGCCTGGATTTCTTGAATTAAACGACATTTCACTCCTTAAACTCTTTTAACGAAACTTCAAACACCATTAATAATTCATGAGCATAACAGACTATCAAGTCAGCGATAAAAGGTCACGTGCATGAGCTTTATAGCCGATAAAACACTCCTGGTTGGTATTCTTTATGTAAAGAATACTAATAAACATAGCTTTTCCTTGTGTGCTAATAATTTCCTCTCACAGTTTGAACCATTGTTCAGACTTCAGAGGGACACGCTTTTTGTTGAATATTTTTGAAGCTGTTCAAAAAACTCGCAGCACGTGTTTTATAGGGTCTAAAATCACTCGGCTACGCCTCGCGTTTTTAAACCCGATAAAATGCTGCGGCTCGTTTTTAAAGATTACCTAATATTTAGTAATTTTCTTTCCACCATACGTTTAGATCTTCCAAGCATTGTGAGTGGCGACGCTATAGCATTTCTTGATCCACACGAGGTACACTTTGGAAGAAATGAAACAGGTGAACAGTTTTCTTTGAAAGACCAGCCTCTTCGACTGTGCCGAGACCAATTCATGCCATACGAGGACGTCTTGGACTGCAAGATATCCACGCAATTTTATAACGGAACTCTGTTCCGCTTTCCCCTGAGAAGTGAGCCATCTGATTTGTCGAAAAAGAACTACACATCCGATCATGTTCGACAGCTGTTTAATGCACTAAGAAAAGAGGCTTCCGTCATTCTGCTTTTCTTAAAGAACATTGAAGAAATAGCTCTGTTTGAAACCGATTATAATAACATTAAGAAGCACATATTTACTGTAAGATTGAGCGACAGCTGCAGACAACAGATTCGAAATGATAAGAAATCCCTTTTGAATCAAGTAAAGCTCTTGAGCCAAGGACATGTCTCAAACACGAGTCGATCCTTAACCTTAAATGTTGAAGAAGTTAGTGAAGGAAGGTCGTTGCTGAATCACAAGTGGCTTGTTCACCATGAGATCGATGCGCGAGATTCAGGCTTAAAACAGTTGTCTTCGGAGCTGGGTCTCCTTCCATGGATTGGGTTTGCTACTCCATTGGATGCCTCACAACGTCAAGCTCTTTCCTCAACAGGAGGGAGAATCTTCTGCTTCCTACCTCTTCCGCCCGACGCTGAGGCCAAAACTGGTTTTCCAGTTCACATCCACGGCTACTTTGGTTTAACCGACAACCGACGTGGACTTAAATGGCCAGGGCTGGATTGTCAGAATGATCTAACGGCAGAATGGAATGTCAAGTTGTCAGAAAAAGTTGGAAGCCGAGCTTACGCCTCGATGTTGCTCTACCTGATTGAGAGACAGATGAGAGAACCTGGTGAGCCTTTGGCAAAGGCAAACTTAGTGTACTTATCATGGCCGACTGTTCAAGAAGTACAAAGTCACTGGAGACCGGTGATTAACTCTATGTTCTCAATTTTGTTGAAACAGAACGTCTTTTGGACTCCCGCAGATGGTGGCAAATGGTTGACACCCCAAGGTGTTTATCTTGACAGAATGACGGATTCCAGTGAAATCAAAGCAGTGGTTTTGGAAACACTCACGCAAGCAAACGAACCTGTTGTGACGCTACCAAATCACGTGCTGAAGGCTATTGATTGGATGTCATGTACTATCACGCCTGCCTACTTAAGAAACCTTCTCAAGCAGAAACAGAAAGGATCATGGAATATAAATGCTGTTCCAAAGAAGAAGAAGCTTTGTCTGCTGGAGTACGTTTTACAAGACAGAAACCTGACAGATATGCAGGGCATCCCACTCCTTCCCCTGGCAAATGGTAACTTCGTTGAATTCCGCTCACTTGTGTACAGCCATGAGCCTCAAGCTGCTGTCTATGTTTCGTCAACAAGGCATTCGCCTTCTCTTTTTCCCAACATGGAAAGCAAATTTCTCGACACTAGTAATGCCTTAAAATATCCTGCCTTAAAATATCTGTCAAATGCCGCTTCTGATTTAAAGAACCTCCAAGTAAGGCTTCCAATGCAGCTCGTGAAAGTCAACCAGAACATTGCACTAAAGCTTGTACGGCAGATGCTACCAAAAGAATGGTCTGGAAGCAATCACTTGGTTTATTGGTCTCCGGGACAAAACGGACATCCACCTGACTCGTGGTTAGTGTCCGTATGGACATGGATCCAAAATGATTTCCCCGATAACCTCTCGCAACTTGAGGAGCTGCCATTAATTCCTCACACCACATCCGGCCAGCGTACCATAGTGAAGCTGAAAGCATCAAGTCGAGCAATCAGAAAGCATTATCAAGGTGTTTCCTTGCCAATCCACATTGTGTCTTTGCTCGGAAAGCTCGGGTGCATCGTCCTGGAGAGCATGCCGTCTTACGTAAATCACCCTGGTCTACACAAGTACGTTGCCTCTCCGAACTGCCCTGGAGTTCTAAAAGTCTTACAAGCCCTCGGCCGAGACACTTGTGTTGTGAACATTTCAGTGAATTGTTCCACAGAAGAAAAAAGAGCGCTTCGAAGCTTTCTTTCGTCGACGTGGCTCAGTTTTGATCAGCAATGCCTTATTCACTATCTGCCCATTTTTGACGCAGTTGACGGGAAATCCTTCCTCGCTGTTCAAGATAGATTTCAATCTCGTACTGTCGCTCCATTTGGCTTCGAACTTCCAGGATGCTTGCCGATACCTAATGCCTCCAGTATCATATCCCTGAGGGATCACCAATCAACTGACTTATTGCAGCACCTCGGTTTCTCAGCGTTGACTCCGACGACGTTTTTGACGTCAGTTGTCTTCAGTGGCATAAGCAGTGGATTCTACAATCACCATCAGATCTCCACATTGATGTGTTGGGTTCTGAGGCAGTTCAACTACATGCAAGACAACACATTCCGCGAATCACTAAGACATCTTCCGTTTGTCGTTACCAAGAGTAACAGATTAGTCACTCCTTGCGAAGTACTGGATCCCCAAGAGAGCATTTTGCAGCGACTTTTTGAAGGCGATGAGGACAAGTTTCCAAGTAGCGACTTTGCGAAAGGAGACATTCTCCAGACAATGAGGCAACTTGGAATGAGAAGTTTCCCAAACACCCAAGACATTTTGCAAGTTACCAGAACACTCCAGAATTTCGTTGATCCCGTTGCATCGTGTAAGGCATCAGCACTACTAGAGTTCTTGGATCAGAACTCTTCCTTACTCATGTTGGACACAACCCTACTCCAAGGGCTAATGGCTGAAAGATGGGTCCAACGGAAAGAAGATCGTCCCTCTTCCTATCCTAAAGTTATGCCGTGGTTTGAGGGGGAAAGAAGTTTCTACAGTCCACGTGAAGTAGTCAGCCTGTCTAAAGCCAACATGGTGGGAGCCACAATGCCCTTGGTCTCGAAATCTTGCAGTAAAGTTCTTGAAACAGCTTTCGGTTGGAACAACTCGCCTTCTATGGATCATCTTCTTACGCAACTCCGCTCTGCGTGTTCTTCACCACTAAAAGCCATGTCCACCAAAGAGAAGCACTGTTATGAGAACATGTTGAAAGAGATTTACCAGGAGGTATCAAAGAACGTTGACTTGGCCACCGAAATGATTACCGGTGATTCAAGCTTTCAATCGTGGATTTGGCACGGCAACGGGTTTACATCACCACACAAAATGGGCTTTTCTTGTTCCTGCAATATCAACCTCAATCCTTATCTTTATGTCATTCCAAACGATTTCCAAGCGTTTCGGTCGTTGTTTGAACGGTGCGGTGTTCGTTCAACATTTAACGAGGAAGACCTGCTGGATGTTCTTGTAATGATCAAGGAAAAGCACCAGACAGAAGCTGCAATTAAAGATGTAACAGACGACCAGAAACTTTCACGAGACATCCTCCATTGGATGGTTAGAGAAGGAAAGCCGCTAAGTTCTGAACTTCGGCAACGTTTGCTAGTGCCCATCATGACATGGGATAAAACGTTGAAGTTAGTCCTCTGCAGTGAGTGCACCTTTTGCGATGCAACTTGGTTGAAGAAAGGAGGACCAGAGCTACTAAATCAGTTTGCCATGATCCATGACACCATCTCCCCGAAAACTGCTTCTCTGCTAGGTGTTCCACCAATTAGTACGCGAGTCACATGTGCGGAAGCTCTTGGCATCGAACAAACAGGCCCTCACGAGCCAGTGACCTTAAGGCTTAAGAACATTTTGAATGAATACAAGGAAGGCGTTGGCGTTTTCAGGGAACTGGTCCAGAATGCAGATGATGCTGGAGCAACCGAAGTGCAGTTTCTTCTGGACTGGCGCAGTCACCCAACAGAAAGGCTCCTGGCTCCTGGTATGGCAGACTGCCAAGGACCTGCCCTTTTGGTGTACAACGATGGGGTTTTTACAGACGATGATTTGAAAAACATATCAAAGTTGGCCGGTGCCACGAAGAAAGAAGATCTTGAGAAGATAGGCCGCTTTGGGCTTGGTTTCAGCTCAGTTTACCACTTTACAGATGTACCAAGTTTCATAAGTAGAAATTATGCAGTGTTCTTTGATCCACATACAAGTCACCTCCAAGCACAAATATTAAATCCCTCGAAGCCTGGGATCAAGTTGGATCTCAATGTCAATCCTGACTTATTGTGTTTTTCAGACCAGTTTGCTCCTTACAACGGAATGTTTGGCTGCGATACCAGCTGGCCGCAAGGATCTAGAAAGTTCTTTTTCCAAGGAACATTGTTCAGATTTGCATTCCGAACAAAGCGAGGGGAAATTAGTGACAAGATTTACAGTCAGGAGGAGATTCAAAGTATTGCACGTTCTTTTGGAAAATCGTCATCAAGCCTGCTTTTGTTCACCCAAAATGTGCAAAAGGTGAGTTTCTTAGAGGTGGAAAAGACCTCCGCTGGCCAAGAAAAGCCTCATGTTCTGTTTGAGGTGTCGAAAGAAACGGAAAGTTTTTATCTGTCTGACCAGAAATCTGAAAAAGAAACCACGTTTCTTGAAACTTGTGCGATGTGGACAAGGAGAGTCGATGAATGGAATGGTACCCCAAGCAAAACACCTCCTAAACGTTCAGAGCTGGTAACCATTTCTTCAAAAACGAATGGCAAGACTGGAACAGAAAGTCGTGAAACCTGCTCTTGGTTAATCACATCCTGCCTAGGAACTGGCCATTCCTTTCAACTAGCAACAAGCGAAGAAGGTAAAAAACAGGGCTTATTGTCTGCCTCTGGAGTAGCAGGAAGGATTCCCTCCATATCCTCCAGAAATGTGGACGAGGGAGTCTCAAAACCAGAGCCTGTTCTTGGGGAAATGTTTTGCTTTCTACCTCTGTCCATTCCAACCGGTTTACCTGTCCACGTGAACGGGTACTTTGCAGTCACATCCAACCGTAGGGGAATCTGGGAAAGTACTACAGCTGAAACTGGGAGTCTCCAGCCTTTAGAGGTTCGTTGGAACAGAAGCCTCATGGACGATGCATTATCCCAAGCCTACACTCAGCTTCTAGAAGAAATGGTGCTTATGCAAGAGAAGGGAAAGATCTCATTGTACGAAAGTTTTACACTTTGGCCAAATCCAGATACGCTAAAATCGACAGCCTGGGCAGTGCTCGTTAACAGCGTTTATAAAAAAATTGCCAACACTGATTTTCCAATAGTGAATGTGGGAGAAAAATGGCTTCCAATTACCCAGTGCAAATTTCAAGATGAAAAATTGCAAGTGATCCCTAACGGTGAAATTGTCCTTTCAATGCATAATTATCAAGTAGTACAACTGCCTAACTTTGCCAAGAAAGGCTTCAAGCAGGCTGGTTGCGAGCAAATCATTAAAGAGCGAACAATGACTCAAGAAATCTTTCTCAAAGAGGTCTTTTTTCCCAACATCGAGAACATTCCTGGTGATTTACGAGATGGCATTGTCTGTTATCTGATGGACTATTGCTTGCTGGTACATTCCAGGCTTCAATCTGACGCCTTTGGAAACCTCTATGTTTCTTTGCTGACAACAAATCGTTGCATCCCCAGTGGGCCACGTGATGAAGATTTAGCCTCTCCAAAAGACCTCGTAAATCCCAGTGGCGCAGCCGCCCCGTTGTTCACGCCAGAAGACAAGCGATTTCCTTTTGGCACGTGCTACGGCACAAAGGAACGCCTTCTAATGCTTGATAAACTAGGTATGACATCTGACATCCTTGACTGGGACAGTCTGGTGGAGAGAGCAAGGACCGTTCCAGAGATCTGCAGGCTAAGAGGTGAACAGGATGCTCGCAAAAGAGTCAAATGCCTCGTCGAGTATTTAAATGATTATGTCCAAGACCTTGGTAGTCCATCAGATGAAGTCACGGCAGAACTAAGAAGAACTAGCATGTTTCCCGTTCTGAAGAAACCCACAAATTACACCATGAAATGGAGAGGGTCCAGCGATCATGGTGATGGAGTCATGCTCTCCGCTGAAGAAGTCTACACTGAAGAATACAAGTTCGTTGCAGGATCGTCTTGGCCAATCCTTGATGACAGTATGGGCCATGGTTGCGGGAGAATTGATGAGCAAACACGTAATCTCTTTGGATTTGACGCTCGTAAGCCAACTGTCTACGAAGCTCTTTTTCAACTAGACCAGGCTATCAATACTACAATGTACTCCGCAGGGGAAGCCCAGTGTTTGCAACATGTCTGTGTCAGTATATACAGCTATCTTCAAGAGCTCCTTTCAAGGCCTGAGGGCGTTCCCATTGCACAAGAACTGGCCGAACGATCCTGGATATTAATCCAAGGGACGTTTGTTCAATCCTCTCAGGTCGCTTTTACGTGGAATGGAGTTGGCGAACCTTACCTTTATAAGGTTCCACAAACTTTTGCTGAGAACTATCGCCGCCTGTTCCAAGCTACAGGAGTAAGAGAAGATTTCAGCACAGAAGACTTCATACATGCCTTGTATCAGTTCAGCAAGGAAAAGCGAGGAAGCCCCCTTGGTACGGATGAATTTAACGTTACGAGATGTTTGATTGGGAAGCTCTTAGGAGTGCCAGAAGAAATTCTCCAAAAGGAAAACGGCATGATTCCACTACCAGACCACGGCCTGGTTATGCGACCAGCACGAGAGTTAGCCATAAATGATGCTCCGTGGGTGACTTCACAAGTTGATACCCGGTATGTTCACGAACATGTACCCATCGATCTTGCGCACAAGATGGGAGCGGTAGACATTCGTTCGAGGAAGCTGGCTAAAATATCACGTCCAATTGGACAACCATTCGGTCAGCGAGAGGAACTTACTGATCGTTTGAAAGGCATTTTAAAGGCATATCCATGTGACGTAGGGATCCTAAAAGAGCTCGTTCAAAACGCCGACGATGCAGGAGCAACTGAGATACATTTCATTTACGATCCTCGGACACATCCCACCGATCGACTCTTGAGTGAAAACTGGAGTGAATTGCAAGGCCCTGCCCTGTGTGTTTATAACAACCGACCGTTCTTAGAAGAAGATTTGGAAGGTATACAGAGGCTAGGAATTGGAAGCAAAACAGAGGATCCAACGACGACAGGACAGTATGGGATTGGTTTCAATGCAGTGTACCATCTTACGGACTGTCCAAGTTTTATCTCTAATGGCGACACGCTATGTATTCTTGATCCTCACTACCGCTATGCTCCTGGGGCGACAAGAGAAAACCCTGGGCGTCTCATTACACCAATAGGAGACGAGGAACGAGCTGACTACAGAGATATATTTCCTTGTTACCTTGAGGATCATTTCGACTTAAAATCATCAACAATGTTCCGACTTCCCCTGAGAAATGTGATCATGTCCATGAGATCATTAATATCAGAAGAGCAGGTTTCTGAGGAGCAGATAACAATCTTCATGAATTTGTTAAGAAATGAAGCCAAAGAAATTCTTCTTTTTTTAAACCATTTGAAGAAAATTACCCTGTCGAAGATTGAAGAGGGCCAGCTAAAGCAGATATACTCAGTTTCTGCGAAGATATCAGATGAAGATGCTGTGCATCTCGGGCAGCTTTCAGGTCACCTTAAGAGCTCCAAGGCATTGCGAACGAATGAAATTGGATGGTTCGGAATTACATATCCGCTGCTGGTTCAAGACACGTTTCGAGAAGAGAAATGGCTTATTCATCAGTGCATTGGTCTGAAGCCCACTGATGAGAAAGAGGAAGTTCCTGATGGGCAACCTTACGGTTTGCTACCTCGTGGTGGCATAGCAGCCAAGGTGTCAGGGCAGTCAAAGTTTCCATTATCCACTTCCAGCGCCAGGCAAAAACCTAAACATAAAGCCTTTTGTTTCTTGCCTTTACCGTTGGATACAGGTCTTCCTGTCCATGTTAATGGCCATTTCTACCTCGATTCTGCACGTCGAAACTTGTGGCGCGATGGAAACGATCAGGGATTTGGCAGCCAGTGGAACCACTTCGTGAAGACGAAGATTTTGGGCGAAGCCTACGTTTCGGTGTTGTGTGTTGCAAGAGATTTCGTACCTGGGTCAGAAAGTGTTGCACAGGATCTCTTCTCCAAAAATTACCAGATTCTTGAAGGACTGCAATGGTACCATGGTCTCTTTCCTCATTTCCATTCAGTCGCCGACCAATGGGCCATTCTGGCTGAATCATTGTTTTGCAGGATCTGTGGTCAAGATCAGATTTTACTACCCCTGGTGAAGAAATCCACTAGCCAATCGCCTGGTACAAGAACAACTTCGGTAGAACTTAACAGTAGAGAGCCTGAGTGTTATCGCTGTTTTTGGCTACCTCCTTCACAAGGATTCTTCAACACCATGTCAATGCCCGAAGTGGATGAAAAGCGCTGTAACACATTGCTGCAAATTGGCTTCAAGCTCCTTCATTCCTCCCGAAGACTCTTTGAAGACTTCAAGAAAGCAGGCACCAGTGTAAGAGAGATTACTCCTGAGGCTGTGGTCCAGTTCCTTAAAGAAAGTTCTACAAATATAGGTACATTGCCCTGTTCTGTTCAAGAGACAACGCTAGGCTCAGTGGTGGGTGTTCTTAACATTCTGAGTTACTGCATGAAGTCTTCAAAGTTTGTAACAGTCATGCCTGGATTACCTTTGCTGGTAACTGAAGATAAAGTCCTCAGGCGTTTTCAGGAAACTCAACCAGTGTTTCTCAGCCATTTTTATATGTTGGTTCCCGACCAGAGTTCTTTGTTCATCCACCACACACTTGCTTCGCCTTTGTTCCGCATTGAGAAGAAAATATTTGCTGCCAGTCAGCGGGTGGTCAAGAAATTTGACATTCCTGCTTTAGCATCGCTCTTACCAAGCACTGAACATGGCAGTTGGAGAGTGACAAGCGACCTTATCCCCTGGGATCAGAAAAAAGGTCCGTCACAAAAGTGGTTGCAGCTACTTTGGAAGTTTATTATCGAGACTCATCAAAACGACCCGGACAGCTTTTCCCTCAATCCTTTGGACAAATGGCCAGTACTACCTACCAAATCGGGAATGTTAGCTCCGATTTTTAAAGGAAAAGTGATACTTGACCTGACCGACTCCTCGGAGACCTGGTCACCTGGCCAAAGGCACGTTGTAAAATTGTTACAAAGACTTGGATGCCAAGAGGTTGATTACACGCTCATAAGTAACGATGGATGGGGGAAGGTATCTCCCATACTCAGACCATGTGTTTCTCACCCCAATCGTTCGCAAGACGTACTGAAAGTGCTAGACTACCTGATGAAACAAACGCGTATCTCCGGCAAACTTTCTGAAGACGAAATGATTCCAATCCTGCAGTTCCTTCAAGACGATGTAAAGTCTTTGAAACAGGACCATACGTCTTCTTTAATTGTGAAAAGATTGCCATTCTTCAAAACTTTTCATGGAACTTTTGTCAGCCTCGAGAACGTTCCATCAATTTACATCGTACCTATAGCCTTACCCACTGAGGAGTCAGAAGTATGGATGACAGCAAACAACTGTGTGTTCTTGGCACCCCAACCAAAGCTGGACGGCTTGTACCAGGAACTTTTGAACGCAGGCGATAAGACGCACACAGACTGCTACGTCGACTTCATTTTTCCCAAGTTTCCATACCTCAAGCAAACAACACGAATGCTGCACCTAGAGCATGTTAGGCGAAAAATATTGCCAAATCTTTTCAACGACATTCAGCATTCCAGAGTCTTGAATTCTCTGCGAACTTTGGCTTTTATTCCCGATACCTCTGGGAAACCGTGCACGGCCTCGCATTTTTATGACCCAGGAGTGAAAGTTTTTGCGGTGATGCTACCGCCAAAATCGAAGCCACCAAAGCTATTTGACGAGGACTCTGGCTGGTTAGATCTTCTCCGCAAAATTGGACTGAAACAAGAAGTCAGCAAAGATCAGTTTATAACTTTTGCCGAAAACGTGGCCACAGGAGCAGTGCATGCGAACAAGTCCAGTCGGCCTGGTTTGGAGACGAAGTCTGAGGTTCTAGTGAAGCACCTGCTTAACGAACCCTCCCTGCACGATGAAACCTATCTATCTAATCTTTCTACAGTCAAGTTCGTGGCATCTCAAAGGGCTAATGATGAGTTGATTCACCTTCACAAACAGCATTTGGTTGAGAGTGGAAGCCAGGAGCAAAACCCTCCATTTACTCAATTTAAGGATTCAGTCCAATCCAGTTACCAGAGATTAGTTTGGACGACTGCGTCGCTTCTACCTTCTTGGGCCATTCCACACTCACAATTTCCCAAATTAGCGACGTTGCAGATTCGCCAGAAGCCCTCTTTGGATCAGGTCATTGAAAATGTGAAAAATCTCTCTAGGAATGTCTCCAAGCGTGCAGATCGAGAACAGCCTGAGCCCAAACGCCGCCTGCTGAGTCAAATTATGACCGAAGTTTACACCTTTCTCACAGACATGAGCGGTTGTCCAAGTAGTGATTCTTTCGAGTCGTGTTCACAAGCATGTGATACAATTGAACGTTGTCTTTCCTCCGTAGCTTGCATTCTTGTCGAGGGTGGGCGTATATTCGTCCGTTGTGACCAGTTGGCGTATCATCTTGAGGAAGATCTGCCGCCGTACTTGTACAAAGTTCCCCGAGAATATGGAGCCTTTCAGCACTTGTTCAAACGACTTGGGGCAATGGAAAAAGCGACACCTGCACAGTTTGCCAATCTTCTGAGCCGTCTGAAAGAATCAACTGGAGACAAGAAGATGCATATTAATGAGCTGAGCGCCGCAAAGCATGCAGTGTATGGATTGTTTTCTAGTTTGCACGCCTTAAAGGACCGACCAGAGGATCCAGAAACGATTTGTCAAGAGAACCCTTTAGCAGCATTTGAAACCCTTTATCTTCCAAGCAGGGGGCAAAGCCTTCAACGCTCTAGTGATCTGGTGCTCTTTGACTGCCCTCAGTACGCAGGTCGCATTGCGGACACTATGTACGAGTTCGTTGATCGTCTGAGCAAATATAATTTAACGTTTGCGACTAAAGAGCAACTTGTTGATCTTTTACCGGTTCACTTGCGGCCGAAATCGTTGGCATCCCTAGTCAAGGAAGAACTTCATGCAGACTGCAAGGATAAGAAGTGCCGTGACGATGTGGAACGTAAATGCCAAGCGACAGAAGGTCTCCGACAGGTCGTATTTTCTCCTCTGCTCGTGGATGGAATTCTGAGAATTCTCAAGTATCAGTGGCAGAAGGCAAAGTTAACCGATGAAGTTTGCAAGAACGTTCGGAGTTTTCAAAATGAACTAGGCATGAGTTGCATGGAGCTCTTATCCACGGAACTAGTGGAGAATGGATCAGGTACACCTATTCCAGACAGCAAAACAACACAGAGGGTTGAATGCTTTGTAGGACAGGAAAATGGTAAGAAGCACATATTTATCAAACACGGCGGAAGGCCCAACAACATACGCAGAGTTCTCTCCAGGGAGATAAACAAGCTGACAGGGTGTTACATCAGTGATGAGAGCTGGTTACTTCTTTCTAGCATTCTTGAATGCTTAAATCCGCAAGAAATACCATCCATACTCGATAACGCTGGGGTGACGGAAGACAATGAAGCGGGTGACTATCCACAACTGGAACCTGAACTTGGCTCGGAAGTTCCTGAAGAGATTCACCATCTTCTCGTCCAGTACGACGACTTCTATTTCCGACCCAAGGAATTTGTCGCATTTGAAAGGGAAGACTCTACCGATGAAGAACCCAAGTACATCTACGCAAAGGTCCTATATCGAGTTCCAACAGCACAGCCTACCAAACGAAAAAAGGACAGGACAAAGAGGAAGCAAAAAGGAGAGAACGTCCTTCTTAGCCGATACATGATAGACATTGGCACCGAGAAGAGAGAAGTGGATGTGCTAGACCTCTACAAGATCAGAAGACCACAGCAAGATAACGAAGAGGAAGACGCGACAGAAGACGGGCCTGTTTCAGAGTCAGAGGAGCTTGTGCCATACAAGGGAAAGGCTGGACAAAGCGGACAAGCGAAAGCGGGATCGTCAACATCTTCTCAAGGAGCTGCCGAACCTCCCAAGCCTAGAACGCTGGAAAACGCGCTAAAAGAAGTGCGTAAAGCCTTAGCGGAAATTTGGAAACTTCCAGAGGACAAAAGAAAAAAAGCACTTAGACGACTCTACTTGCGTTGGCACCCAGACAAGAATATGGACATGCAAGATATTGCGAACGAGGTCATGAAGTTTATCCAAAACGAGGTGGAGAGGCTATCTAGAGGTGGATCAGCAAACCATAAGCATGGCTCCGCCAGGGAGCAGCCAGATTTCTCAGAGTTCTTCAGGGAGCAGCCAGATTTCTCTGACTTCTTCAGGCAGTGGAATCAAAGAGCTCGGCGACAGCGGTCGAGCTACGAGAACTTCCGTCGCCACAATCCGAGATATACAGGGTTTTCGTCGTCATCCAGAAGACGTTACCAGGCCCCTGGCACACGCCTTGCCAAGATCTGGATGAGTCAAAGCAGAGAGGATCTTCGTACTGTTAAGCATTTGTTGACTGCTCGAGATCCGCTGTATTACCAGGTCTGCTTTCACTGCCATCAAGTCGCGGAAAAGGCTCTCAAAGCAGCCCTGTATGCACTCTCTGGAGTCGCCGACAGTCAGCTGTGTAGTCACGACTTGGTGAAACTAGCTCATGACCTCTCCCTGCTGCCCGGAGGCCCAGAGGTGACCTCACTGGTTGCTCCATTGTCCAACTACTACGATGAGACTCGGTATCCTAACAAGCACGAGCCAGCTAAAGCCCCAAAAGACGTGTTTCAGGATTCTCAGCAGGCCCAAGCGGCGTTGAAAGCAGCCACTGACCTGTTGACCAGACTTGAACGGTGCCTGGGACTGTAATATGATATATTTTTCTCCATTGTACCTTTATTGCATGAGTAATTTGCATGGGAACAAGCAGTGGGAAGAGTTGTTTACCATTTTACTGTGACAAGGATATATCTGGTACCCTAAATTCTGCGAACGCCATCAGAATTGCCCAATTTACGGGTCAAAATTGACGATAGAAGTGAACCTGTAACGACTCTTTTCTTTGCGAGTATTACGTTTACACTTTGTGTAACTACGTTCATTCTAGGTGTTAGTTCGTCAAAACCGATTTCTGTTTCATCTTTAATAATATACATGGAAATTTTTCACCATACTGATTGGCTGAGAGCATGTCATTTAATCCCAAACAGTGCAGAAAGTTGAAATTGAGTGCAAAAAGTTCAAATTGTGTGCAGAGAGTTGAAATTAAATTTTTTCATGTATATTATTAACAAGTAATCAAATGATTTCGAGTACAATTTGGAATAAATAAGCACTCGTAAATTTTTCGAAGACTACAAATTGCACTCGCCCTACGGGCTCGTGCAATTTTTTGTAGTCTTTGAAAAATTTATTCCAAATTGCACTCGAAATCATTTGATTACCTATACAAATCAAACCAAAATTTAGGAGGGCTCATTTGCTTCTAATTGCTCGAGAAAAATCATGTTACTTTTAAAAAATTGCGAGACGGGTGGCTTGGATTGTTCGAAGTGTTTGTTTTTCGTTTCGGCATAGAATTGTGAATTTTTTTGGTAATTTCCTTCTCGAAACACATTTTTTTCAAACGGACAACCCAAAAGAATTGCTTTTACGGTGTTCTCGTATTTTTTTGCACTGAATTACCCTTTTTTTGCATTGTGTTTTCACCGTGTTACCTGCATGAAAACTGCACTTCTTAGCCAATCAGAATCAAGACAAGGTTGCGTAAGGGAACCTCTCTGTGAAATTGGAAATATTTGACATTTTGAAAGTTGCGAAAGAAACATAAACGTTAAAGAAAGTAACATTTGGTTACCGATAGTATATACAGGAGATCTCAATTCTCAATTTTTACCCTGGCCTAGTCCTGCTCCTCCAGGATGTACTGCGGGGGGGGGGGGGGG
>BLFK01000460.1:351677-372310 GCA_014634185.1 Astreopora myriophthalma
GTGTTCAGTTAGGTTGCGTGACCGGCAATGACTCTGATGTAATTGGTCGTATTGATGAGTATTGTTGACTCAAAGAAAACTTGGGGCACCGGAGGGCAATCTATTCTTCCTGCAGTCATATTTATAGCAACTGTCAGCAGATCATGCACGGTGGATCAAAAATCCGCCAATCACAACACGCGACGTGGCCGTGTGAGCCGATAAAGATAGTGCTCGTTCTCGTGGTACCATGGTCAATTCTCCCCATGTTCCGCGAATGCTCCTGTAAGCCTTCCAAGAATTTGCGTTCTCTTCCGGTTCAATTGTTTGACTCTTTTGCTGCGATGTGATTGGCCCAAAACCTGCCCTTTCCTTAGAATCAGGCCACAATTCTAAGAATTAGCCACACTAGCGTCTCCTTGCATTGTTGTCTCAAACTGTTGGCAAGAAGGTGATTTTTGAGAATTTTAGCACTGACAATTACTTGAAAAAAAGATGACGTGATGTATAGAAAGGGAAACAGGACTGCATGTAAGCTGAGGTAAGGCTAAATGTTTTCTTTGTCAGTCCCTGCTGCTAAACTCGTTTCACATTTAGTATCAAGAAGCTGCGTCTTTGCATAATCAACAAAACCTATCCTTTTGCCCCGGTTTTTGCATACCCAGTTTTAAATCGAAGACTTTTTTTGAAACGATTAAGGAAAACGATTCGGGTCGACCATGCAGCTATACAAGGACATTACTTCCGGCTGAATCCGGCGAAGTTTCGTTTTTGTATCGCCAGTGTTTTCTTAGGTCTACTGACATCTGTACTCCTAATTAAAATTTCTCCGTGCGGTCCTTAAACTCTGCTTAAAAGATTTGGGGCCCAAATGATGTTGTCGTTCTGTGGAAAATCTTAGGAGATTCATCCAAGAAAAATGGTGTCGGCCAGCATTGCTGATATTTGGCGTGGAGACTTGGAAGGTGTTTGATCTTTTAGCTGGGATTATAATTCACCACAGCTGAAAACACAAGCTATTTCTTTAGATACCTTAACACTTACAGGTCGTTACTTAAATTTGACATAATCTCCAGCAAGATATTTCACTGCAGAAACTACTAGTGATAATGACGGCGAAAACACTTTCACATTTCGTGACATTTCCGAAAACAAGTCCGCGAAGGAAATGATTTTAATTCGTTTTGCGGTATCTCAGGCTGTATTGCCGACGGTTTTGTTTAGAAGTGAAATTCGAAGACTTATTCCGGAATGTAGAGAAGTCGGTTTCTTCTTGTCTTCACTGAGGACATTGAAGTATACACACTAAAGTAATCCCAGCTGAGCATGACTTGAAGCAAACGTCGTCCACAATTAACGAAGTGGTCAACTGGTCTTAACTCCTGGTTTTACAGGTATCATGAACTGTTCATCTTGCTCCAGATGATCAGAGGTCACACAACTCAGTTTATCTACTGAATAACTATCTCTGTTCAAAAAGAAAACGGCTATCCTGCATTACCCTATGCATCGTTACTAACTAAGTCCTATGTAACCATGAATACACACCCAGTTTGCTAGGCTTCAGTTAGCAGGAAGTTGGGTAAAAGCGTTCAGAAATATTTAGTACGGATGATATTTAAGACAGCATGCTGATTTATCCGCCCTATAAAGTTATCCAGCCTTTGAACAACCAAGGCTTGATTTGTGACTACTGAATCACCACGTAGCTTACTCCGGGCGCTTGAGTTTAATGCGATCAAAACCAACACAGAGCAAGTGCTATGTCACGAAGTCCTATAACAAATTTAAGTACCATGAACGACAGCTCAAGTTGTGCGCAGCCCCGCTAAACCGCAGCAGTCGTGATTATATTTTATATTTTGTATTTTCTTCAGTTAATAAGTATCAACTTGTCCCTCGCTTGCACGCTTCCTCGTGGAACCCTACTTCTTCCAGTATCACAAGAAGGACGTCACTGACTTGATATCAGCCGGATTGGGAGTGCGAGTCAGTCACTGAATACGAGCGGTGTCAAAGCAACGGGCGCACGATGTCCTCTTCCGGACTCAAAGGTTTGTCAAAGCTCCACGTAGCCCTGAGTCGGTTGTCATTTTTGCATCGTGCTTTTCGTTTCGAAGGAGAGTTTTGATTGTAATGTGACATAGAGAACGTAACATTTACTGATGGTAGAACACAGTTACAACTGAAGGTAGCTCCCACCTTGAGACATATTTGAGTCAGAGTTAGAGTTGAGTCGAGATATATTTGAGTTTCAAATTAGCATAATTTGTTCCTAGAGGTCTAACCAACCTCATTTCAACCGGAGGGTAAATAAAGGCTACTAGTACCGCTACTACTACTACTACTACTACTAACTAGTCGATATTAGGAAGTGCAGGGATAAAATACGAAGGAAAGTTTCTTCTTAACAAACAGCGATACTAGTACTAAAAGTGTCTCGAGAACTACTTGTAATTGATGATTTCTTTTACTTTTGCATATTCGCTAAAATGAAAGAATATGTATCTATACTCGAGACTGTCGGTCTCTGAGGTGTATTCACTGATTTCGGATGTCCAATGTGCAATATGTTGAACTTTACGACACTGATTCATCTCTCAACTTTAAGACGGTACTGTTGTTTGTGTGGTTCAATTTGAGGGCTAGTTGATCCGCTCACGTTTCGCTCATGTTCCCATCGAGTTCCTCGTTGCCTTGCTGGCTTTCAGTTTCGAGGCGGGTGAAATCCTCGCCGGCCTCGATTAACTCTGTGGTCGGTTGTGAACTCGAAACTGAGTCGTCTGATGCGTGAAGACGTTTTAAGAATTTCACCAGCAGGAATACACAGTCTTTTTCATTTGATTGCGTCAAGGCAGGAAAAGGTTTGAAATTTAACTAGTCTGGGACCAGTGGTAGCACTAGCCGAAACTTGAGTTTAATTTCAGACTGACCACTCAAGCTCTAGGCAGATGAACTATTCTCTCCCTATATACTGGTATGTTCCTCTAAGTCCAACTTGAATTTAACGTTATTCTGAATTAACAAATTAACTTAGCTGTCACTGAAGAATCGAATTCCACTCGAAGTCTAGTCGAATGCAACTACACACACTTCACAACTGTTCTTCAACTTGTTGAGCGTCAGGACTTCTTACTTCGATTTCAGTGGTTATTAAATCACCTTTGAATTGGCGCATATATTCTTTGTTAAGCGAGATACGATTAAATCCGCAAATTTGAACCGAGACTTGCAATTGAATCTGCGCCCTACACAAATCGTAGGTGTATCAAAGTACATGCACTGTTTGCCAGCGTCGCAGACATTGATCAAATTTGTGTTACATTTTCGAGCAGTTTGAAGCTCAGTGTAAGCTTTACACCGGTTTAGAAGTGCTAAGCCGTTCGGAGGGTCTCGGACCTCAAGCCAAACTCGAAGTCTGAGGGAAACTTCTAACTTGAATAAGAGTGGACCCCTTATTTCACTGAGTAAACGAAGCACTTGATGCAAGGCTCGCGTTAATAATGTTTCCCGTTGCCGACAGGGAAGTCGTACGGTCAGAAACGGCCACCTCTGACACACATTTTAAAAAGCATCCTTGAGCGTTATCCAGATGGAGGACAAATTTTAAAGGTATGTCGCCAAAGTTGATCCAGTCTTGTTAACGTGGAAACGACTCATTTTGTTTTTAACCTTGCGCCATTATCACAATCTGAACTCACTGTTTTTAATCGTTGAAGCCAACAGATTCAGCTTTTTTCATTGAGTGGGTACATAGTTTAGCTTATTGTGAAAAGTGAATGTTTGGAAAAAATGACATGACACGGTTGAGATTATTCCATTGGCAACTCGAACCAATTGTTGGGAGTTTTCTTTTCTTCTTGCTCATTTAACATGTTTTTGAAACCTTTAATGCAAGCCAACAGTCTCTTGGAACTTTTTTGCTGACAAGTAATTCAGTGCACACTGACCAGAGTGGTGCTGAGTTAGTTTAAATGTCCTTCGATTTGGGCCCTCAACGTTAAGAAACAATGTTCCCCGCAGGCGGTGAATCATGGAACAGTCTAGAATGCTATAACAACCCTTTGTGCTTCGAGGAGTGTGCCCATCACTCTTCAATTGGTATTAACTGAAATGTCATCGATGTTCGTTTCATTATCGGTCCAATGGCTTGA
Source organism: Astreopora myriophthalma (assembly GCA_014634185.1). Taxonomy (NCBI): domain Eukaryota; kingdom Metazoa; phylum Cnidaria; class Anthozoa; order Scleractinia; family Acroporidae; genus Astreopora; species Astreopora myriophthalma. The sequence continues at coordinate 355,811 of BLFK01000460.1, forward strand.
CGACATAATCGAATTTGGCAAGGAAAACAGCCACTAACGATTTGATTAGGGACTTGATTGAATTGATTACAATAGAGCAGTCACTTTCACGGTGACGTCGTTTTGCCAAACCTACCACAATTCACTTCGTTTTTCTTTTGTTATTTAAATGTTGGGATCCCAGTGGGAGTTGAATACAGTAGTCGTAATTTGCATCGGAAAACCAAAACATTTAGGTTACATAGTTTGCCGTTCGCCTTTTTTGGTCCGCCGAGTCTCAATCTCAAGCAAGCTTGCTCACAAAAAGTAGTGTGAAGGGACTAGGGCGCGACGAGAAAAGACGCTTGTCACGTCTCGTCCCGATCTTCTCGCCGTTCACGTTTAATTTCGTGTCTAGCGAGTCGTCGAGTGTTCGACGGACAAACGAGAGAGAACCAGACTGCCAGCGGTCTACGGTTAGGATTGTGTAGGATTGTGTAGGATTGTAGTGAAACGACGTTATTGTGAAAATGACCTATTCACATCAATACTGGCGAGTCGAAGAAGGTTATGGATGAAATAGAGTGAAATGAAACTTTCTAATGGCGCGAACCTTGAGCAACAGAGACTTTGGAGCAGTGGCGGTTCCTTTTGTCCGAGGCCAATTATAGTGAAACTTAAGATCATAACTGATGTATTTTAACGCTTTCTGTGCTAGGAAATCATTCAGAATGCAGATGATGCAGAAGCTACCAAAGTCTCTTTTCTACTTGATTCGCGCCCAAACTTCTACGGAAGAAAGTCACTATACAAGCCCAGTCTTGCTAAGTTCCAGGGCCCCGCTTTATATGCGCAAAATAACGCCCTTTTCAAAGAGAGCGACTGGGAAAACCTAGAAAGACTCATGCAAAGCAGCAAGAAGGATGATCCATTGAAAGTGGGCCGATTTGGAATTGGATTCAATTCAGTTTATCACGTGACTGGTGAGTCAGTGAAACTTCACTTGAAGTTTATCTAAGGAGGTTCGAAATAGGTTTTTTGCATCTCGATAAGGAATGAAATACTACTGTTGAGTTGTATGCCTATGCTGATCACTGTGTCGACAGGGAAGCTGTGAAACTTTCTCTTCAATGTGCTATAGATTGACTGCTATTTTATTTTTGCATCCACCACGCTGCATAACATTAGAGCGTTAATCAATACAACCTCAGGTCCAACTTCACCCCTGCGCTGTTGCATGGACAGTGCTGAGTAATTAAAGGGGCTGTCCAGATAATTAACCACGCGGGCTCGCTAATAAGAAGATAAACTCTCTTAACAAAACTGAATATTTAAGAATTGCTTTCCACCATACGTTTAGATCTTCCAAGCATTGTGAGTGGCGACGCGATAGCATTTCTAGATCCACACGAGGTACACTTTGGAAGAAATGAAACAGGAGAACAGTTTTCTTTGAGAGACCAGCCTCTTCGACTGTGCCGAGACCAGTTCATGCCATACGAAGACGTCTTGGACTGCAAGATATCCACGCAATTTTATAACGGAACTCTGTTCCGCTTTCCCTTAAGAAGTGAGCCATCTCATTTATCGAAAAAGAACTACACCTCCGATCAAGTTCGACAGCTGTTTGATGCACTAAGAAAAGAAGCTTCCGTCATTCTTCTTTTCTTAAAGAACATTGAAGAAATAGCTCTGTTTGAAACCGATTGTAATAACACTAAGAAGCACATATTTACTGTAAGATTGAGCGACAGCTGCAGACAACAGATTCGAAACGATAAGAAATCCCTTTTGAATCAAGTAAAGCTCTTGAGCCAAGGACGTGTCACAAACACAAGTCGATCCTTAACCTTAAATGTTGAAGAAGTTAGTAAAGGAATGTCGGTGCTGAATCACAAGTGGCTTGTTCACCATGAGATCGATGCGCGAGATTCAGCCTTAAAACAGTTGTCTTCAGAGCTGGGTCTCCTTCCATGGATTGGGTTTGCTACTCCACTGGATGCCTCACAGCGTCAAGCTCTTTCCTCAACGGCAGGGAGAATATTCTGCTTCCTACCTCTTCCGCCCGATGCTGACGCCAAAACTGGTTTTCCAGTTCACGTCCACGGCTACTTTGGTTTAACCGACAACCGACGTGGACTTAAATGGCCAGGGCTGGATTGTCAGAATGATCTCACGGCGGAATGGAATGTCAAGTTGTCAGAAAAAGTTGGAAGCCAAGCTTACGCCTCGATGTTGCTCTCCCTGATTGAGAGACAGATGAGAGAACATGGTGAGCCTTTGGCAAAGGCAAACTTAGTGTACTTATCATTGCCGACTGTTCAAGAAGTACAACGTCACTGGAGAGGGGTGCTGAAGTCTATGTTCGCAATTTTGTTGCAACAGAACGTCTTTTGGACTCCCGCTGATGGTGGCAAATGGTTGAGACCCCAAGATGTTTATCTCGACAGAATGACGGATTCCAGTGAAATCAAAGCAGTGGTTTTGGAAACACTCACGCAAGCAAACGAACCTGTTGTGACGCTACCAAATCACGTGCTGAAAGCCATCGATTGGATGTCATGGCCTACCAATACTATCACGCCTGCCTACTTAAGAAACCTTCTCAAGCAGAAACAGAGAGGATCATGGAATATAAATACTGTTCCAAAGGCGAAGAAGCTTTGTCTGTTGGAGTACGTTCTACAAGACAGAAACCTGACAGATATGCAGGGCATCCCACTCCTTCCCCTGGCAAATGGTAGCTTCGTTGAATTCCGCTCACTTCAGTACAGCCGTGAGCCTCACGCTGCTGTCTATATTTCGTCAACAAGGCATCCGCGTTCCCTTTTCCCCAACATGGAAAGCAAATTTCTGGACGACGGTATCCATTCTCCTCCCTTACAATATTTGTCAAATACCGCTTCTGATTTAAAGAACCGCCAAGTGAAGCTTCCAATGCAGCTTGTGAAAGTAAACCAGGACATTGCACTGAAGCTTCTGCGGCAGATATTGCCACCAGAATGGTCTGGAAGCAATCATTTGGTTTATTGGTCTCCGGGACAAAACGGACATCCACCTAACTCGTGGTTAGTGTCCGTATGGAGATGGATCCAAAATTATTTCTCCGATAACCTCTCACAACTTGAGGAGCTGCCATTAATACCTCACACCACATCCGGCCAGTGTACCATAGTGAAGCTGAGAGCATCTAGTCTAGCAATCAGAGAGCATTATCAAGGTGTTTCCTTGCCAGTCCATGTTGTGTCTTTGCTCAAAAAGCTCGGGTGCATCGTTCTGGAGAACATGCCGTCTTACGTAAATCACCCTGGTCTACACAAGTACGTTGCCTCTCCGAACTGCCCTGGAGTTCTGAAAGTCTTACAAGCCCTCGGCCAAGACACTTGTGCTGTGAACGTTTCAATAAATTGTTCCGCAGGAGAGAAAAGAGCGCTTCGAAGCTTTCTTTCGTCGACGTTGCTCAATCCTGGTCAGCAATGCCTTCTTCGCTGTCTGCCTATTTTTGACGCAGTTGATGGGCAATCTTTCCTTGCTGTCCAGAATGGATATCAGTCTCGTACTGTCGCTCCATTTGGCTTCGAACTTCCGGAATGTTTGCCGATACCTAATGCCTCCAGTATCATATCGCTGAAGGATCTCCAGTCAAATGAATTATTGCAGCGCCTCGGTTTCTCAGCGATGATTCCGACGACGTTTTTGACTTCAGTTGTCTTCAGTGGCATAAGCAGTGGATTCTACAATCACCATCAGATTTCCACATTGATGTGTTGGGTTCTGAGGCAGTTCAACTATACGCAAGACAACACATTCCGTGAATCACTAAGACATCTTCCGTTTGTCGTTACCAAGAGTAACAGATTAGTCACTCCTTGCGAAGTACTGGATCCCCAAGAGAGCATTTTGCAGCGACTTTTTGAAGCCGATGAGGACAAGTTTCCAAGTAGCGACTTTGCGAAAGGAGACATTCTCCAGACAATGAGGCAACTTGGAATGAGAAGTTCCCCAAACACCCAAGACATTTTGCAAGTTGCCAGAACACTGCAGAATTTCGTTGATCCCGTTGCATCGCGTAAGGCATCAGCACTCCTAGAGTTCCTGGATCAGAACTCTTCCTTACTCAAGTTGGACAGAACCTTACTTCAAGGGCTAATGGCTGAAAGATGGGTCCAACGGAAAAAAGATCGTCCCTCTTCCTATCCTAAAGTTATGCCGTGGTTTGAGGGGGAAAGACGTTTCTACAGTCCACGTGAAGTAGCGAGCCTGTCTAAAGCCAACATTGCGGGGGCCACAATGCCCCTGGTCTCGAAATCTTGCAGTAAAGCTCTGGAAACAGCTTTAGGTTGGAACAACTCGCCTTCTATGGATCATCTTCTTGCGCAACTCCGCTCTGCATGTTCTTCATCACTAAAAGCCATGTCTACCAAAGAGAAGCATTGTTATGAGAACATGTTGAAAGAGATTTACCAAGAGGTATCAAAGAACGTTCACTTGGCCACCGAAATGATTACCGGTGATTCAAGCTTTCAATCGTGGATTTGGCACGGCAGCGGGTTTACATCACCACACAAAATGGGCTTTTCTTGTTCCTGCAATATCAACCTCAATCCTTATCTTTATGTCATTCCAAACGATTTCCAAGCGTTTCGTCCGTTGTTTGGACGATGCGGTGTTCGTCCAACATTTAACGAGGAAGACTTGCTGGATGTTCTTGTAATGATCAAGGAAAAGCATGAGACAGAAGTTGCAATTAAAGATGTAACAGACGACCAGAAACTTTCACAAGACATCCTCCATTGGATGGTTAGAGAAGGAAAGCCGCTAAGTCGTGAACTTCGTCAACGTTTGCTAGTGCCCATTATGACGTGGGATAAAACGTTGAAGTTAGTCCTCTGCAGTGAGTGCACCTTTTGCGATGCAACTTGGTTGAAGAAAGGAAGACCAGAGCTACTAGTTACAAATCAGTTTCCCATGATCCATGACACCATCTCCCCGAAAACTGCTTCTCTGCTAGGTGTTCCACCAATTAGCACGCGAGTCACATGTGCGGAGGCTCTTGGCATCGAACAAACAGGCCCTCACGAGCCAGTGACCTTAAGGCTTAAGAACATTTTGAACGAATACAAGGAAGGCGTTGGCGTTTTCAGGGAACTTGTCCAGAATGCAGATGATGCTGGAGCAACCGAAGTGCAGTTTCTTCTGGACTGGCGCAGTCACCCAACGGAAAGGCTCCTGGCTCCTGGTATGGCAGACTGCCAAGGACCTGCGCTTTTGGTGTACAACAATGCGGTTTTTACAGACGATGATTTCAAAAACATATCAAAGTTGGCCGGTGCCACGAAGAAAGAAGATCTTGAGAAGATAGGTCGCTTTGGGCTTGGTTTCAGCTCAGTTTACCACTTTACAGATGTACCAAGTTTCATAAGTAGAAATTATGCAGTGTTCTTTGATCCACATACAACTCACCTCCAAGCGCAAATATCAAATCCCTCGAAGCCTGGGATCAAGTTGGATCTCGAAATGAATCCGGACAACTTATTGTATTTTTCAGACCAGTTTACTCCTTACAACGGATTGTTTGGCTGCGAGACCAGCTTGTCGCAAGGATCTAGGAAGTTCTTTTTCCAAGGAACATTGTTCAGATTTGCATTCCGAACAAAGCGTGGGGAAATTAGTGACAAGATTTACAGCCAGGAGGACATTCAAAATTTCGCATGTTCTTTTAAAGGATCGTCATCAAGCCTGCTTTTGTTCACCCAAAATGTGCAAAAGGTGACTTTCTTAGCGGTGGATAAGACTTCAGCTGGCCAAGAAATGCCTCGTGTTCTATTTGAAGTGTCGAAGGAAACCGAAAGTCTTCATCAGTCTGACCAGAAATCTGGAAAAGAAACCACGTTTCTTGAAACTTGTGCGACGTGGACAAAGCAAGTCGCAGAATGGAACGGTACCCCAAGCATAACACCTCCTAAACGTTCAGAGCTGGTAACCATTTCTTCAAAGACGAATGGCATGACTGGAACAGAAAGTCGTGAAAACTGCTCCTGGTTAATCACATCCTGCCTAGGAACCGGCCATTCCCTTCAAATAGCAACAAGCGAAGAAGGTAAACAACAGGGCCTATTGTCTGCCTCTGGACTAGCGGGAAGGATTTCCTCCATATCCCCTAGAAATGTGGACGAGGGAGTCTCAAAACCAGAGCCTGTTCTTGGGGAGCTGTTTTGCTTTCTTCCGCTGTCAATTCCAACCGGTTTACCTGTCCATGTGAACGGGTACTTTGCAGTCACAACAAACCGTCGGGGAATCTGGGAAAGTACTACAGCTGAAACTGGGAGTCTCGAACCCTTAGAGGTTCGTTGGAACAGAAACCTCATGGACGACGCATTATCCCAAGCCTACATTCAGCTTCTACAAGAAATGGTGCTCATGCAAGAGAACAGAAAGATCTCACTGTACGGAAGTTTTACACTTTGGCCAAATCCAGATACCCTAAAATCGACAGCGTGGACAGCGCTCGTTAACAGTGTTTATCAAAAAATTGCCAACACTGATCTTCCAATAGTGAATTTGGGAGAAAAATGGCTTCCAATAACCCAGTGCACATTTCAAGATGAAAAATTGCAATTGATCCTTAACAGTGAAACTGTCCTTTCAATGCATAATTATCAAGTAGTCCAACTGCCTAAGTTTGCAAAGAAAGGCTTCGAGCTGGCCGGTTGTGAGCAAATCATCAAAGAGCAGACAATGACTCAAGAAATGTTTCTCAAAGAGGTTTTTTTTCCCAACATCGTGAACATTCCTGGTGATGTGCGAGATGGCATTGTCTGTTATCTGATGGACTATTGCTTGCTGGAACATTCTACTCTTCAATCTGACGCCTTTAGAAACCTCTATGTTTCTTTGCTGGGAACAAATCGTTGCATCCCCTGTGGGTCACGTGATGAAGATTTAGCCGCTCCAAAAGACCTCGTAAATCCCAATGGCGCAGCCGCAGCGTTGTTCACGCCAGACGACAAGCGATTTCCAGTTGGCACATGCTACCGCACAAAAGGACGCCTTCTAATGCTTGATAATCTAGGTATGATATCTGACATCCTTGACTGGGACAGTCTTCTGGAGAGGGCAAGCACCGTTCCAGAGATCTGCAGGCTAAAAGGTGAACAGGATGCTCGGAAAAGAGTCAAATGCCTCGTCAAGTATTTAAATGATCATGTCGAAGCCCTTGGTAGCCCATCAGATGAAATCACGGCAGAACTAAGAAGAACTAACATGTTTCCCGTTCTCAAGAAACCCACAAATTACACCATGAAATGGAGAGGGTCCAACGCAGTCAGCATTCTGTCCGCTGAAGAAATGTACAGTGAAGAATACAAGTTTGTCGCGGGATCGTCTTGGCCAATCCTCGATGACAGTATGAGCCTTGGTTGTGGAAGACTTAATGAGGAAACACATAATCTCTTTGGATTTGACGCTCGTAAGCCAACTGTCTGCGAAGCTCTTGTTCAACTGGACCAGGCTATCGATACTACAGTGCACTCGGCAGGGGAAGCCCAATGTTTGCAACATGTTTGTGACACTATATACAACTACCTTCAAGAGCTCCTTTCAAACCCTGAGGGCAAGATCATTGCACAAGAACTGGCCGAACGATCCTGGATATTAATCCAAAGGAAGTTTCTTCCGTCCTCTCAGGTCGCTTTTACGTGGAATGGAGTCGGCGAACCTTACCTTTATGAGATTCCACAAACTTTCGCTGAGAATTATCACCGCCTGTTCCAAGCTACAGGAGTAAGAGACAATTTCACCACAGAAGACTTCATACATGCCTTGTATCTGTTCAGCAAGGAAAAGAGGGAAAGGCCTCTTGGTACGGATGAATTTAAGGTTACAAGATGTTTGATTGAGGAGCTCTTAGGAGTGCCAGAAGAAGTTCTCCAAAAGGAAAGCGGCATGATTCCACTACCAGACGACAGCCTGGTTATGCGACCAGCACGAGAGTTAGCCATAAATGATGCTCCGTGGGTGACTTCACAAGTTGATACCCGGTATGTTCACGAGTACGTACCCATCCATCTTGCACACAAGATGGGAGCGGTAGATATTCGTTCGAGGAAGCTGGCTAAAATATCACGTCCAATTGGACAAGCATTTGGTCAGCGAGAGGCACTTACTGATCGTTTGAAAGGCATTTTAAAGGCGTATCCATGTGACGTAGGGATCCTAAAAGAGCTCATTCAAAACGCTGACGATGCAGGAGCAACTGAGATACATTTCATTTACGATCCTCGGACACATCCCACCGATCGACTCTTGAGTAAAAACTGGAGTGAATTGCAAGGGCCTGCCCTGTGTGTTTACAACAACAGACCGTTCTTAGAAGAAGATTTGGAAGGTATGCAGAGGCTAGGAATTGGAAGCAAAACAGAGGATCCGACGAAGACAGGACAGTATGGGATTGGTTTCAATGCAGTGTACCATCTTACGGACTGTCCAAGTTTTATCTCTAATGGCAACACGTTATGTATTCTTGATCCTCACTGCCGCTATGCTCCTGGGGCGACAAGAGAAAGCCCCGGGCGTCTCATTGCACCAATAGGAGACGAGGAACGATCTGACTACAGAGATGTATTTCCTTGTTACCTTGAAGATCATTTCGACTTAACATCATCAACAATGTTCCGACTTCCCCTGAGAAAGGTGATAATATCCAAGAAATCATTCATATCAGAAAAGCAGGTTTCTCACGAGCAGATAACAAACTTCATGAGTTTGTTTACAACTGAGGCCAAAGAAATTCTTCTTTTTTTAAACCATTTGAAGAAAATCACCCTGTCGAAGATTGAAGAGGGCCAGCTAAAGCAGATATATTCAGTTTCTGCGAAGATATCAGATGAAGATGTTGTGCGTCGTGGGCAGCTTTCAGATCACCTCAAGAGCTCCAAGGCATTGCGAACGAATGAAATTGGATGGTTTGGAATTACATATCCACTACTGGTTCAAGAGAGGTGTCAAGAAGAGAAATGGCTCATTCATCAGTGCATCGGTCTGAAGCCCACTGATAAGACAGAGGAAGTTCCTGATGGGCGACCTTATGGTTTGCTACCTCGCGGTGGCATAGCAGCAAAGGTGTCAGAACAGTCAAAGTTTCCATCATCCACTTCCAGGTCAAAACCTAAACATAAAGCCTTTTGTTTCTTGCCTTTACCGTTGGATACAGGTCTCCCCGTCCATGTTAATGGTCATTTCTACCTCAATTCTGCACGTCGAAACTTGTGGCGTGATGAAAACGATGAGGGATTTGGCAGCCAGTGGAACCACTTCTTGAAAGCGAAGGTTTTGGCCGAAGCCTACGTTTCGGTGTTGTTTGTTGCAAGAGATTTCGTACCTGGGTCAGAAAGTGCTGCAGAGGATCGTTTCTCCAAAAAGTACCAGATTGTTAAGGGACTGCAATGGTATCATGGTCTCTTTCCTCATTTCTATTCAGTCAACGACCAATGGGCCATTCTGGCTAAATCATTATTTTGCAGGATTTGTGGCCAAGGTCAGAAGTTACTACCCATGGTGAGGAAATCCACTGGCCAAGCGCCTGGGACAAGTACAAGGTCAGTAGAAGTTAACAGTAAAGAGCCTGCGTGTTGTTATCGCTGTTTTTGGCTATCTCCTTTACGAGGATTCTTCAACACCATGTCAATGACCGTGGTGGATGAAAAGCGCTGTGACATGTTACTGCAAATTGGCTTTAAGCTCCTTTATTCCTCCCAAACACTCTTTGAAGACTTCAAGAAAGCAGTCACCAGTGTAAGACAGATTACTCCTGAGGCTGTGGTTCAGTTTCTTAAAGAAAGTTCAGCAAATATTGGTACATTGCCCTGTTCTGTTCAAAAGACAGCACTAGGCTCAGTGGTGGGTGTTCTTAACATTCTGAGTTACTGCATGAAGTCTCCAAAGTTTGCAACAGAGATGATTGGATTGCCTTTGTTGGTAACTGAAGACGGAGTCCTTAGGCATTTTCAGGAAGCTCAACCAGTGTTTCTCAGCCATTTTTATACGTTGGTTCCCGACCAGAGTTCTTTGTTCATCCACCACACACTTGCTTCGCCTTTATTCGGCATTGAGAAGGACATATTTGCTGCCAATCAGCAGGTGGTCAAGAAATTTGACATTCCTGCTTTAGCATCGCTTCTACCAAGCACTGAAAATGGCAGTTGGAGGGAGACAAACGACCTTATCCCGTGGGATGAGAAAAATGGTCCGTCACAAACGTGGTTGCAGCTACTTTGGGAGTTTATTATCAAGACTTATCGAAAAGACCCGGAAAGCTTTTCCCTCAATCCTTTGAACAAATGGCCAGTACTACCTATCAAGTCGGGAATGTTAGCTCCGATTTTTAAAGGAAAAGTGATACTTGACCTGACCGACTCTTCAGAGACCTGGTCATCTGGCCAAGAGCACTTTGTCGAATTGTTACGAAAACTCGGATGCCATGAGGTTGATTCCATGTTCATAAGTAGCGATGGAAGGTGGGAGGTATCTCCAATACTCAAACCATGTGTTTCTCACCCCAATCGTTCGCAAGACGTACTGAAAGTGCTCGACCATCTGATGAAACAAACGCGTATCTCCGGCAAACTTTCTGAAAGCGAAATGATTCAGATTCTGCAGTTCCTTCAGGAAGATGTTAAGTCGTTGAAACAGGATCATACGTCTTCTTTAATTGTGAAAAGATTGCCATTCTTCAAAACTTTTCATGGAACATTTGTCAGCCTCGAGAACGTCCAATCAATTTATGTCGTACCTGAAGGCTTACCCACTGAGGAATCAGAAGTATGGATGACAGGAAACGGCTGTGTATTCTTGGCACCCCAACCGAAGCTGGACCGCTTATACCGGGAATTACTGGGTGCAGGGGATAAGACACATACAGACTGCTACATCAACTTCATCTTTCCAAAGTTTCCATGCCTCAAGCATGCAACGCGAATGCTACACGTTGAGTACGTAAGGCACGTATTATTGGCAGGTTTTGTCGACGAGATTCAGCGCTCCAGAGTCATAAATGCTCTGCGAACTTTGGCTTTTATTCCAGACACCTCTGGGAAACCGTGCGTGGCCTCGCATTTTTATGATCCAGGAGTGAAAGTTTTTGCAGTGATGCTACCGCCAAAATCGAAGCCACCAAAGCCATTTGACGAGAACTCTGGTTGGTTAGATCTTCTCCGCAAAATTGGACTAAAACAAGAAGTCAGCAAAGACCAGTTTATAACTTTTGCCAACGACGTGGCCACACAAGCAGTGCATGCGAACAAGTCCGGTCGGCCTGGTTTGGAGAAGAAGTCTAAGGTTCTAGTGAAGCACCTGCTTAAGGAACCCTCCCTGCACGATGAAACTTATCTATCTAATATCTCTACAGTCAAGTTCGTGGCATCTGAAAGAGCTACTGATGAGTTGATTCACCTTCACAAACAGCATTTGGTTGAGAGTGGAAGCCAGGAGCAAAACCCTCCATTTACTCAATTTAAGGATTCAGTCCCGCACAGTCACGAGAGATTGGTTTGGACAACTGCGTCACTTCTGCCTTCCTGGGCCATTCCAGACTCAAAATCTCTCAAATTAGCAAACTTGCAGACTCGCCAGAAGCCCTCTTTGGATCAGGTCATTGAAAATGTGAAAAACCTCTCGAGGAACGTTTCTAGGCGTGCAGATCGAGAACAGAAAGAGTCCAAACGCCACCTTCTGAGTAAAATTATGATAGACGTTTACAAGTTTCTCACAGACATGAGCGACTGTCCGAGCAATGAGTCTTTCGAGACGTGTTCACAAGCATGTGATACAATTGAACGTTGCCTTTCCTCCGTTGCTTGCATTCTTGTCGAAGATGGGCGTATGTTCGTTCGTTGTGACCAGTTGGCGTACCAACTTGAGGAAGAGCTGCCGCCTTACTTCTACAGAGTTCCCCGAGAATATGGAGTTTTTCAGCACTTGTTCAAACGACTTGGAGCAATGGAGAAAGCGACACCTGTACAGTTTGCCAAACTTCTCAGTCGTCTGAAAGAGTCAAGTGGAGAGGCGAAGATGCATGCTAATGAGCTGACTGCCGCAAAGCATGCAGTTCATGGGCTGTTTTCTGCTTTACACGCCTTAAAGGACCGAAAGGAACATTCGGAAACGAGTTGTCAAGAGAACCCTTTGGCTGCAGTTGAAACCCTTTATCTTCCAAGCAGGGAACAACGGCTTCAACGCTCCAGTGATCTGGTGCTCTTTGACTGCCCTCAGTACCGGTACCGCATTGCAGACACCATGTACGAATTCCTTGATCTTTTAAACCCTCTTACGTTTGCGACACATAAGCAACTTGTTGATCTTTTACCAGTTCACTTGAGACCGAAAATGCTAGCATCCCTTGTCAGGGAAGAACTTCATGCTGACTGCAAAGATAAGAAGTGCCGTGCCGATTTGGAAGGTAAATGCGAAGCCACGCAACGTCTCCGACAGGTCATATTTTCTCCACAGCTCGTGGATGGAATTCTGAGAATACTCAAGTATCAGTTTCAGAAGGCAAGGCTAACCGATGAAGTTCGCAACAACGTTCGGAGTTTTCAAAAGGAACTAGGCATGAGTTGCATGGAGGTGGTATCCACGGAACTAGTGGAGAATGAATCAGGTAAATCTATTCCAGACAGCAGAAGAACAGAGTGGGGTGAATGCTTTGTAGGACAGGAAAATGGTAAGAAGCACATATTTATCAAACACGGCGTAGAGCCTAACAACATATGCAGAGTTCTCTGTAGGGAGATTGACCAGCTGACAGGGTGTTACATCGATAAAGACAGCTGGTTACATCTTTCTAGCATTCTTGAATGCTCAAATCCGCGAGAAATACCATCCATACTCGACAAGGCTGGAGTGACGGAAGACATTGAAGCGGGTGACTCTCCACAACTGGAACCTGAACTTGGCTCAGAATTTCCCGAAGAACTTCATCATCTTCTCGTCCAGTATGACGACTTTTATTTTCGACCCAATGAATTCGTTGTATTCGAGAGGGAAGACTCTACCGATGAAGAACCCAAGTACATCTACGCAAAGATCCTTTATCCTGTTCGAAAAGCACAGCCTGCCAAACGAAAAAAGGACAGGACAAGAAGAAAGCAAAAAGGAGAAAACGTCCTTCTTAGCAGATACATGATAGACATTGGCACCGAGAAGAGAGAAGTGGATGCGCTAGACCTCTACAAGATCAGAAGACCACAACAAGATAACGAAGAGGAAGACGCGACAGAAGACGGGCCTGTTTCAGAGTCAGTGGAGCTTGTGCCATACAAGGGAAAGGCTGGAGAAAGCGGACAAGCGAAAGCAGGATGGTCAACATCTTCTCAAGGAGCTGCCGAACCTCCCAAGCCTACAACGGTGGAAAACGCGCTAAAAGAAGTGCGCAAGGCCTTAGCAGAAATTTGGAAACTTCCAGAGGACAAAAGAAGAAAAGCACTCAAACGACTCTACCTGCGTTGGCACCCGGACAAGAATATGGACATGCAAGATATTGCGAACGAGGTCATGAAGTTTATCCAAAATGAGGTAGAGAGGCTATCTAGACGTGGATCAGCAAGCCACAAGCATGGCTCCGCCAGGGAGCAGCCAGATTTCTCAGAGTTCTTCAGGGAGCAGCCAGATTTCTCTGACTTCTTCAGGCAGTGGAATCAAAGAGCTCGGCGACAGCGGTCGAGCTACGAGAACTTCCGTCGCCACAATCCGAGATTCACAGGGTTTTCGTCGTCATCCAGAAGACGTTACCAGGCCCCTGACACACGCCTTGCCAAGATATGGATGAGTCAAAGCAGAGAGGATCTTCGTACTGTTAAGCATTTGTTGACTGCTCGAGATCCGCTGTATTACCAGGTCTGCTTTCAGTGTCATCAAGTCGCAGAGAAATCTCTGAAGGCAGCGCTGTATGCACTCTCTGGAGTCGCCGACAGTCAACTGTGTAGTCACGACTTGGTGAAACTAGCTCATGACCTCTCCCTGCTGCCCGGAGGCCCAGAGGTGACCTCACTGGTTGCTCCATTGTCCAACTACTACGATGAGACTCGGTATCCTAACAAGCACGTGCCAGCTAAAGCCCCAAAAGACGTGTTTCAGGATTCTCAGCAGGCCCAAGCGGCGTTGAAAGCAGCCACTGACCTGTTGACCAGACTTGAACGGTGCCTGGGACTGTAATATGATATGTTTTTCTCCATTGTACCTTTATTGCATGAGTAATTAGCATGGGAACAAGCAGTGGCAAGGGTTTTTTACTATTTTACTGTGACAAGGATATATTCTGTGAACGCCATCAAAATGGCCCAATTTACGGGTCAAAATCGACGATAGAAGTGAACCTATAACGACTCTTTTCTTTGCGAGTATTACGTTTACACTTTTTGTAACTACGTTCATTCTAGGTGTTTTAGTTAGTCAAAACCGATTTCTGTTTCATCTTAAATCAAACCAACATTTACGAGGGCTCATTTGCTGCGAATTGCTCGAGAAAAATCATGTTACTTTTTAAAAAATTGCGAGATGGGTGGCTTGGATTGTTCGAAGTGTTTGGTTTTCGTTTCGGCATAGAATTGTGAAGTTTTTCGGTAATTTGCTTCTCGAAACACATTTTTTCCAAACGGACAACCCAAGAGGATTGCTTTTTACGGTGTTCTCGTAGTTTTTGCATTGAATTACCTTTTTTGTGCATCGTGTTTTCACCGTGTTACCTGCATGAAAACTGCACTTCTTAGCTAATCAGAATCGAGACCGCAAGTTTGCGTAAGGGAACCTCGCCGCGAGGTTGGAAGTATTTGATATTTTGAAAGTTGCGCAAGAAACATGAACGCTAAGGAAAGTAACATTTGGCTACTGAAAGTATATACAGGAGATCTCATTTTTTACCCTACCCTAGTCCCGCTCCTCCAGGGTGTGCTGTGGGGGGTGCATATAATACATACGCCATGTTCCACGCAACAGCAACGGATTCTTCCCGGAATAAAATTCCTAATTTTCAGTTGATGAGGTTTTCTAATTCAGAACAATTCTCTGGTGGGTAAGATTAATTTCACTTATGTTTTAAGTTGCATACTTAATTCCGCTTGGTTTCACTGGGACTTATACGTGATCACATCCATTTGCTTGGCATGGTTGACATGGCTTGCTGCCCGGCTGTGAAAATTTGCGTTATACATGTGGCTTGGTTGTAAATGGAAAGAGAAAAAAAAGCCAAGAAAGTGTATGAAACATATTTTAGGCCTCCTCGTTGCCTAAGCTTACCCTGTGACTCAGAGAATGAAGTGGATGGCAGTGAGCTTCAGAGACGGCAAGTGGAAACGGCTTTCAATTCAATAGCAAAGCAAGTTTAATACCAAGCATACTGTAGTTCTCATACTTTGAGTCAGCTAATATTCTTTCCATTTGTTCAAGCCTGAATAAGCTGTGTCGAGAGAACATTGAAATAATCATGCAAACATCTAATCACATATGAAATTTTCGTATGTTCATTTATTCACCTAATAAAACTTTCTACACAAGTAAACAGAACACAAAGGTAAGAAAGAAGAGGTGTTGTGACCCAACATTTTGCAATGATTTCATAAAAAGTATATTGGGCTAGGTTTGAGTCGATCTTTCCGTTCCCATTTGTTATAAAACCCAATCTCTTTGTTATTAATTCTTTCTATTTTCATTATTTTCCTTGCAATGGAAGTACTTTTTTCTGCTGTCAGCTCATAACAATTATATTGCTCAAAGGTGAGACCCTATTCAAACTGATCCCTGTCTAACTCGGCAAGGTACATTCCTCTTGAGGCAGCCACGGTCTCAATCAGTGTTCATTCATAAGTAAATAGGAAACCTAACACCAAGTGAAAGAGGGACCAAAGGCAAGTCGGAAATGGTCTGTTTATGCCTTTTACAAGTTATGAGCGCAACAAGGGATGCTATCGCTTGTCTCTTGTTAGAGTGTTGTATAACATAAAACTGGAATTCTTGTCATGGCCCAAAAAGTTCTCCGTGAAGCCATCAACATTGATCCAACAGCTCTTGAAGCTTGGTGAGTACTTTTGCATGTTCGTTTGTTTGTTTGTTTACAACAACAACAAGCATATCTTTTCGTCACACCGCAGAAATTACCAAGAAAGTTATCATAGTCTACAAGTGGGCACTAAAACTAAAACCGAGCTGACTGAGGCTTTTTTTTTTCCCTTTTCTGGTAGCGTCTCTTATGATATATAGTTGAAGCTCTTTAATTGCGGAAAAAGTTCTACTGGGCTCCTGAACACGTGGTCTAAGAGCCATCTGCGGCAGTTGAGGTCCCAGAGGGTCAGCATTAGATAACACAGGGGTGAAGTAGTTTTCTGCGCCCGCAGTGTTGACAATCCACACAAAATTCTTTACCCTAACCCTGACCGCTGGTCACCAAATCCACATCACCCGATGTTATTTAATGCTAACCGGCTCTGAGATGCGGTTATCAACGAACTTCCATTGCGGCAATATGGTGGTTAATTTAGTCCCCCCCCCCCCCCC
>BLFK01000460.1:375820-393320 GCA_014634185.1 Astreopora myriophthalma
GTGGATCCCGAGCTGTGTTCAGTTAGGTTGCGTGACCGGCAATGACTCTGATGTAATTGGTCGTATTGATGAGTATTGTTGACTCAAAGAAAACTTGGGGCACCGAAGGGCAATCTATTCTTCCAGCAGTCATATTTATAGCAACTGTCAGCAGATCATGCACGGCGGATCAAAATCCGCCAATCACAACACGCGACGTGGCCGTGTGAGCCGATAAAGATAGTGCCCGTTCTCGTGGTACCATGGTCAATTGTCCCCATGTTCCGCGAATGCTCCTGTAAGCCTTCCAAGAATTTGCGTTCTCTTCCGGTTCAATTGTTTGACTCTTTTGCTGCGATGTGATTGGCCCAAAACCTGCCCTTTCCTAAGAATCAGCCCAGAATTCTAAGAATTGGCCATAATAGCGTCTCCTCTCATTTTTGTCTCAAACTGTTGGCAAGAAGGTGATTTTTGAGAATTTTGGCACAGACAATTACTTGAAAAAAAGATGACGTGATGTATAGAAAGGGAAACGTGACTGCATGTAAGCTGAGGTAAGGCTAAATGTTTACGTTGTCAGTCCCTGCTGCTAAACTCATTTCACATTTAGTATCAACAAGCTGCGTCTTTGCATAATCAATAAAACTTATCCTTTTGCCCCGGTTTTTGCATACCCAGTTTTAAATCGAAGACTTTTTTTGAAACGAGTAAGGAAAACGATTCGGGTCAACCATGCAGCTATACAAGGACATTACTTCCGGCTGAATCCGGCGAAGTTTCGTTTTTGTATCGCCAGTGTTTTCCTAGGTCTACTGAGATCTGTAATCCTAATTAAAATTTCTCCGTGCGGTCCTTAAACTCTGCTTAAAAGATTTGTGGCCCAAATGATGTTGTCGTTCTGTGGAAAATCTTAGGAGATTCATCCAAGAAAAATGGTGTCGGCCAGCATTGCTGATATTTGGCGTGGAGACTTGGAAGGTGTTTGATCACTTAGCTGGGATTATAATTCACCACAGCTGAAAACACAAGCTATTTCTTTAGATACCTTAACACTTACAGGTCGTTACTTAAATTTGACATAATCTCCACCAAGATATTTCACTGCAGAAACTACTAGTGATAATGACGGCGAAAATTTCCGAAAACAAGTCCGCGAAGGAAATGATTTTAATTCGTTTTGCGGTATCTCAGGCTGTATTGCCGACGGTTTTGTTTAGAAGTTAAATTCGAAGACTTATTCCGGAATCTAGAGAAGTCATTTTCTTCGTGTCTTCACTGGGGACATTGAATTATACACACTAAAGTAATCCCAGCTGAGCATGACTTGAAGCAAACGTCGTCCACAATTAACCAAGTGGTTAAACTGGTCTTAACTCCTGGTTTTACAGGAATCATGAACTGTTCATCTTGCTCCAGATGATCAAAGGTCACACAACTCAGTTTATCTGCTGAATAACTATCTCTGTTCAAAAAGAAAACGGCTATCCAGCATTACCCTATGCATCGTTACTAACTAAGTCCTATGTAACCATGAATACACACCCAGTTTGCTAGGCTTCAGTTAGCAGGAAGTTGGGTAAAAGCGTTCAGAAATATTTAGTACGGATGATATTTAAGACAGCATGCTGATTTATCCATTCTATAAAGTTATCCAGCCTTTGAACAACCAAGGCTTGATTTGTGACTACTGAATCACCACGTAGCTTACTCCGGGCGCTTGAGTTTAATGCGGTCAAAACCAACACAGAGCAAGTGCTATGTCACGATGTCCTATAACAAATTTAAGTACAATGAACGACAGCTCAAGTTGTGAGCAGCGACGCTACACCGCAGCAGTCGTGATTATATTTTATATTTTGTATTTTCTTCAGTTAATAAGTATCAACTTGTCCCTCGCTTGCACGCTTCCTCGTGGAACCCTACTTCTTCCAGTATCACAAGGAGGACGTCACTGACTTGATATCAGCCGGATTGGGAGTGCGAGTCAGTCACTGAATACGAGCGGTGTCAAAGCAACGGGCGCACGATGTCCTCTTCTGGACTCAAAGGTTTGTCAAAGCTCCTCGTAGCACTGAGTCGGTTGTCATTTTTGCATCGTGCTTTTCGTTTCGAAGGAGAGTTTTGATTGTAATGTGACGTAGAGAACGTAACATTTACTGATGGTAGAACACAGTTACAACTGAAGGTAGCTCCCACCTTGAGATATATTTGAGTCAGAGTTAGAGTTGAGTCGAGATATATTTGAGTTTCAAATTAGCATAATTTGTTCCTAGAGGTCTAACCAACCTCATTTCAACCAGAGGGTAAATAAAGGCTACTAGTACCGCTACTACTACTACTACTGCCTTGTCGATATTAGGAAGTGCAGGCATAAAATACGGAGGAAAGTTTCTTCTTAACAAACAGCGATACTAGTACTAAACGTGTCTCGAGAACCACTTGTAATTGATGATTTCTTTTACTTTTGCATATTCGCTAAAATGAAAGAATATGTATCAATACTCGAGACTGTCGGTCTCTGAGGTGTATTCACTGATTTCGGATGTCCAATGTGCCATATGTTGAACTTTACGACACTGATTCATCTCTCAACTTTAAGACGGCACTGTTGTTTGTGTGGTTCAATTTGAGGGCTAGTTGATCCGCTCACGTTTCGCTCATGTTCCCATCGAGTTTGTCGTTGCCTTGCTGGCTTTCAGTTTCGAGGCGGGTGAAATCCTCGCCGCCCTCGATTAACTTCGATCTGTGGTCGGTTGTGAACTCGAAACTGAGTCGTCTGATGCGTGAAGACGTGTTAAGAATTTCACCAGCAGGAATACACAGTCTTTTTCATTTGATTGCGTCAAGGCAGGAAAAGGTTTGAAATTTAACTAGTCAGGGACCAGTGGTAGCACTAGCCGAAACTTGAGTTTAATTTCAGACTGACCACTCTAGCTCTAGGCAGATGAACTATTCTCTCCCTATATACTGGTATGTTCCTTTAAGTCCAACCTGAATTTAACGTTATTCTGAATTAACAAATTAACGTAGCTAGCTGTTACTGAAGAATCGAATTCCACTTGAAGTCTAGTCGAATGCAACTACACACACTTCACAACTGTTCTTCAACTTGTTCAGTGTCAGGACTTCTTACTTCGATTTCAGTGGTCATTAAAGGAGCTATGTCACGGTTAAATGGGTTTGAAAAGTTTAGCTAAACTTTTCAATGTTTTTGTTTGTAATCCGTGTCTATCTTCTCCATCCTTAACCATCCTTGTTCCTTTCTGGTTTATTATTATCTCTTTGGTGTTTTTCCACCTTTCTAAAGCATTATTTTCAGGTTTCCTTCAATTTAAAGGTAAATTTGTCGGTGATCAAAATACCTCACAATATCGTGACAGAGCCCCTTTAAATCACCTTTGAATTGGCGCATCTATTCTTTGTTAAGCGAGATACGATTAAATCCGCAAATTTGAACCGAGACTTGCAATTGAATCTGCGCCCTACACAAATCGTAGGTGTATCAAAGTACATGCACTGTTTGCCAGCGTCGCAGACAAATTTGTGTTACATTTTTTAGCAGTTTGAAGCTTAGTGTAAGCTTTACACCGGTTTAGAAGTGCTAAGCCGTTCGGAGGGTCTCGGACCTCAAGCCAAACTCGAAGTCTGAGGGAAACTTCTAACTTGAATAAGAGTGGCCCCCCTTATTTCACCGAGTAAACGAAGCACTTGATGCAAGGCTCGCGTTAATAATGTTTCTCGTTGCCGACAGGGAAGTCGTACGGTCAGAAACGACCACCTCTGACACACATTTTAAAAAGCATCCTTGAGCGTTATCCAGATGGAGGACAAATTTTAAAGGTATGTCGCCAAAGTTAATCCAGTCTTGTTAACGTGGAAACAACTCATTTTGTTTTTAACCTTGAGGAACTATCACAATCTGAACTCACTGGTTTTAATCGTTGAAGCCAACAGATCCAGCTTTTTTGATTGAGTGGGTACATAGTTTAGCTTATTGTGGAAAGGTGAATGTTTGGAAAAAATGACACAGTTGAGACTATTCCACTGGCAACTCGAACCAAATGTTGGGAGTTTTCTTTTCGTCTCGCTCATTTAACATGTTTTTGAAACCTTTAATGCTGATAAGTAATTCATTGCACACTGACCAGAGTGGCGCTGAGTTAGTTTAAATGTCCTTCGATTTGGGCCCTCAACGTTAAGAAACAATGTTCCCCGCGGGCGGTGCATCATGGAACAGTCAGGAATGCTTTAACAACCCTTTGTGCTTCGAGGAGTGTGCGCATCACTCTTCAACTGGTATTAACTGAAATGCCATCGATGTTCATTTAATTATCGGTCCAATGGTTTGACGATATAATCGAATTTGGCACGGAAGACAGCCATTAACGATTTGATTAGGGACTGGATTGACTTCATTTCAATAGACCAGTCACTTTCAAGGGGACTTCGTTTTGCCAAATCTACCACAATTCGCTTCGTTTTTCTTTCGTTTTTTAAATGTTGGGACCCTGTGGCAGTTGGATACAATAGTCGTAACTTGCATTAGAAAACCAAAACGTTTAGGATAGACTGTTTGCTGTCCGCCTTTTTTGGTCCGCTGAGTCTCGTTCTCAAGCAAGCTTGTTCACAAAAATTAGAGTAAAAGGACTAGGGCGCGACGAGAAGAGACGCTCGTCTCGTCTTGTCCCGCCGTTCTCGTTTAATTTCGTGTCAGCGAGTCGTCAAGTGTTCGACGGACAAACGAGAGAGAACCAGACTGCCAGCAGTCTACGGTTAGCATTGTGGTAGTTGTAGTGAAACGACGTTATTGTGAAAATGGCTTATTCGCATCAATACTTGCGGGTCGAAGAAGGTTTATGGATGGAATGGAGTGAGATGAAGCTGTCTAGTGGCGCGAACCATGAGCAACAGAGACTTTGGAGCAGTGGCGGTTCCTTTTGTCGGGGGCCAATTATGGTGAAAGGTAAGACCATAACTGATGTATTTTAACGCTTTCTGTTCTAGGAAATCATTCAGAATGCAGATGATGCAGAAGCTACCAAAGTCTCTTTTCTACTTGATTCGCGCCCAAACTTCTACGGAAGAAACTCACTATACAAGCCTAGTCTTGCTAAGTTCCAGGGCCCCGCTTTGTATGCACAAAATGACGCCCTTTTCAAAGAGAGCGACTGGGAAAACCTAGAAAGACTCATGCAAAGCAGCAAGAAGGATGATCCATTGAAAGTGGGCCGATTTGGAATTGGATTCAATTCAGTTTATCATATGACTGGTGAGTCAGTGGAACTTCACTTGAAGTTTGACCCTAATTAGGCTCGATATGGTTTCTTTGCATCTCGATAAGGAATAAAATGCTCTTCGTTACTGCTGCGTTGCATGCCTATGCTGATGACTGTGTCGACAGGGAAGCAGGGAACGTTTGGTTCTCTTCGATGTACCATAGATTACTGCCATTTTATTGTACCGATGATGCTGCGTAACATAAAAGTGTTAATGAATACAACCTGAAGTCCAACTTCACCCCTACCTTTTTTAAAATAAATTTTTCATTATTATTATTATTATTATTATTATTATTATTACAACAATTACAAAACTACATACACACTTACTTACACTTACAGTTACTTATAATTACATACTTTCTTTACAGGTTTCTGTTTTTCAGAACAAAACAAAAAAAAACAGCTGCGCAATTACTGTTTTTTTTTTCTAAATTACAAGTGATATGTATTTATATTATTAAATTACTTTTTTCTATTGTAAACTTGAAGACAATTAATCACATTTTTAAAGTGTTGTACTTTACCTAATATAATGATACAGTGCTTTACAATGTTGTAAAATAAAAATAGTACATACATTTGTCACTAAAACGCTAACCGTATTAGGGGAAAAACAGATTAAAGAGAAATATTTTCTGGCCATTTATTATAAAAGTTTAATAAATCGTTATTTTGGGGGGCAAAACCCTCAGCAATACCTTGTTACATGGATAGTGCTGAGAAATCAAAGGGACTGTCCAGATAATTAACCACTCGGGCCTGGATTTCTTGAAGTAAACGACACTTCACTCCCTAGTAAGAAGTTTTAACGAAACTTGAAAAATACATTAATAATTCATGATCATAACAGCCTATCAAGTCACCGATAAAAGGTCACGTGCATGAGCTTTATACCCGATACTCCTGGTTAGTATTCTTTATGTAAAAAATACCAATAAGGCATAGCTTGTTTTTCTTGTGTGCTAATAATTTCCTCTCACAGTTTGAACCATTGTTCAGACTTCAGAGGGACACGCTTTTTGTGGAGTATATTTGAAGCTGTTCAAAAACCTCGCAGCGCGTGTTTTATAGAGTCTAAAATCACTCGGTTACGCCTCGCGTTTTTAAACGCGATAAAACACTGCTGCTCGTTTTTTTAAACATTACCTAATATTTCGGAATTTTCTTTCCACCATACGTTTAGATCTTCCAAGCATTGTGAGTGGCAACGCTATAGCATTTCTTGATCCACACGAGGTACACTTTGGAAGAAATGAAACAGGCGAACAGTTTTCTTTGAAAGACCAGCCTCTTCGACTGTGTCGAGACCAATTCATGCCATACGAAGACGTCTTGGACTGCAAGATATCCACGCAATTTTATAACGGAACCTTGTTCCGCTTTCCCCTGAGAAGTGAGCCATCTGATTTGTCGAAAAAGAACTACACATCCGATCAAGTTCGACAGCTGTTTAATGCACTGAGAAAAGAGGCTTCCGTCATTCTCCTTTTCTTAAAGAACATTGAAGAAATAGCTCTGTTTGAAACCGATTATAATAACATTAAGAAGCACATATTTACTGTAAGATTGAGCGACGGCTGCAGACAACAGATTCGAAACGATAAGAAATCCCTTTTGAGTCAAGTAAAGCTCTTGAGCCAAGGACATGTCTCAAACACAAGTCGATCCTTAACATTAAATGTTGAAGAAGTTAGTGAAGGAAGGTCGTTGCTGAATCACAAGTGGCTTGTTCACCATGAGATCGATGCGCGAGACTCACGCTTAAAACAGTTGTCGTCGGAGCTGGGTCTCCTTCCATGGATTGGGTTTGCTACTCCCTTGGATGCCTCACAACGTCAAGCTCTTTCCCCAACAGGAGGGAGAATCTTCTGCTTCCTACCTCTTCCGCCCGACGCTGAGGCCAAAACTGGTTTTCCAGTTCACATCCACGGCTACTTTGGTTTAACCGACAACCGACGTGGACTTAAATGGCCAGGGCTGGATTGTCAGAATGATCTCACGGCAGAATGGAATGTCAAGTTGTCAGAAAAAGTTGGAAGCCAAGCTTACGCCAAGATGTTGCTCTACCTGATTGAGAGACAGATGAGAGAACCTGGTGAGCCTTTGGCAAAGGCAAACTTGGTGTACCTATCATGGCCGACTGTTCAAGGAGTACAGAGTCACTGGAGAGGGGTGGTGAGGTCTATGTTTGCAATTTTGTTGCAACAGAACGTCTTTTGGACTCCCGCAGATGGTGGCAAATGGTTGAGACCCCAAGATGTTTATCTCGACAGAATGACGGATTCCAGTGAAATCAAAGCAGTGGTTTTGGAAACACTCACGCAAGCAAACGAACCTGTTGTGACGCTACCAAATAACGTGCTGGAGGCCATTGGTTGGATGTCATGGCCTACCAATACTATCACGCCTGCCTACTTAAGAAACCTTCTCAAGCAGAAACAGAGAGGATCATGGAATATAAATACTGTTCCAAAGGCGAAGAAGCTTTGTCTGTTGGAGTACGTTTTACAAGACAGAAACCTGCCAGATATGCAGGGCATCCCACTCCTTCCCCTGGCAAATGGTAGCTTCGTTGAATTCCGCTCACTTCAGTACAGCCGTGAGCCTCACGCTGCTGTCTATGTTTCGTCAACAAGGCATTCGCGTTCCCTTTTCCCCAACATGGAAAGCAAATTTCTGGACGACGGTATCCATTCTCCTCCCTTACAATATTTGTCAAATACCGCTTCTGATTTAAAGAACCGCCAAGTGAAGCTTCCAATGCAGCTTGTGAAAGTAAACCAGGACATTGCACTGAAGCTTCTGCGGCAGATACTGCCACCAGAATGGTCTGGAAGCAGTCATTTGGTTTATTGGTCTCCGGGACAAAACCGCCATCCACCTAACTCGTGGTTAGTGTCCGTATGGAGATGGATCCAAAATGATTTCTCCGATAACCTCTCACCACTCGAGGAGCTGCCATTAATACCTCACACCACATCCGGCCAGTGTACCATAGTGAAGCTGAGAGCATCTAGTCTAGCAATCAGAGAGGATTATCAAGGTGTTTCCTTGCCAGTCCATGTTGTGTCTTTGCTCAAAAAGCTCGGGTGCATCGTTCTGGAGAACATGCCGTCTTACGTAAATCACCCTGGTCTACACAAGTACGTTGCCTCTCCGAACTGCCCTGGAGTTCTGAAAGTCTTACAAGCCCTCGGCCAAGACACTTGTGCTGTGAACGTTTCAGTGAATTGTTCCGCAGGAGAGAAAAGAGCGCTTCGAAGCTTTCTTTCGTCGACGTTGCTCAATCCTGGTCAGCAATGCCTTCTTCGCTGTCTGCCTATTTTTGACGCAGTTGATGGGCAATCTTTCCTTGCTGTTCAGAATGGATATCAATCTCGTACTGTCGCTCCATTTGGCTTCGAACTTCCGGGATGTTTGCCGATACCTAATGCCTCCAGTATCATATCGCTGAGGGATCTCCAGTCAAATGAATTATTGCAGCGCCTCGGTTTCTCAGCGATGATTCCGACGACGTTTTTGACTTCAGTTGTCTTCAGTGGCATAAGCAGTGGATTCTACAATCACCATCAGATTTCCACATTGATGTGTTGGGTTCTGAGGCAGTTCAACTATACGCAAGACAACACATTCCGTGAATCACTAAGACATCTTCCGTTTGTCGTTACCAACACTAACAGATTAGTCACTCCTTGCGAAGTACTGGATCCCCAAGAGAGCATTTTGCAGCGACTTTTTGAAGGCGATGAGGACAAGTTTCCAAGTAGCGACTTTGCGAAAGGAGACATTCTCCAGACAATGAGGCAACTTGGAATGAGAAGTTCCCCAAACACCCAAGACATTTTTCAAGTTGCCAGAACACTGGAGAATTTCGTTGATCCCGTTGCATCGCGTAAGGCATCAGCACTCCTAGAGTTCCTGGATCAGAACTCTTCCTTACTCAAGTCGGACAGAACCTTACTTCAAGGGCTAATGGCTGAAAGATGGGTCCAACGGAAAAAAGATCGTCCCTCTTCCTATCCTAAAGTTATGCCGTGGTTTGAGGAAGAAAGACGTTTCTACAGTCCACGTGAAGTAGTCAGCCTGTCTAAAGCCAACATGGTGGGAGCCACAATGCCCCTGGTCTCGAAATCTTGCAGTAAAGTCCTTGAAACAGCTTTAGGTTGGAACAACTCGCCTTCTATGGATCATCTTCTTGCGCAACTCCGCTCTGCATGTTCTTCATCACTAAAAGCCATGTCTACCAAAGAGAAGCATTGTTATGAGAACATGTTGAAAGAGATTTACCAAGAGGTATCAAAGAACGTTAACTTGGCCACCGAAATGATTACCGTCGATTCAAGCTTTCAATCGTGGATTTGGCACGGCAACGGGTTTACATCACCACACAAAATGGGCTTTTCTTGTTCCTGCAATATCGACCTCAATCCTTATCTTTACGTCATTCCAAGCGATTTCCAAGCGTTTCGTCCGTTGTTTGGACGGTGCGGTGTTCGTCCAACATTTAACGAGGAAGACCTGCTGGATGTTCTTGTAATGATCAAGGAAAGGCACGAGACAGAAGTTGCAGTTAAAGATGTAACACACGACCAGAAACTTTCACGAGACATCCTCCATTGGATGGTTAGAGACGGAAAGCCGCTAAGTCCTGAACTTCGGCAACGTTTGCTAGTGCCCATTATGACATGGGATAAAACGTTGAAGTTAGTCCTCTGCAGTGAGTGCACCTTTTGCGATGCAAGTTGGTTGAAGAAAGGAGGACCAGAGCTACTAGTTACAAATCAGTTTCCCATGATCCATGACACCATCTCCCCGAAAACTGCTTTTCTGCTAGGTGTTCCTCCAATTAGCACGCGAGTCACATGTGCAGAAGCTCTTGGCATCGAACAAACAGGCCCTCACGAGCCAGTGACCTTAAGGCTTAAGAACATTTTGAACGAATACAAGGAAGGCGTTGGCGTTTTCAGGGAACTTGTCCAGAATGCAGATGATGCTGGAGCAACCGAAGTGCAGTTTCTTCTGGACTGGCGCAGTCACCCAACAGAAAGGCTCCTGGCTCCTGGTATGGCAGACTGCCAAGGACCTGCGCTTTTGGTGTACAACAATGGGGTTTTTACAGACGATGATTTGAAAAACATATCAAAGTTGGCCGGTGCCACGAAGAAAGAAGATCTTGAGAAGATAGGCCGCTTTGGGCTTGGTTTCAGCTCAGTTTACCACTTTACAGATGTACCAAGTTTCATAAGTAGAAATTATGCAGTGTTCTTTGATCCACATACAACTCACCTCCAAGCGCAAATATCAAATCCCTCGAAGCCTGGGATCAAGTTGGATCTCGATATCAATCCGGATAACTTATTGTATTTTTCAGACCAGTTTACTCCTTACAACGGAATGTTTGGCTGCGACACCAGCTTGTCGCAAGGATCTAGGAAGTTCTTTTTCCAAGGAACATTGTTCAGATTTGCATTCCGAACAAAGCGTGGGGAAATTAGTGACAAGATTTACAGCCAGGAGGAGATTCAAACTCTCGCACGTTCTTTTCAAAAATCGTCATCAAGCCTGCTTTTGTTCACCCAAAATGTGCAGAAGGTGACTTTCTTAGAGATGAATAAGACTTCAGCTGGCCAAGAAACACCTCGTGTTCTATTTGAAGTGTCAAAGGAAACCGAAAGTCTTCATCAGTCTGACCAGAAATCTGGAAAAGAAGCCACGTTTCTTGAAACTTGTGCGATGTGGACAAAGCGAGTCGCAAAACGGAACGGTACCCCAAGCAAAACACCTCCTAAACGTTCAGAGCTAGTAACCATTTCTTCTAAGACGAATGGCAAGACTGGAACAGAAAGTCGTGAAAACTGCTCCTGGTTAATCACATCCTGCCTAGGAACCGGCCATTCCTTTCAACTAGCAACAAGCGAAGAAGGTAAAAAACAGGGCCTATTGTCTGCCTCTGGACTAGCAGGAAGGATTTCCTCCATATCCTCTAGAAATGTGAACGAGATAGTCTCAAAACCAGAGCCTGTTCTTGGGGAGCTGTTCTGCTTTCTTCCGCTGTCAATTCCAACCGGTTTACCTGTCCATGTGAACGGGTACTTTGCAGTCACATCAAACCGTCGGGGAATCTGGGAAAGTACTACAGCTGAAACTGGGAGTCTCCAGCCTTTAGAGGTTCGTTGGAACAAAAGCCTCATGGACGACGCATTATCCCAAGCCTACATTCAGCTTCTACAAGAAATGGTGCTCATGCAAGAGAACGGAAAGATCTCACTGTACGAAAGTTTTACACTTTGGCCAAATCCAGATACGCTAAAATCGACAGCGTGGACAGCGCTCGTTAACAGCGTTTATCAAAAAATTGCCAACACTGATCTTCCAATAGTGAATATGGGAGAAAAATGGCTTCCAATAACCCAGTGCATATTTCAAGATGAAAAATTGCGACTGATCCCTAAAAGTGAAACTGTCCTTTCAATGCATAATTATCAAGTAGTGCAACTGCCTAAGTTTGCAAAGAAAGGCTTCGAGCAGGCCGGTTGTGAGCAAATCATCAAAGAGCGGACAATGACTCAAGAAATGTTTCTCAAAGAGGTTTTTTTCCCCAACATCATGAACATTCCTGGTGATTTACGAGATCGCATTGTCTGTTATCTGATGGACTATTGCCTGCTGGTACATTCTACTCTTCAATCTGATTCGTTTGGAAACCTCTTTGTTTCTTTGCTGAGAACAAATCGTTGCATCCCCTGTGGGTCACGTGATGAAGATTTAGCCGCTCCAAAAGACCTCGTAAATCCCAATGGCGCAGCCGCAGCGTTGTTCACGCCAGACGACAAGCGATTTCCAGTTGGCACATGCTACCGCACAAAAGAACGCCTTCTAATGCTTGATACTCTAGGTATGATATCTGACATCCTTGACTGGGACAGTCTTCTGGAGAGGGCAAGCACCGTTCCAGAGATCTGCAGGCTAAGAGGTGAACAGGATGCTCGCAAAAGAGTCAAATGCCTCGTCGAGTATTTAAATGATCATGTCCAAAACCTTGGTAGCCCATCAGATGAAATCACGGCAGACCTAAGAAGAACTAACATGTTTCCCGTTCTCAAGAAACCCACATATTACACCATGAAATGGAGAGGTTCCAGCGATCTTGATGATGGAGTCAGCATGCTCTCGGCTGAAGAAATGTACAGTGAAGAATACAAGTTCGTCGCAGGATCGTCTTGGCCAATCCTTGATGACAGTATGAGCCATGGTTGCGGAAGACTAAATGAGGAAACACGTGATCTCTTTGGATTTGATGCTCGTAAGCCAACTGTCTACGAAGCTCTTGTTCAGCTAGACCAGGCTATCGATACTGCAGTGCACTCTCAAGAGGAAGCTCAATGTTTGCAACGTGTTTGTGGCAGTATATATAGCTATCTTCAAGAGCACCTTTCAAACCCTGAGGGCGAGATCATTGCAGACGAACTGGCCGAACGATCCTGGATATTAATCCAAAGGAAGTTTGTTTCATCCTCTCAGGTCGCTTTTACGTGGAGTGGAGTCGGCGAACCTTACCTTTATGAGGTTCCACAAACTTTCGCTGAGAATTATCGCCCCCTGTTCCAAGCTACAGGAGTAAGAGACGATTTCAGCACAGAAGACTTCATACGTGCCTTGTATCAGTTCAGCAAGGAAAAGCGAGGAAGGTCCCTTGGTACGGATGAATTTAAGGTTACAAGATGTTTGATTGAAGAGCTCTTAGAAGTGCCAGAAGACGTTCTCCAAAAGGAAAACGGCATGATTCCACTACCAGACCACAGCCTGGTTATGCGACCAGCACGAGAGTTAGCCATAAATGATGCTCCGTGGGTGACTTCACAAGTTGATACCCGGTATGTTCACGAACACGTATCCATCGATCTTGCGCACAAAGTGGGAGCGGTAGACATTCGTTCGAGGAAGCTGGCTAAAATATCACGTCCAATTGGACAAGCATTTGGTCAGCGAGAGGAACTTACTGATCGTTTGAAAGGCATTTTAAAGGCATATCCATGTGATGTAGGGATCCTGAAAGAACTCGTTCAAAACGCTGACGATGCCGGAGCAACCGAGATACACTTCATTTACGATCCTCGGACACATCCCACCGATCGACTCTTGAGTGAAAACTGGAGTGAATTGCAAGGGCCTGCCCTATGTGTTTACAACAACAGACCGTTCTTAGAAGGAGATTTGGAAGGTATACAGAGGCTAGGAATTGGAAGCAAAGCAGAGGATCCAACGAAGACAGGACAGTATGGGATTGGTTTCAATGCAGTGTACCACCTTACGGACTGTCCAAGTTTTATCTCTAATGGCGACAAGCTATGTATTCTTGATCCTCACTGCCGCTATGCTCCTGGGGCGACAAGAGAAAACCCTGGGCGTCTCATTGCACCAATAGGAGACGAGGAGCGATCTGACTACAGAGATATATTTCCCTGTTACCTTGAAGATCATTTCGACTTAACATCATCAACAATGTTCCGACTTCCCCTGAGAAACGCGATAATGTCCATGAGATCATTAATATCAGAAGAGCAGATTTCTCACGAGCAGATAACAAGCTTCATGAATTTGTTTACAACTGAAGCTAAAGAAATTCTTCTTTTTTTAAACCATTTGAAGAAAATCACCCTGTCGGAGATTGAAGAGGGCCAGCTAAAGCAGATATACTCAGTTTCTGCGAAGATATCAGATGAAGATGCTGTGCGTCGCGGACAGCTTTCGGATCATCTCAAGAGCTCCAAGGCATTGCGAACGAATGAAATTGGATGGTTCGGAATTACATATCCGCTACTGGTTGAAGACACGGTTCGAGAAGAGAAATGGCTCATTCATCAATGCATTGGTCTGAAGCCCACTGATAAGACAGAGGAAGTTCCTGATGGGCGACCTTACGGTTTGCTACCTCGCGGTGGCATAGCAGCCAAGGTGTCAGAACAGTCAAAGTTTCCATCATCCACTTCCAGCGCCAGGCCAAAACCTAAACATAAAGCCTTTTGTTTCTTGCCTTTACCGTTGGATACAGGCCTTCCTGTCCATGTTAATGGTCATTTCTACCTCGATTCTGCACGTCGAAACTTGTGGCGCGATGAAAAAGATGAGGGATTTGGCAGCCAGTGGAACCACTTCTTGAAAACGAAGGTTTTGGCCGAAGCTTACGTTTCGGTGTTGTTTGTTGCAAGAGATTTCGTACCTGGGTCAGAAAGTGCTGCAGAGGATCGCTTCTCCAGAAAGTACCAGATTGTTAAGGGAATGCAATGGTATCATGGTCTCTTTCCTCATTCAGTCAACGACCAATGGATCATTCTGGCTGAATCATTATTTTGCAGGATTTGTGGCCAAGGTCAGAAGTTACTACCCCTGGTGAGGAAATCCACTGGCCAAGTGCCTTGTACAAGTACAAGGTCAGTAGAAGTTAACAGTAAAGAGCCTGCGTGTTATCGCTGTTTTTGGCTATCTCCTTTACAAGGATTCTTCAACACCATGTCAATGACCGAGGTGAATGAAGAGCGCTGTAAACTGTTACTGCAAATTGGCTTCAAGCTCCTTTATTCCTCCCAGACACTCTTTGAAGACTTCAAGAAAGCAGGCACCAGTGTAAGACAGATTACTCCTGAGGCTGTGGTCCAGTTTCTTAAAGAAAGTTCAGCAAATATCGGTACATTGCCCTGTTCTGTTCAAAAGACAGTACTAGGGTCAGTGGTGGGTGTTCTTAACATTTTGAGTTACTGCATGAAGTCTCCAAAGTTTGCAACAGACATGTTTGGATTGCCTTTGCTAGTAACTGAAGACGGAGTTCTGAGGCGTTTTCAGAAAGCTCAACCAGTGTTTCTCAGCCGTTTTTGTACGTTGGTTCCCGACAAGAGTTCTTTGTTCATCCACCACACACTTGCTTCGCCTTTATTCGACATTGAGAAGGAAATATTTGCTGCCAATCAGCAGGTGGTCAAGAAATTTGACATTCCTGCTTTAGCATCGCTCCTCCCAAGCGCTGAAAATGGCAACTGGAGTGAGACAAAGGACCTTATCCCCTGGGATGAGAAAAAGGGTCCGTCACAAAAATGGTTGCAGCTACTTTGGGAGTTTATTTTCAAGACTCATCGAAAAGACCCGGAGAGTTTTTCGCTCAATCCTTTGGACAAATGGCCAGTACTACCTACAAAATCAGGAATGTTGGCTCCAATTTTTAAAGGAAAAGTGATACTTGATCTGACCGACTCTTCAGAGACCTGGTCATCCGGCCAAAGCCATGTTGTCGAATTGTTACGAAAACTCGGATGCCACGAGGTTGATTCCAAGCTGATAAGTAGCCATGGAAGGTGGGAGCTATCTCCCATACTCAGACCATGTCTTTCTCACCCCAACCTTTCGCATGACGTACTGAAAGTGCTAGACCACCTGATGGAACAAACATGTATCTCTAGCAAACTTTCTGAAAGCGAAATGATCCCAATTCTGCAGTTCCTTCAGGAAGATGTTAAGTCTTTGAAACAGGACCAAACCTCTTATTTAATTGTGAAAAGATTGCCATTCTTCAAAACGTTTCATGGATCTTTTGTCAGCCTAGAGAACGTTCCATCAATTTACGTCATACCTATAGGCTTACCCACTGAGGAGTCAGAAGTATGGATGACAGGAAACAACTGTGTGTTCTTGGCACCCCAACCAAAGCTGGACGGCTTGTACCAGGAACTTTTGAACGCAGGGGATAAGACGCACACAGACTGCTACGTCGACTTCATTTTTCCTAAGTTTCCATACCTCAAGCAAACAACACGAATGCTGCACCTAGAGCATGTTAGGCGAAAATTATTGCTAAATCCTTTCAACGACATTCAACGCTCCAGAGTCTTGAATTCTCTGCGAACTTTGGCTTTTATTCCCGATACCTCTGGAAAACCGTGCACGGCCTCGCATTTTTATGACCCAGGAGTGAAAGTTTTTGCGGTGATGCTACCGCCAGAATCGAAGCCACCAAAGCCATTTGACGAGGACTCTGGCTGGTTAGATCTTCTCCGCGAAATTGGACTGAAGCAGGAAGTCAGCAAAGATCAGTTTATAACTTTTGCCAACAACGTGGCCACACAAGCAATGCATGCGAACAAATCTAGTCGGCCTGGTTTGGAGAAGAAGTCTAAGGTTCTAGTGAAGCACTTGCTTAACGAACCCTCCCTGCACGATGAAAGCTATCTATCTAATCTTTCTACAGTCAAGTTCGTAGCATCTCAAAGGGCTACTGATGAGTTGATCCACCTTCACAAACAGCATTTGGTTGAGAGTGGAAGCCAGGAGCAACATCCTCCGTTTACTCATTTTAAGGATTCAGTCCGGCACAGTTACGAGAGATTAGTTTGGACAACTGCTTCGCTTCTGCCTTCCTGGGCCATTCCAGACTCACAAACTCCCAAATTAGCGAAGTTGCAGATTCGTCAGAAGCCCTCTTTGGATCAGGTCATTGAAAATGTGAAAAATCTCTCTAGGAATGTCTCCAAGCGTGCAGATCGAGAACAGCCAGAGCCCAAACGCCGTCTGCTGAGTCAAATTGTGACCGAAGTTTACACATTTCTCACAGACATGAGCGGTTGTCCGAGTAGTGATTCTTTCGAGTCGTGTTCACAAGCATGTGATACAATTGAACGTTGTCTTTCCTCCGTAGCTTGCATTCTTGTCGAAGGTGGGCGTGTATTCGTCCGTTGTGACCAGTTGGCGTATCATCTTGAAGAAGAGCTGCCGCCGTACTTGTACAAAGTTCCCCGAGAATATGGAGCCTTTCAGCACTTGTTCAAACGTCTTGGGGCAATGGAAAAAGCGACACCTGCACAGTTTGCCAATCTTCTGAGCCGTCTGAAAGAATCAACTGGAGAGGAGAAGATGCATGCCAATGAGCTGAGCGCCGCAAAGCATGCAGTGTATGGACTGTTTTCTAGTTTGCACGCCTTAAAGGACCGACCAGAAGATCCAGAAACGATTTGTCAAGAGAACCCTTTAGCAGCAATTGAAACCCTTTATCTTCCAAGCAGGGGGCAAAGCCTTCAACGCTCTAGTGATCTGGTGCTCTTTGACTGCCCCCAGTACACAGGTCGCATTGCGGGCACTATGTACGAGTTCGTTGATCGTCTGGGCAAATATAATTTAACGTTTGCGACTAAAGAGCAACTTGTTGATCTTTTACCAGTTCACTTGCGGCCGAAATCGTTGGCGTCCCTAGTCAA
>BLFK01000460.1:398320-401156 GCA_014634185.1 Astreopora myriophthalma
AAGATTTCATCTCCTTTAAAACAGCCTCTGTAAATACTGGCAGGTTTCTGTTATTTCTCAGTAGTTCACTGAAACCAGAAAAGTATTGCCTCAATCAGAATAGATCCTTAGGTGATACAATACAACCACAATGAAATGTTCCTCAGAGGTCCAGAGAATCAGCTAATGTCAGCGATAGGGGCATATACAAAATGTGGACCACCCCTGCGAACCACTTTATGGATCTGGTCGTCGGATCACCCCCGTGGACCAGCCTCAATTCTTTAAGATGAATCCTAACTTAATTTCCGAACTTTAAATGGATGAAACTGCTTTCACTCTATACAATTTGATTCAAAATTTTCTTTGAATTCCAAACCACCGAATGAGTTATGTCAAATGATCAGCATTGATTCCAGGAGAGAGAGGAAGAGGTAACGAGTAATAATTGAGGACTCTCCCCAGAGTTTCCTCTCCTTGATAGCCTTCTGAAACATAATTATTCTTCAGTGAACTTATTGAACCCTGCTTACGGAATGAACTCAAAACCAAATGCATATTTTAACAATATGGTTCTATCAAACCTCATGCTGACAGAGATCAAAGGTTGGTTTGTTTAAATTTGTTACTCTTTCCACAAAATCATTTACCAGTGATGAACTTTGTTTTCCGTAATTGTATTTATTGAACACCACAATCAGAAGAATCTTCAACAAAGCAATTTATTTTTACACTGAAAATACTGTAACAATAAACCTGATCTAAGACAACGTACTGACTTGATCTTAAAATGTCATGAAAATCGCAGTGATTTAATTAAACATTATAGGTGATCAATAGGGGCCCATGGACTATGGATCCACGTTTTGTACAACTCCCAGTGATTCTTATTTTTTTGGTCAAAACTGCCCCGAAACCTGAATTACAGCACCTTTCCACCCTCGCAAAATGTTTCTTAAAAGGCCCAAATGATACAGAGTGATGACATTTCAGCTGAAGAATCAATGCAGGAGTTAATATTAAATTGGCCAAAATACCATGAAGAAGAGGTTACAGCATAGACCCTCACAACATTAACTTATTTCAAGACAGTAATTTTGATCAACTTGGCCCATTTCTATAGCTGCTCATGTCACTGTATCATCAATGCCCCATATCTTACTGTCCCCTGTTCCTGATGTCCCTTTTCTACCCAGTCCCTCCCTATCATACAATGTCAGACAAAGGTGCTGCCTTAAGGTGAAGGTAGACTTCAGGGCTCACCATTTTTCTCTGTACTGGGCTTGACATTTTCTCAGTAGTTCCTTTTGCTCTTCACAGCTCATTTCTACCCCTGGGATCTTGTCTAACAATGACCTGCAGTGCTGCAGCTTTGAGCGAAAACTATTCACCTAGTTTGCAAAAACAAGACAATCACAGTGAAATATCCAGTAACAAATTAATAAGATATTGTTGATATCACCTATTGATATTAATATGCCAACCAGTGCCTTATATTCTTACTCGTTAGTAATTTAAGCGAGCTCCAGATAAAATATGTTGAAGGTGTGTAAAATACCAGGGGGATTGATGCAGCCTTTCCTCAGAAGCGTCCGTGGGGGAAATTTTGGGAACAAGTAGGAAAAAGTCTAGTTTCTTATAGGCTGTTGTTGCCTAATAGAAAAAAAAGGTAACTCTGCCAATACCTTCTTTGTCAACTCCTGAGGATCGCTAGTTTTCTGTAGTGCCTGAATTGTTTCAAATATCACAGGAAGAAGATTGAATTCCTTCGCTACATCGATTTCCTCTGCTTCACTGGCAGCCATATTTGTTTCAAGTTTCCTATCCCAAATCGCCTTGCAAGAGTTGCGTTTTGCACAGGTACACCAAGAACACAGTTTTGTCAGAACTGGCCGGCCAGACAGGTCAGTTTGTAAAGAAAATGGAAGAATTTGAACAAACAGTTGCATGATATTCCCTCACATTCTTTTGGAGGAGTACACATGATGCTAGAAGAGTGTTATTTTGAAGGCGTTGTTGAGTTAGCCTTTCCAAGTGCCCGGTCTGGCTGGTCAGTTCTGTCAAATGGAAAGCGCCCTTAGTCCCAAGTGACCCTTGCGGTAAATAAGTGGTACAAAGATCATACATGCAGGAAAATTTATTCTTGAAGTTTCATACAATTTATTACTGCTCTGACATGTTTCTATGATCACAAACTTCACCCCAAACTTCATTTTTTTTGGTGGTGGGGGGTGGAGGGGGGACGGGGAAGCATGTTTACATGGCCTGAATTTCTAGCATTTGTAACCATTCTTGGAAGCAGGAACCTGATTCATTTCGTACATTTATATCTTTAGCTTTCTGACTCATTATTTGACCTTAGAAGAGCCTTCAAAGAGGTGTTCTGGTGTTGCTTTGTCGCTTGTTTCTTAGCCAACCTGTCACTTGTTTTTTTATGGAAAATGTTGTTGCTGTATTTTGTTACTGTCACTGTCACAAAATGCTGCACTTTCTGACTGCCAGTTCCTGTGTTTTAAAAGATAACCCCAGTCTACAAGCTAAATTGCACTTAGGGATACCCCTTGCAAAGATAAATTAGCCATTTCATAGTAGTGTGCTCGGTTACCTGGCCTTTGAATAAAAGTGAGGCTTGTGTTGATCTTACTGCTTTTCTTATGTCAAGGTTAACTAGTTAACATCACCAGCCTTGCAACATTGTATTGGCCAGGTCACTGAGCTCACAACGTTTTCATGGTGGCTGGATCTTGATTGTACATTTTCTCAAAATATTGTTAGAAAACACCTCTAGACAATTTTTCCTCATCTGTGTTGGACTAGCGTATTTGAACATATGGCTTAGCATGGCAGTGATCAAGAG
>BLFK01000460.1:406156-408656 GCA_014634185.1 Astreopora myriophthalma
AAAAAAAAAAGCAGCCCTTCAATAGGGGGTGCAGATGATAAATGCAATGGCCCATTGGTCACCACCACTCCAAGGTCCTTCTCAGTTTTGGTGAGTGACGAAGGGCAACTGTATTTGCAGGCTACAGGAGAGAATGATAATAAGAAATTGGTACAGCTTGACAACTCTAACACTGCAACAAACTGCATTTATATGACTTCGTGACTTCTCCAGGGTGGCAAATTCCCCTAAGGGGTTATTCCCAGGGTTAAGGGGGGCTTTAATTGGTGTATTACAAGATGTCCAAGGGACAAAACAGGTTTTCCGTAGTGTTCACTATTAAACAAAGTCCAAACAACTCAGCAGTTTCTGACCACACAGTTTGTGCTAACAATGAGCTTTGCCACATGCTGTGAGCCCATTGAAAGACATGAAACTCAACGAAAGACAGTTGCAATGCGGTATGAGGCCTTGGGCGCGAAAGGTCCAAATGTAGGGTAGAAGCCAACACATACGAATGATGGATAGGTAAGTTAGACGTTGTACTCCTGGCTGAGCCGCAACAAAACGTTTATGATATGAAGGAAACAAGAAAGTGGATTTGACGCGACCAGATGTCGCTGCAATCTGCATGTCTACATCTTCTTCACGCACCAAAAGTCAACAGTAACAAGAGAAATCATTTCTTTTCGCTAAAATAAGACACAAGAGGACTTTTCTTTGTATGGATTCAATGAGCTTGAAACTCCAGTAACAAGAGGGTCGTACTGCAAATTCTGCTCGACGTACTGGGCGAGAGCTAAAGCGGTCTTCGATACCGGCGTGCGGACCAAGCTGGCTTCACTTCGAAGTTGCTCCACGTAGCTTCTATTAACGCTTGCTGGGGTAGCCATGATAAATTTTCCTCACAAAGAAGCGAATGACGCCTTGATAGACTAGCGGCAAGCTCCTGAAACGAAAGCTGAAAGTTGGAAAAAATGAAAGGGCAAAACACGCCTGTGATAGCCAACAAAACTTTAATAAATTATGACTTGGTAGCCAAGCCTTCACACGCATTACAAGGGTAGGGACGAGACTTTTGTCTGATGGTATTGTACTTTAAAAAACAAAAATAAGAAATCAAAAATTTAGAGATTTTATGGAAATAAAAACAAAACAATATATGTTACCTCTTTATAGTTATCTTTTTTAGGAAAAAATCAATCAAAATCAAACTTTCTATGCCAGACTATATCTCCCCTCCCCTGTAAAACCATTCGCCCCTCTCCTCTGCTGCTATTTTGCCCGCTCAGACTCGCCCCAGTGACTCGCACGATTTTCTTAGTGGTGTGACAGTGATATGTGTTTCCCACGATATGTCGCCCACCACCCTCCCCTGCAGTAATTTTCGCAATTAATTAGTTAATTATTCAGTTTATAAACAACAGAATCTAAGAAGATCAATTTACCTTGACCCAGAGCGCTTTCAAGTCGTATGATCATTTGAAGAGTCGTCTTTCCATGGGTTTGGTAAGTTGAGTTTTACTTCGTGTTCTGATACATCGTTCCAACAATCGGTGTATACGATTCGTGAAAAGATTGCCACGAGCCACCCCGAACAGTCTCCCTCGCAGCCGTTTTTAGTCTGGTCTCACAACGCTCCTTCCCCGGGGGGGTACTCGATATATCCCTGGGTGGGGAGGTGCGGCGCGGCCCCTCATACTCTGACCCTGTTTAAGACAAATATCGCTGATTTTCCAACCCTATTTCAGACAGAATTCCGATTTTTCATACCCTGTTTAAGACATTATCAATGCCAAAGTCAACGGTAGTCAATATTAATTAACAAGAGCTTGTTGCTGTTTATCGTCCGAGAAAAGATATCCAGTTTAAGACAAAAATTGATAAATCGCCACCCTGATTAAGACAAAAAATGATAAATTCGATACCCTGTTTAAGACAAAAATCCCGAAAAACATACCCTGGCTGGCCGCACGTCCCCATTAAGCCCTTATAAGGGAGTACCCCCCCGGGGCTCCTTCCCACAAACAAAATTTGTGGGGAGGAGCGTTGTGTGACGAGACTAAAAACGGCTGCGAGGGAGACTACCCCGAACAAACCCTGCAACATTATAGGTTGTGTGCAACCAATCTCCAGAGACACAGAATAATGAATAATAGTGAAATGTGCAAATGCTGGATGACGAACAAAAGGAGCTAATGAGAGATCCGGGTTGTTTTCGTCAACCAACATCGCGGCGATGACGTAACGTGCACACCACCTAGTAGGTCACAGACAAAGTTTTATTTTAGCGGGAACTGTCTGTCTCTTTAACAGGGATTCAACAAAGTATGGAAATGAGCCCCTGATAGGGGGGCTTTAGTCATCTCTTATCCCCAAAATTCCGGGGCAGTTATCCCTTATCCCTAAAATTACCGAGACAGCTATCCCTAAATTGCCGAGACTGTTATCCCTAAAACTGGGTCAAAAC
This sequence comes from Astreopora myriophthalma, assembly GCA_014634185.1. NCBI lineage: Eukaryota > Metazoa > Cnidaria > Anthozoa > Scleractinia > Acroporidae > Astreopora > Astreopora myriophthalma. The sequence goes on from BLFK01000460.1 coordinate 408,606, forward strand.
TATGTCGGTTATCCCTTATCCCTATCATTATTTAATCAGTCATCCCTTATC
>BLFK01000460.1:413656-436156 GCA_014634185.1 Astreopora myriophthalma
ATTTCAGCTCATTCTGATTCACTTTGTGTCTCAAAATTAACTAGTGATTTTAAAATGAGTCAAATGTTATTTTAAACACAGTATATAAAATTGACATTTAATGATTTTGACCAAAAATTGTGATATCCCCACTGTGACACTGCCCAATGCCAACTTTCATTTTCATCATTCTTCCTTGATTATTTCAGGTACTTTTCTTCGGAGCCATACAAGACTGGAGTCCCAGACCCTGGTTTGTAACTGTTCCTTTTGTTGCTATGGAGTCAAGCCAAATTTTTCTCAAAACTGACAACTGTGCGATAGACCTCAGTTTGCATAATTTCAAAATAACAAGTTATTCTCATACTAGAACTCGACAACAGTTGAATGCGTTGGTATATTATTGATTCATCTTGTCACTGTCAATATTATTACACATACAGCGTACACATAAATAATATTACAGCTTGATTGTATGTCGTGAAGAGAAGACTATAGTTACATGATTTTTACAATGCACCAACAGATAATATTGCCAAAGATCCTCCAGTCAAAGTTGATGCTGTTACAGAAGTTGAAGCTCCCCTTTCATTGAAAGAGGTACATGCATTTGTCCACATAAGAATGTTATTTAATATATAATCAAACAAAATAGGTATCAAGTAAGATCTATCATTGTTAATTTTTGGTAGTTTATTCCTCTTGGTCCCAAGTGGGACAGAGGGCCTGTACATGTAGGCCCCACCTCAGCCAGTAAGGTGGGGTGGAGTGGAGTGGGGGAGGTGTCTTATAACCGTGGTATCTTGGGGCTACATGTAAATTGCTGCAAGTTTCATATCTCAGACCACAACTTTAAGTTAGGAAGACCGTACCATTGTCTCCCTCCTGGTTGCAAGCTATTTCAGCTCTGTCATGCCCATTTCATCTTTTGTTTGTGGACAAGATGAAGGAGACACTGTGACAGAGGATGCCACTGGCAACTTTTCAGCCAGCAGTTCTTTAGTAACTGTTTTCTACAGCATAAAGTTGGTTGTTAATGAGGAGTTGAAAAATTCTGGGGAAAGTCATTAATTCACAGACAATTAATTAATTTGCCCAGCATCCAATCAATGACCAAGTTTATGCCACAGCTTGATGCCCATCAGGCTGCAGTTGCTCAAATTTTATCCAGTTGTATATTGGTAAGACACATTCCAGCAGTTTCAAAATGTGGAAGGATTTTTCCATCGACTGGCCCTTTGCACGCCGGCTAACAAAGGGGGAAATAGTAAGGTTTATAGGTTTTCTCTTTTCAGCTGATGTACATAGTGAGGGGTGAAAGTGTCAAAACTGGTCGTAACATGAAATGATTTATATAAAAGGAAACGTACGCATCAAAAAATGACAGTGATGGGATGAGCTAAATACTTAGTAGCTCAAAATATGTGGAAATGTGTTTCTAAGAGCTTCCAAATTAAAAATCTTCCCAGGGGAGGTCCCCCGAACCCCCCTCTTAATTAGAGGGCACCCACACCCAACCCCACATGCAGCATCATCACTGTGTGTAGGGTGCACTGTGCCTTGATACAATAAACAGGAACTTTCTGCTTACTTCGATCTTTTCTCCTTCTACTATAAAATTTTGGAAAAACCCTGCTGCTGACTTTAATGATTGCTTTTTTTTTCTTTTTTTTTTCATAGTGGGTTGCTGAAAATAAAAGTGACATTGAATGTGGCACAAAGGAGCTCTTTGGTAAAGGAGAATTTAAGGTAGATACTGGGCAAGTGGTTTCCAAGTGTTGATCATATTTTTTTAACCATGTAATTCCTTTTGCTTCAGATAAACATTCATGGACAGGGTGAACAGACAGCTGAATGGCAAGGAGAGACATGGCTTTATCAAATGGTTAGTAATACAATATGACAAGGATCGTAGGATAGCCAGTCCAAGCCCCAACAGTATCCACCCATGCCAGGGGCTTAGTGCTCAACCATGTATGCACGTACACAGGTGTGTACCTCCAGAAAAGAGAATATATATATCCATTCGATATATCTTCTTATGGTGAAAAGCATCTTTGCAGATTTGACAGAGGTCTCATTCTGTGATTTTACAACACTGAAAAAAAGAGAAAATTTGCAATCATAAAACCTCTTATCAATGAAAGAATGACATCAATACAAACCGCCTAAGTTACTAAATACTCTGCATTTTGATTTCGGAAACTGTTCCTTGGAAAACGTGGGAAATGGCATTTCCAAGCTCCTGAAAATGAAACATTTTCAGGGAAAACATATGCCCCCAGATCCCCTAGGGGCTCACGCCTTTGGGGCTCCATGACAACAGTGCATACTCCATGAAAACTGCATGCTACACCTCCGCAGGGCAGTTTTCAGCTTTTCAAATTCCATGACCTTTTCCCGTTTTCCATGACCTAAAGTGTAGCTGTCACTTTCAAAAGTTGTCAAAACTACCCTTGCTCTGGGGTGTTTACTGAGATAACTCTACTTTATTTCAATTTATCCTTGCTTTGGCATCTGCAATAGTGTATCTACCATACATAACTGTAATTTCCCATGACTTTCCATGACCAACAATGAAATTCCATGACTTTCCAGGGCTGGAAAATGAAATTCTTACATTCCATGACTTTGCAGGTTTTCCAAGACCTGTATGAACCCTTCAGGGTCTGAAATGATCAGGAGAAATTGAGCTGTTTTTGCTATGACCCCTGCAAATGACTAGAACTTCACTTGGCTTGGATGACCAAGTAGAAATGACTGCCCCCTCCCTAACTTGGGGGTGTAAAAAAACCAGTAAGCACACATGCAGCCATCCTTTCAGTTATACTTTAGACTGCTAACTTTTAGCCAGCCACTGTTTGGTTACAACATGAAAGATACCAAGCTACACACAACTTGGTTGATTGATTTACAAGTACATTTTGATACACTTGGCTTGCAGGAAGGAGAAGCAAGTGTCACGGTCAATGGTGAAACCAAGAATCTTGGGAAAGACAATGTCATCCTCATTCCAGCTGGTGCCAAGTTAGTTTCTTAAAATTATTATTGACTTGGGGACAAATCATTTATTAATATTTATGTATTTATTCAATTCAATTTTGGGTAGGGGTTGATTTTAAAAAAAAATTCTAGCTCAAGAAAAGCAGGCAGAAATTATTTGGTAGAGATTTTATTCATGTTAGATTTAGCCCTGAGAAGTTGTCTGACTCTTGATAGAAGGCAAAGTAGGCTTGTTACAGGAAGAAAAAGGCACACAACTGTTTTTGTTTTTATATCAAAAGGTACACAGTAAAAAGATCAGAAGGTTCCATTGGAATGAGTGTGATCATGGATCCAATGGCCAATAAGTGAACATTGTCTGGCTAACCTTACCAAGTGCTAAAGGCAAACTATCACTCTTGTTCTGTTCACTCCACTTCCATTGAGCAGTTAGCTACTCATTTACCCTGGTGAAGACATATTTTACTCAGTGGGGCTCCTTGATCGCCTGTTCCCCTTCCTTACACCTGCACGCACTATTTGAAATAACGTACAAATGCACACCTGCAACTTGTATGCTTTACTTAAAAGCAAAAAAACAAAACAAAAAAAACAAAAAAAAACAAATCCATGAAGAGGAAGATGGGCTTCCTTTTAAAACAAACAAACAAACAAAAAAGACAAACACAACAAGCAATGAGGCCGTTTTTGAAGATTTTATTGTACATCCGAAACTGTCTTAGGTTCTATTTTTTATACATCCACTCAATTGTTTCTATGTTAATGTCAAAGGCAAGTATTGTATGTTTAAGTTCATCTAAGGATAATGTGGAAAATAAAAATAATTAAGACAGTGGAGGAATCCAGTATTGAAGTGTTGTGTTGTTTTAGTTTTATCATTTAAGTGTGCTCAGTAATAATTATTACAGGTATATATTTAACAATTAGACCCGTGGCCTTTGAGGGCGAAGGGTCTAATTGTTTTAGTATAATGACGTTAGCAAATGCAAGTTGAAGAAATATTTATTTGCGAATAAAATGAAAGAAAGCATCACGCTTTTAGCTACTCGAGGACTATTACTAATAGTCCTCTGGTAAGGTAGCCAATGAAAATGCAGGATTTGCATTAGTCCACTAGTTGGGTGATATGAAATATATATATATCCATTACTTTTTGCAAGTATTTCTTTTAAATTTTTTTATTCCAAACTTAAGACGTCTAGGCTTCATGTTTGAGGCAAACAGTGGCTTCAGACTATGTATGCTTTCTCAAAACTTTAATGGCGTTAGAACTTCCAGATTTATGGCTAACAAAGGATTACTCCCATACATATAGGCAGCAAACAAGAAATAGCAAATCCTAGGAAATTGTGTTCACATGATCATCTCTCTCGTTTCCCAAAACTTAGTTTTTAATTAGTTCTATGTTGCTTTATTTGTTTACTTTCCTTCAAAAATAGCTATAAGTTGAAAATGTCCACGGTCCTAATTCTGCTCTCCTCTTTATCCAACGTAAATTTACGACTGTTTGGTTGAAAAGTAGTGTGGATACTTATGAATGGTGTAAATGTGAGTGAAATTTAGCATGATACACACAACTTGGTTGATGGATTTACAAGTACATTTTGATACACTTGCCTTGCAGGAAGGAGAAGCCAGTGTCACGGTCAATGGTGAAACCAAGAATCTTGGGAAAGACAACGTCATCCTCATTCCAGCTGGTGCCAAGTTAGTTTCTTAAAATTATTATTGACTTGGGGACAAATCATTTATTAATATTTATGTATTTATTCAATTCAATTTTGGGTAGGGGTTGATTTTAAAAAAAAATTCTAGCTCAAGAAAAGCAGGCAGAAATTATTTGGTCGAGATTTTATTCATGTTAGATTTAGCCCTGAGAAGTTGTCTCTTGATAGGAGGCAAAGTAGGCTTGTTACAGGAAGAAAAAGGCACACAACTGTTTTTGTTTTTATATCAAAAGGTACACAGTAAAAAGATCAGAAGGTTCCATTGGAATGAGTGTGATCATGGATCCAATGGCGAATAAGTGAACATTGTCTGGCTAACCTTACCAGATGCTGAAGGCAAATTATCACTCTTGTTCTGTTCACTCCACTTTCATTGAGCAGTTAGCTACTCATTTGCCCTGGTGAAGACATATTTTACTCAGTGGGGCTCCTTGATTGCCTGTTCCCCTTCCTTACACCTGCACGCACTATTTGAAATAACCTACAAATGCACACCTGCAACTTGTATGCTTTACTTAAAAAGCAAAAAAACAAAACAAAAAACAAAACAAAAACAAATCCATGAAGAGGAAGATGGGCTTCCTTTTAGAACAAACAAACAAACAAACAAACAAAAAAGAGAAACACAACAAGCAGTGAGGCCGTTTTTCAAGATTTTATTGTACATCCGAAACTGTCTTACCGGTAGGTTCTATTTTTTTTTACATCCACTCAATTGTTTCTATGTTAACGTCAAAGGCAAGTATTGTATGTTTAAGTTCATCTAAGGATAATGTGGAAAATAAAATTAAGACAGTGGAGGAATCCAGTATTGAAGTGTTGTGTTGTTTTAGTTTTATCATTTAAGTGCGCTCAGTAATAATTAGTACAGGTATATATTTAGCAATTAGACCCGTGGCCTTTGAGGGCGAAGGGTCTAATTGTTTTAGTATCACCCAACTAGTCGGACAGAAAAGGCAATACTAACGTTAGCAAATGCAAGTTGAAGAAATATTTATTCGCGAATAAAGTGAAAGAAAGCATCACGCTTTTAGCTACTCGAGGACTATTACTAATAGTCCTCTAGTAAGGTAGCCAATGAAAATGCAGGATTTGCATTAGTCCACTAGTTGGGTGATATGAAATATGTATATATATCCATTACTTTTTGCAAGTATTTCTTTTAAATTTTTTAATTCCAAACTTAAGACGTCTAGGCTTCATGTTTGAGGCAAACAGTGGCTTCAGACTATGTATGCTTTCTCAAAACTTTAATGACGTTAAAACTTACTGATTTATGGCTAACAAAGGATTAATCCCATACATATAGGCAGCAAACAAGAAATAGCAAATCCTAGGAAATTGTGTTCACATGATCATCTCTCTCGTTTCCCAAAACTTAGTTCTTAATTAGTTCTATGTTGCTTTATTTGTTTACTTTCCTTCAAAAATAGCTATAAGTTGAAAATGTCCACAGTCCTAATTATGCTCTCCTCTTTATCCAACGTAAATTTACGACTGTTTGGTTGAAAAGTAGTGTGGATACTTATGAATGGTGTAAATGTGAGTGAAATTTAGCATGCTCCATTTTATTGGCCTTGAATTTTTAATTTGCTTTTGCAGATGTCATACACATTTTGAAAAACTAAATGGTGTAAAACTTATGCAAGTAATTGTTGCAAAATCGCACAGAGAAATTGAGGGATACATTGTCAAAACAGGGAGGAAAAATAACTTTTCTGGTCTGTTTTCATCAAATTAACTTATTTTTTGCATACAAATGCAATTTTTATTAAGTTATGCACCATTTATTCCTTGGAATTCAGCCACTATTTGATGAAATAACCAAGATATAAAAAATTTCTCTTATGACATTTATGCACACAGCCCCTCAATAGTTGTAGGACTGAGAGAGCAATCGACTGTCATTTTCTTTCCTTTCCTTTTTTTCATTGTAAGCTCATGAATTGCCCTCATGGCTTTAATCAATAAGTTTCTGGATTCCAGAATCCCAATTTTTATTTTAAAAACTCATAAAAACATTTATGTGCTTGCCTTGAGTTATCATAACTGGTGCGATATGTGCCTAAAGGTGCTCCGCACTAAAGGGGCTATCCTCACATTTTACACAACTTCATGACACATCAGATGCACATAAATACTTCTTATTTTTACAACCAAAAAAAAAGCTCTGAGAAGATTAAAGGCAAAGTCTTGGCCATAAATAAAAAACCACTAAAATCGGCCATTCTGCTAAGGGGTCACCCTTACCATTTTGGCCAAAATGGGCAAAAATATCAGCAACAATATCAAAGTGTCAAATTGCATCAAAACGAGGTCTAATTGCCCTATAATTGATCCTCTTTAAAGGTTTAAGGCCTCTAGTTTATTTGGAAGCCAAAAAACAAGCTCTGGCAAGGTTAAAGGCAAAGTTTTGGCCATAAATAAAAAAGCACTGAAATCGGCCATTTTGCTAAGGGGTAAGCCTTACCATTTTGGCCAAAATGGGCCAAAATATCAACAATTTTCCAAAGTGTCAAATTGCATGAAAACGAGGTCTAATTGCCCTATAATGGACTTTTTTCAAAGGTTTAAGGCCTCTAGTTTATTTTAAAGCCAAAAAACAAGCTCTGGCAAGGTTAAAGGCAAAGTTTTGGCCATAAATAAAAAAGCACTGAAATCGGCCATTTTCGGCCATTTTGCTAAGGGGTAAGCCTTACCATTTTGGCCAAAATGGGCCAAAATATCAACAATTTTCCAAAGTGTCAAATTGCATGAAAACGAGGTCTAATTGCCCTATAATGGACTTTTTTCAAAGGTTTAAGGCCTCTAGTTTATTTTAAAGCCAAAAAACAAGCTCTGGCAAGGTTAAAGGCAAAGTTTTGGCCATAAATAAAAAAGCACTGAAATCGGCCATTTTCGGCCATTTTGCTAAGGGGTAAGCCTTACCATTTTGGCCAAAATGGGCCAAAATATCAACAATTTTCCAAAGTGTCAAATTGCATGAAAACGAGGTCTAATTGCCCTATAATGGACTTTTTTCAAAGGTTTAAGGCCTCTAGTTTATTTTAAAGCCAAAAAACAAGCTCTGGCAAGGTTAAAGGCAAAGTTTTGGCCATAAATAAAAAAGCACTGAAATCGGCCATTTTCGGCCATTTTGCTAAGGGGTAAGCCTTACCATTTTGGCCAAAATGGGCCAAAATATCAACAATTTTCCAAAGTGTCAAATTGCATGAAAACGAGGTCTAATTGCCCTATAATGGACTTTTTTCAAAGGTTTAAGGCCTCTAGTTTATTTTAAAGCCAAAAAACAAGCTCTGGCAAGGTTAAAGGCAAAGTTTTGGCCATAAATAAAAAAGCACTGAAATCGGCCATTTTCGGCCATTTTGCTAAGGGGTAAGCCTTACCATTTTGGCCAAAATGGGCCAAAATATCAACAATTTTCCAAAGTGTCAAATTGCATGAAAACGAGGTCTAATTGCCCTATAATGGACTTTTTTCAAAGGTTTAAGGCCTCTAGTTTATTTTAAAGCCAAAAAACAAGCTCTGGCAAGGTTAAAGGCAAAGTTTTGGCCATAAATAAAAAAGCACTGAAATCGGCCATTTTCGGCCATTTTGCTAAGGGGTAAGCCTTACCATTTTGGCCAAAATGGGCCAAAATATCAACAATTTTCCAAAGTGTCAAATTGCATGAAAACGAGGTCTAATTGCCCTATAATGGACTTTTTTCAAAGGTTTAAGGCCTCTAGTTTATTTTAAAGCCAAAAAACAAGCTCTGGCAAGGTTAAAGGCAAAGTTTTGGCCATAAATAAAAAAGCACTGAAATCGGCCATTTTCGGCCATTTTGCTAAGGGGTAAGCCTTACCATTTTGGCCAAAATGGGCCAAAATATCAACAATTTTCCAAAGTGTCAAATTGCATGAAAACGAGGTCTAATTGCCCTATAATGGACTTTTTTCAAAGGTTTAAGGCCTCTAGTTTATTTTAAAGCCAAAAAACAAGCTCTGGCAAGGTTAAAGGCAAAGTTTTGGCCATAAATAAAAAAGCACTGAAATCGGCCATTTTCGGCCATTTTGCTAAGGGGTAAGCCTTACCATTTTGGCCAAAATGGGCCAAAATATCAACAATTTTCCAAAGTGTCAAATTGCATGAAAACGAGGTCTAATTGCCCTATAATGGACTTTTTTCAAAGGTTTAAGGCCTCTAGTTTATTTTAAAGCCAAAAAACAAGCTCTGGCAAGGTTAAAGGCAAAGTTTTGGCCATAAATAAAAAAGCACTGAAATCGGCCATTTTCGGCCATTTTGCTAAGGGGTAAGCCTTACCATTTTGGCCAAAATGGGCCAAAATATCAACAATTTTCCAAAGTGTCAAATTGCATGAAAACGAGGTCTAATTGCCCTATAATGGACTTTTTTCAAAGGTTTAAGGCCTCTAGTTTATTTTAAAGCCAAAAAACAAGCTCTGGCAAGGTTAAAGGCAAAGTTTTGGCCATAAATAAAAAAGCACTGAAATCGGCCATTTTCGGCCATTTTGCTAAGGGGTAAGCCTTACCATTTTGGCCAAAATGGGCCAAAATATCAACAATTTTCCAAAGTGTCAAATTGCATGAAAACGAGGTCTAATTGCCCTATAATGGACTTTTTTCAAAGGTTTAAGGCCTCTAGTTTATTTTAAAGCCAAAAAACAAGCTCTGGCAAGGTTAAAGGCAAAGTTTTGGCCATAAATAAAAAAGCACTGAAATCGGCCATTTTCGGCCATTTTGCTAAGGGGTAAGCCTTACCATTTTGGCCAAAATGGGCCAAAATATCAACAATTTTCCAAAGTGTCAAATTGCATGAAAACGAGGTCTAATTGCCCTATAATGGACTTTTTTCAAAGGTTTAAGGCCTCTAGTTTATTTTAAAGCCAAAAAACAAGCTCTGGCAAGGTTAAAGGCAAAGTTTTGGCCATAAATAAAAAAGCACTGAAATCGGCCATTTTCGGCCATTTTGCTAAGGGGTAAGCCTTACCATTTTGGCCAAAATGGGCCAAAATATCAACAATTTTCCAAAGTGTCAAATTGCATGAAAACGAGGTCTAATTGCCCTATAATGGACTTTTTTCAAAGGTTTAAGGCCTCTAGTTTATTTTAAAGCCAAAAAACAAGCTCTGGCAAGGTTAAAGGCAAAGTTTTGGCCATAAATAAAAAAGCACTGAAATCGGCCATTTTCGGCCATTTTGCTAAGGGGTAAGCCTTACCATTTTGGCCAAAATGGGCCAAAATATCAACAATTTTCCAAAGTGTCAAATTGCATGAAAACGAGGTCTAATTGCCCTATAATGGACTTTTCTCAAAGGTTTAAGGCCTCTAGTTTATTTTAAAGCCAAAAGAACAAGCTCTAGCAAGGTTAAAGGCAAAGTTTTGGCCATAAATAAAAAAGCACTCAAATCGGCCATTTTCGGCCATTTTGCTAAGGGGTAAGCCTTACCATTTTGGCCAAAATGGGCCAAAATATCAACAATTTTCCAAAGTGTCAAATTTCATGAAAACGAGGTCTAATTGCTCTATAATGGACTTTTCTCAAAGGTTTAAGGCCTCTAGTTTATTTTACAGCCAAAAAACAAGCTCTGGGAACTTTAATCTCTGATAAAGCAGGCTAAAATTAGCCAATCGGAGTCCTTGTTAGAATGATTCAAATTATCTGATTGGTTGATTAAGGCCAAATCTGTCAAAATGGTCGACCATTTTACAGATGGTTCGATGGCGTGACACTATTTCTACCCGTTCTCTATTATCTTATAAAGCACGCCTTTTCAGCCAATCAGAGTGCGCGTTATATAGAAACTTTATTATAAAGCATGTTAAAACTGCTTGCAATTGTTGGAAGTGCAAAGGAACTCAGAGGTCAATTTATAGCGTGAGCCATCTCGCGCAATTGAAGAGTCGATTTTAATTGGACAGACGACACGCAGACGCAGACGCAGACGCAGACGACACGCAATAATATTTAGGGACTTTTTTCACCATTTCGTCGCTTTCATTTGTCATATAAAAGACGGATATTTCCTTTATCACTGGGAAGTTGTTTACTTCCATTTTCGTCTTCGTACTTCACCTTACCTACCTCCCTCCCCCTCCGCGGCAGATCTGCATTCGACCGAAGAATTGGCTAAATTCCGTGATGTCTTGGGTGTTCTGTGTGATCATGCGAATCTTTTGGAGTTTAGATCATTTTCACTCACGTCACCAGCGGCCATATTGATTCACTGAAACGAAAGGACACACTTGCATAAAAATGTAGTTCAATTCCCCGAGGATTGTTTTGGCCGCACGTTTCTTTGTTTAGGTGCACCAATATGGCCACCATGCATGACGTCACGTAAAAACCGATCTATCGATTGCTGGCGCATCTCCAACCTCGTTCCCAGGACCATTCCGTTCGCTTTGGAAAAGGTCCTGGGTACGAAGTTGCCTCAAAACTAGTTATCATATTCAAATATATGTTTGCAAGATAAATACAAAATATTCCTCGGCCAAGTGGGTTATGATTAACAGTATTTCTGACAAGCTAACATTTTGTTAGAAGACCTCGTGGACTTAGAATTAAACAGGTTTTTAACACAGATCTTTCCGAAAACAAACCAAGTCTATGTGGCCCGCTTACCTCTAATGAACCCCATGGGTACCTCGCGATGAAGCTTATCTTCAATGTGCACGTGTTTGGAGCCGTTTAATTCCCAGCCACATTCTTGTGTGAGTGCAAATGATATCAAGGCTTGTAACATTGTAAGCATTAAGCGGACCTCTCGTTGTTCATTCTAGAGTTTGGCGTAAACCCAGGGTTACAGCAAGGTAGTTTATTTTTCTGGTATAAATTCGTTCTCCATGTTCAGTGCTCGCGCAAAACGTGCAGCTAAGGGAGGAGTTGAATATTCATGTATTAAAATTCATTTGCAATTCAACTTAGGCTTTTTGACTCCCGGCCAATAGGCTTTATTTTGGCCGTGCTAAAAACGCACAGTTCCCAGTAAAGCTACAGGGATTTCACGAATATGGAGTTAACTGTCAAAGGGTAATTTGGGCTAGGAATCCCAGAAAATCCACACACAGCCTACACAAGGAACGAACGGGGGTAGGAATTGAGTTAACGAATACGTTAAACAATCGTACGTGAAGGTCGAAAAAAATGTCACAAGTATTCGTTAACTCTTTCATACACTTGGGCCAAATTGTGACGCATGGTGCAATAATTATTTCAGCCTTCGACTGGTCGCAAATTTTTACTAGGGTAAAAGAGCCTGCGAAACACGCGAGCGCGCGTGAAAACGGTCTCTCGCGAGAAGGTCCGAAGCGCCCTCTAAAATAATTCATCTACCACACGAAGTTTGCGTTCGCGTACTTAGCGACGGGCCACCTACCCCCGAGCCACAAAAGCTGGGGATCGAGAGTACGCATGAATATTCTCCTCCACGAAGAACGCTTTTTTTTTTTCACATATTTATTCCTCAAAGCCTGACACTTCGTTACCGTGCGGTCTCATAAGCCGAACGCACGATATCCCTAACACACCAATGGAACCAATGAACCAATGGAGTTCTGTTTGATAATACAAGCTTATAACAAAAATCGCTCCGATGACCGCCTACATCCATTTATTCCGAGAACTTACCAAACAGGCTGAAATTCGAACGATGTAGAAGGATGGTCAAAATTCCCAAGGATCTAACCTGAAAAGTTTTATTGTGCGAAGCGAAGGAGTGAAGGTTGCTGACAAGCCGTCAGATACATATATTTTATAAAATCAGCGTCTCATACGATCAAACAGAATTCCCCTGGTTCACGTTCATGCCCTTCCGCAAGGTAACAGGCGGACAAGGAAATTCATCTCCTTTCTCTAAAGTCAATGCCCGATTCCATGTGCTCTTACAACGTCTGACAGGTCTTCTCACTTCACTGAATTTCGCACAAAATACTAGTTACTCGCCAATACTTCAAGGTGCCACAATACGGTCTACCACCACCAAAATACTAAAAAAAATTCACTGCTACATAAACTGTTTAGAAGTCAAATCAGCGTGAAGCAAAATCTTACCTCTGACGAGATTTACGACCACCCACCAGAATTGATATGACTCACAATGCAAGGTTGAATCAATGAACATATGAATGCCAACAAAAAGACAAAAGAGCCATTGGTTTAAGCGGCTATGTCATGGCCTTTTCATCTCACTGTAAAATGCTAAAAAGATGTCTTTAAAGTGCTACCACGATCAAAAAATCACTTTTCGTTTTTCTTCACATTTCGAAACTACTTGTGCTGAATACTCGGTATGGGAGATTTTATGCAATTATTTCAAGAGGACCAAACTGATTAATGAATTAATTGACTAATAAAAAAAATTGCAGAAATGGCCAATAACGTTCCACAGACGGCTCTTCCCGCAAAAATTAAGATACCTTGCTCTTAAATTTGAAGGAATATTTTGCGCACGAGTAAAGGATGTAAGAAATGCTTTCTTTTTGAACAGTTTTTACAAGCCAGCCAAACTCCTGTGCCATGGTCCCTGTAACGGTCTATCCATTGTCATCACAACTGTCACATCACACAAATAAGACGTGCCAATAAGTTTTTTTTATAAGTTATATTTATGTAGCAATGAATTTGCCAAAAACTATAAAAACACCTATTCTTAACATTAATGAAAACTGTATTTAGATTTACGGCCGGGAGATAAGCATCTTTCCGTTTTGGAACATATTTATTGGACAAAGCAGAACCAAATTGTTTTGACGAATACTCCTAGTTAGTGTTTACTGACTACAATTCCTTCAACTGTGTTATTGTTGTTTTCAACAGGTTGACGTGGGCCTGAAAGAGACGAAATGAGAATACGATGAAAGATTCTCCAAAGTAATTTGATACGCAAGAAGGGCGAGGGGTGGAAACTTAGCGACGTCCAAATATACGAGAAGTATTTTGACAAACACACAAATCTGAACCAAAACAGCAACATTAATGAAGTCTTAACACGAGGGGACACTTGTAACGGTACACTTGGAGCATTCACGAGACCCTTCTACACCGTGTATATATCACATTTCTCATACAGAAAATGACAAAAAAATGAATGGCAATTCAGAGACGCACTGTAATCATTCACTCATACAGCCCGAATTTATCATCACAATTGCCAGTATTACACTAAATGGCAATTCAGTGACGTAATGCCATCATTAGGGAGCTTAAGCACAGGTGTTTTTGAGCGATGGACTGCAACCTGAAGTGGCGCGTTTACCCTTTTAACCTGCATTGACGCAATCACATTTCTACTACTCAGCGTCTTTACTCTTATAGAGACAATTTCCTCATTTAGCTACTGCCTAAGAACATGAAACGTCCACTTCCAGTCAACGTCTGTCACTCAAAATACTTTGTTTTGGCTCCCTATTAACCGACAGTGAGGGTGTAATGCACCTGTGAGAAAGATGACATGCTAATTGCTTGGCAATTGCCAGGCAGGAAACCTCCGACCTCCATACCAACGGCTGGATGTTCAGTGAGCTACAAGAACTCCTGGTGAGCTAGCTCGTTCATTTAGGGTCTTATAAAAAGTGTCCCACATGGTCTATGGGCCTGACATTGTAAAGTGATTCAACGTAATAATGCAACTATTAATGATGGGGAATGACACTACACCCTCAAGCCCATAGAGAATTTGGGACACTGAATAAGAAGAACCTAGATAAACAACTCAAATCACCAGGAGTTCTTGTAGCTCAGAGGTTAGAGCATCCGACTTCCTTTTCAGTAGCCCCCCTCCCGTTGCCAAGCAACTAGCATCTCAGCTCCCTATCAACTCATACCAACGCCACATCATTATCACCACCACAATTGATAAGATGTATTTAATAAATCTTCAATTTGAGTTGTTATTACCTTTGCATGCTTGAGTTCTAATTCAGCTCGCTCAGTCTAAAATGAAAGAAACTTGGTTAATGAAGTGTTTTACAGACTAAGTGGTAGACACCTTTGAAAACATACAATGTGACGTATTTTCAGCTGTCATTTCCCTCCCTCTGCTGAGGAAACATGACATCTGGAAGTACATCTGTGTTCACAGGCGAGAAATCAAAGACACCCCCTCGCTAGCATGGCAAGTGTTTTCATACATACAAGAGGTTTCTCCTGCGTGAACATCACACTGAAATAACACTTTGTTCTTGTCCCAATTTTTGTAGAATCAAACTGTCCAAAACAACAGAAAACCTTTGGAAACGTTTGCCACACAGGCTTGGCAGCCTCATTTGTCTTTGCTTGCTCAATGACAAGGTGATGCACTAATTAAGGGGGACTGGGAACTGTTTACATGCCATTATTTCCTTTACTTACCAGATTTTTTCTAAACTGCTGGACTCTTCTTGTTTTAAAGTCTGTCAGTTCTGTACAAAAGCACAAAATCCAATCAAACGTTTTCGAGCTATGACCTTAAAACATAAAGAAATCAGGCTAAGAACTCTAACTGCACTCACCTTGTTTAGCTACTTCTGAAATGTGCTCAAACTTTTCACTAGCTGTCTGCTGGGCTGTTTCAGCCTGAAGGCAAAAAGCACAGAGAATGACCAGAAAAGCAAACATCAATGACATGTGACAACACAACTTCTTTGGCCTGACACCAAGTTCACACAAGAAAATATGACAGAAAAATGTTTCTTTCAATCAACATAACCAATTTACAGGGTGTTTCAAAAGTTTGTGTCTTTTCTTTCTACAAGACTTAATCTCTCTTATTGGTAGGCGGAATATCTTCCTGGTAGTTTGATGACAGGTTTTTAGAGTTGCCAGAAAACTCCTTGCCAACCATTAAGTAAGATGCAGTGTGGAAGAAAAAGAGCACAACTGTTTGAAACACCTTGTATACTCTACTCACTGCGGCCACTTCTTTCCCTTTTGTTCTAGCCTTGTCCAGTGCCTTGTTAGCATTTTCATAGTCAGCTAAACATCTGGCCCTGCGATACAGCAAGTTCTTGGCAGCGTCTGTGTCTCGCACATAATATCTGAGTAAGTCAGACGTTTTGAGGTCTTGATCAGAAGCAACGCGGCCTTCCAGTTTACGAGCTTTCTCAAAATACTCAGCAACCTAAACGACAAAAAGATGACATGGCTTGGAAAATACTTTACTCAATTCTTTGTACTTTATAAGTTGTAGTCCATTTTCGTGAAAAGTGGTGAATGTGCACATGTGCAATGAATGACTTATTGCTGTCTTCTGGAGAGTGGAAGAATGTTGGTGTAAACTCCCTGGGTAACCTGTTCATTTTAGCGATTTGTATGAGTGCCTCACATGGTTATCTGTTTTGCTTAAACAGAATCTTTTTCGAGTTCTATCAGTTTAGAATTTTCAAAGTCACTGATGCTTTGTTCGTCATTCTAAATTTTGATTGTTTTTTCCCTCTTTTTGGTTATTACCCTGTTCTCAGTTAAAACATTAGCAATGTTTCAGCTACCACTTAATTTTGAGAGATGTCATTCTAAGCTACACAGTTAAAAAAAACATCGTCATTTCTCAGCTAAGAGTTAAAATTTTAGCCAATTCTCAGCTATCAGCCATTGAGAACCTCTAGCCACTGTAATACCACATTAACGACTTGGCTCATAGAGCCCTTTGTTTTGTTCAATTTTTTACAAGGATTGAATTATGAGAGTGGGAGTTGTGATCGGTGTAATCTTCAACTCCTGCTTTCAACTCCAACAATCCCAGTTTTCACAAGATTGTAAGCAGAATTGGAAGAGAAGGGAAACAACCTGACTATGATTCTGTCAAGATTGTGACTTCGCTTTTGTCTCGGTTTTTGGTTTTCACTAGGTAGTGAGTGCTCTTAAGACTCCAGATCCACTTATGACTACCACTATGACTCCGACTCCGTTGTTAGTGAATGTCACCCTTTAGTGGTCTTGCCAGATTTGTAAACCAAGATCTCCCTTACAGCAATCTGTGTCTTATTCACTGAGCTAAACAGGAAGCAGTGGCTGAGCTTTGTAACTCTTCACCAAGGAAGATAACAAAATTACCTTATTTAGGAAACGATCGATATCCATGTACTCACTGGTACCCATCTGTGAAATACAGCTGGAGATCCTAATAAATGAATCAGCAGAACTCTTGTGGCTTTTCGTCATACGATCAGCTTGACGTGTGGCATCCTTTAACCTAGAACAAAATAACAGTTTCGTGAGTATTATAACTTTTTCTAACATACCATGTTTTATCTTACCACAACGTTCCAGTGAGAGAGATCCTTTTCATTTCAAATTCCCACCTCTGGACTTAGAGGATGGGACACACCATTTAACTACAATTCTGACTGTGTGTAACATTAAAAAACCCACATGCTTTTCACAAAGTGTAGGGGACACAGTTCCCAGCGCTGTGGTCTGGCCTTTTTGTGTGTAATCTCATGGTCGGATGGTTAAGTGCTCTGAGATATCAGCTGCATAAGCTACTCTAAAATCCAAGTGTAAATAACGCTATGATTATCACAATGGTGACAAGAATCCACCAACTTACTTCATGTTGTAATCCACTAAAAACTTCTTCTCGTTCTCATAAAACTCATCAACATCCTGAAGAAAAAAGGGTAATAACAATAATTGAATGGCTTTGAGCAAAAGCAGCTTATATGTATCAGTGAGTGAATTTCAGATAAATTTGAGTGTAGCAAAATACTTCCTGCAAACACCAGTGTACGGGCTACACTTTTGTCCCAAAAATAATACCGGTGTCTGTAAATTGCGATGTGGGTTATCTGCGAGATCATCTCATGGATGTACCTCATCTCCAGTTTTCTATCTTCCAATTACTTGCCTGGTAACTAAGCTAAATTTGTAAATGTTTTCAAAGAGTTGTCATGAATTGCAAGATTTTCTTAATGACCTCAATCTTCAACTGACTTGTACATCTTGGTAATGAATGTTTTCCATGAAAGTAGATGAGGTAACGATACAGTTTTGAAAAATGTCAAGTATGGGATTGACTTTATTTAGTGCCTTATTTTACCAGCCAAGAAAACAAAAGCCTTATCTAATTATCTGTATGTGCCTTGAACTGGAGAACATTTGAACTTTCTATTGCAAAGTGCAAACATTTTTTTTTTGTTGAAAAAAATTTTTTTCTACATTTGAGTTCTCAAATTTGGGGTGCAGCTTATCTGCAAGTGTGGCTTATACAAGTGCACCGGTGTTTACGATATCCAAAAATTGCTTAAGCCGCTGTTACACGTTGAAACATTTAGCTGAAACTAGTGTGCGATGGCACTGCAAAAAAAGTTTCAGCAGGCGTTGCACCATGTAACATGGTTGGTTTCGTGAAACTTTTTGAACTTCTGCTGGGAGACAAGTTTCACGAAAAGTAGAACTGCCATCTACATTGTAATGTACTTCTGCAACGGTCACAACAATCGTAGTGGTGATAAAAGCAAGAGTTTCACCGTGTAACACCGCTTCATGAAACTTGTTTCGCAGAGCTGTTGCACATGAGTTTCAGCTAAAAGTTTCAACGTGTAACAGCGGCTTTAGTATGGTTTTGCCTGGAGAACTTGACATGTAGTATCTCTAATTAAGGCCAAACACAATTTGGATTAATACTGCTACTGACAAAGTTCCAAAGTGCCGTGTTGTTTCAAAGTATTTCTCAGACTGCTGCATACTTATCCATGTATTTTATCAATCACTCCTAGTTTTCTCCTTAATTGTTCTAACTATTAGTAAACTTACTCTGCCTACAAATATTGCTGCTTTTCTAATTATTTGTTTAGTTATCTATTCATTTGATTCATTATTCCTGTGTGTATTTTTTTTAGTTTAATACTTAATTAATTATTTCCTGACTGTTAATTTTGTTTCTCTTATGTGTGTGTGTGAGTGTGAGAATGAACTCTAATACAATGTAATATGTATTTGTACTGTAAGATATTTATAAATATATAATTTAGCAAACCATCATCTTTTCTGATTGAATGTAAATTATTGTGTAATGACGGTCTCCCAACTAGTTCAGCTTTCAAGTTATTTTGGCTGACCAGCTACTATGTATTTGATTTATTATTATATATTAACTGTAATTTTGTGCAGTGGAAATAAAATTTTTGTTCTTGTTGTTGTACTTATGGCAACCGCCGACTTCGAAACTCTCTTACATCAGTTTTAAAGAGAGACAACTTGTACAAAGGCTTGTCGCATTTGTGAAGACAGGAGAAGGCCAAAAATACCTTTTGTCCAGACAGTAGGACCTCATCAACTCCCTTTGCAAGACCTTTGAAAAGACCTCCAAGCTTTTCCTTCTTATTTTTGCCACGCACATTGAGCTAAAGAGCGGAAGAAATAAATCATTTGAAAGATCCATTATTTACAAACACATTGTCAAAAAAAAGGCTGCAATAACTTACATGTGCCTCAAAACTTGCCACAGTCACATGTAAGCAGGCAGTTTTGGGCCATCAGTATTTTAATTTACACTTACTGAAATCCAAAACACTTGCAAAGTCATGTCAAAGGATGTGACTCCCTTCAGAGAGTGAAATGATACAAACTAACACTGGAAGTAAGGGAGTAACATCCCTTGTTTAAGGAGCAATGTGAAACTAAACATGCAAAACTTTAATAACATCAGGGATTTGTGAATGAAAATCACATTAGCTTCATATTACATAAAGTGTTCGCCATATTTAGTGAACCACATCTTTTCACCAGATCTGATGATAACAACCTCCTGAAACTGTCAAGCTCCAAATAAAACAAGAGCAAGTGATTGCAAATATAAGGACAGGTGCTTTTACAAATTGCACCAATTAAAAGGTTAACATTGTTTTTTTCAAAAGTGAACATACCTCTCCTTTAAATTCCAAAAACACATTAAAATTACTGTCTTTTCTCAACGTGGGGTGAGCTGCCACGCGTGTCAAGAACACTTCATGCATGGCTACTGTTTTCTTGAAAGTAGCAAGGTACTCACTGTAAAAAAACAAAAAAAGTGATGAGTCTAATTATGATATCTTCTACTTCATGAAAATACACTGCATAATGCAAGGCTCTCATTGCAAGTCAAAAGATAATAAACTTACGCTTCTAGTTCTTGTTTCATCTTCTGAAATTCCTCTTTTGTCATGGTATTTTCACCTGACAAGAAAAAAAAACACACAGTTGGTGCAATTCAGACACATGTTAAAAAGAACTGACACAACTTGCATCTGTAGCCAATCCCAGAAAGAGCTGGAGTTGGGGTAGCAGTCAGGGTGTAGTGGTACATAGTGATTATGATTACTATGACATCATGGGTGACAAATTACTCCTTAACTTCGGCACGAAATTTCAGTGTTAATTTATAATTTCACATGTGAAATTACAATGTTGCCATGGCAACTGTTTGTCACCCATAATATTAATAATAATGTTAATCAGTAATTAACTGGTAATCAAGTGGTATACTCGTGAAATTAAGGAATAATTTCACTTGCATTTTGTCCAAAATCAAATATTTTCCCTCGCCTAAGGGATAAGGAAATTATTTTATTTTGGACAAAACGCCAGTGAAATTATTCCCTAATTTCACTCGTCACCATTTGATTACCCATACTAATTACATCTGCCTCACCATAGGTACCTTGTGATGTACTAGACTTCGTTAGAATAAATGATTCCAAAACATAGGTCACTCTAATACTGAGAAGCACAATTCAGTGTTTACAGCCTCTGCAGGTGACTTGGCACCTTAATGGATCTAAAGGCAGGCAAGGCAGACAGTCAGCTGCATAGGTGGGTTGTAGTCTGTGTTCATGCACATTAACTCACCTTCAAGCAGCTATAACAGCTATAATGTCAAGCTTCAAGCTTCTATAATAGTATGTCTGCTGACATACTATTATAGAAGGCTTGGAGAAGGGGTAGTAAGTGATTTTTGACACACGTTTTGCTTAATATAAAAATTGACAAAAGTACATAGGCACTTAAATGTCACCTTCTCCAAGCTTCTGCAGCTTTTCACGAGACACATCAAAATCTGGCTTGGGTGGAGCAGGAGGAATCTACAGGTGAAACAATTCAAACAGTCATTCTAACCAAATAAATGTGAAATACATACATGTAGAACACAGCATGGGCATACTCACTATTCTAAGAATTGTACTTGAATTACTACCAGATTCTATCCAGAAGAGGTTGTCACAGAATTAGGTTTCCTTTCTTGTCACTTTTCACTTGTTATTAATTTTGTTTCCAATGCTTGTAAGGTCAAATAAAACTGAGTTGCTTGTAGCCCAGATCAAATGCACTGCTGATAAATATGATTTCATTCCTTTGTATTGGTGGATTTTATTTCAACACCAGAACACCAATCTTCATTCAAATGCTAATAAAACATGAATTTATATTTTATTTGGCAGCAAACTCCTTTTGCTGGCTCAGAAAGCTTACCCTCAGACTGTTACCAACCTCCTTCCTTAACGCCTCATCAAAAGCAATCTTGCACAAAGACTTAATTAAGAAAATTAATGTTAAGCTCGTGTAAGACACCTCGATTCCTTCAGAGAAAGTGCTGATGTACATGTACTGTACTTACACTTGAGTTAACTGCTTTTACAAAACCAACAAATGAGGCTGTGTAAGCAAGGAAGTTTTGTGAATGCAAACCAGTGTATAAATATCGTACAAAGGAACTTTACATCATACTGACCTTCAAGGTGCTCCCTGATTGAATAGACCTTTCTACCGATATGGCAGCCATCTTGGATTCTATTGTTCTCGGAACGATATTATGAGATGCCCAGGGGGCAAATTTATACATGTCGTGGGTATCAATTTGGTTTTCCTTTGAAAAATTTCAAGCCACTTTGACTTGTAGATCCTTTGTTTAAACCATAATTAATCTGAGGCAAAGGAAATACAAAAATTGATCTAGTTCCAAAATTATTGAACCAAAACCAAATTTATACCCACGTTGTGTGTGAATTTGCCCCTGGGCATCCCATAATATCCTTTTCAGAACAATAGAATTCAAGATGTCTGCCGTATCGGTAAAAAGGCCTATTAAACACTTTTTCACACACAAGGAAATTACATCAGAAATGAAGGGTTTCTAATAGATTTCTTCAAGAACACAAAGAGGTAGTCCTTTCATTCTTTTCAAGAATTTGAGTTTCCCTCCAAAACTTTTAATTTACAGTTTTCCATTTCAACTTGTGGTTGATTACCACACCCAAGCAAGTGGATTTGGCGGTGAAGTTTATGTAAGAGTTGCTGAGCAGAAGAGGTCTCATGGGACTAACGAATGCGTGGCTGCAAATCAACATTGCCTCAGTCTTACCAGTGTGTACGGTTAAATGCTTTCGGAGCAACTACAAAATACAGAGCCACACAGGGCCAGCACATGCAAATTAGTTAGAAGCTTTTGTAGAACGAGGCACACAACAATGGGAGCTTTTGTTATTCAATGATACGGAAATAAGTGGCCCTGTATTCTGTAATTAAGCCATGCTTTCTATAACACAACACTGTGAAATCTTTTAGTATTAGGTTTAGCGCATCAACTATTTCTTCAACTTCCCTCCCAACATAGTAAATAGTAGTGCCATCAGCAAACATATGAATAAATCCAGTTGCGGACGAGTCTGGTAAATAGTTTACATAAATAGCAAAGAGTCTGGGACCCAAAAGAGAACCTTGGGGGACGCCGATTCCAGTAGGTCGTAGCCTTCATCTTACTTTATTTATAGTGATGTATTGGGTTCTATTGGAGAGGTAACTTACAATCCACTCGTGAAATTCACCAGATACACCTGCA
>BLFK01000460.1:441156-450157 GCA_014634185.1 Astreopora myriophthalma
AGAATTCAGCTGCCATTTGACAAAATAACCAAAATACAAAAAAAAAGTTACGACATTTATGCATAGTCAACCCTTCAATTGTTGGAAAGTACCGTTAGTTTATTTGAAAGCTGGAAAGAACCACTCCTGTTAATATCGATATTTTTCTGTTTTTAGATTCCTCAAGAACCTTCCCCTCATGCTGAAATTGGTCTGACAGACAATGTGCAGGTGAGTTGTGTGTTTTGGCCATAACTTAAACCAACTCAAGTGAAACTGAAACAAGAATGAATTTGACTCTGTACTGTATAACATTATTATTTGTTATGTCGTATAACATTAGAATAATAAATCCAAACAAAAGGAATTTCCCAAGCATGGGGTTGTGTAAATGCAGTTTTTTAGATGGCAGTCGTGAGCATAATTATTTGATGAATGAAATCTGTTGCAGCAATTATATAAGAAACAATAATCCTTTATAATGAACCCATCTTTGTTGTTTTTTGTTTGAATTGCTGAAAATAATGAGGTAGGTCTCGAACTTCATTTTTGAGACCAAAACTGAACAAGTCAAGCACCCTAATCCCAGAACTGAATCCCGTCTCCAAAACACTGAGATGAAAAACTCTGCTGTATTTTGTCTCCAGAAAATGGTTGAAAAAGAGAAGGAGGCTGCTGAAAAACCAACCAAACCCAAAGTCGAACTGCAGTCATTACCAACCAGAGCATACCTGGACCAGACTGTGGTGCCTATTCTTTTGCAGGGCCTCTCAACTTTGTCAAAGGAAAGGTAAAGGACTTAAACTGTGTACATTTGTACAAGATTGGCCTATGAATTACTGCTGAACTGTGATAATCTTGAAAGGTCATTGTTCTGTTATGCATCTGTTTCTATAATTAGTTACCCTATTTAGATAAACTGCTGCTAATATAATTTAAGAATAAAAATATGTTTGAAATAACACTTCAAAAATTAGATTGGAGAGACTGATGTGTTATTAGGCCTCAGGCACGCATGGAAATAGAAGCAGTCCCAGCACTTGGGAGGTTAGAGTAAATTGAGCTGGGAAACTAAGTGCTTGAGGTTTATCATAAAGAACTCGCTATGGTATTCTGTATGCTCATAGAGGGAAAGTTAAACTGGTTGCAAATTTTGCAGTGGTTCATTGTCTTGTGGTTTTATGGTTTTTAAAGAGGCCGTTCCATCATGTTTTGTGTTGCTTTGCAGACCACCGAATCCCATTGAGTACCTTGCTACCTATTTACTGAAAAACAAAGATCAGTACGAAGAAAGCTAGTGGAGCTCAGTTCGACATTCCAAGACACAAGATTGTAAATTTATCATGAAGCTCTCAGAAGCTGTATATTGCTTCTGCATGCCAGTTCACAAATCAAGGAATCAGAAAGCAGTTTTAAGATTAGCTTTCTTTGAGCCAATCTGAACATTTCTTACAGTACAGTCTTTCTCTTGGAGCTCAGGGGGTGTCAAGAAGTTACAAGAATACTCTTTGTGAAGACGATACATCATGTAATATTTTATTTCATTTGTTAGCAAAACACTAGCATGTGTTCTTATGTTACAGAACATTATGATCATGTCATTAGTCTTGCATGTCTCCATCCTCTCAGTTTTCAAACTTGAATGTGGTAATTCAGAAGACGCTTTGTCGTTTTACCTTTTAGCATCTCTCTCCATGTTTGAGTCATTCCTTCACTGTAATATTTTGAATAAAAGAGTGCATTTAATTAAGAGCCTTTCAAATACTCTGATGAAATTGTGTTTGGACAGGCAATATGGAAGGGTGCCGACCCAGTTACCCCAATAGGGTGGTCTTCTCCGTAAGTTAGCGGTGTGGTTGTTTATGACAACAGTCAAACTACAGTGTTGACTCACATAACTGACCACTGCTTATGTTTCCATTTCAGTTTGTTGTCCCATGGGATTTTAGACCGACAGTCAAACTTCTGAATTTGTATGTCATGGTCTGTTGTCAGAGGGTTTCCAAACCATTGTCATTTAGTCAAATGAAAACTATGAAAAGCCGGAGAGTCATTGTGATACGTCACGTAATGCTTAATTTCTGCGAGAGAAGCTTGCGTGACAATCCAACAAACATGGCGGCGGTTTTGCTTGTTAGTTAGGTGATGTTATGTTGCGATTGATTACATTCGACGCTTGTAACACACTTTTTCGTGTTCGAGGATCACCGGGAGAAGTTTATAGCGATGTTGCGTCACGCTTTGGCGTTGAGGTGTCATACATAGCCTTAAACGACTCCTTTAAACACGCCTTTGGAGAGTCGTACAAAATGGTGCCAAATTTCGGCGCAAAAGTTGACAAGACAGCTGAAAAATGGTGGTTTGGAGTAGTGAAACAAACCTTTAAATCCACTGGATTTAACGATGAGGAAACTCTGGCGAGGATTTCCTCGACTTTGTACAGGGAATTTACCACATCCTCGTGTTGGCAGATTTATCCCGAGACCTTTGAAGTTTTAGAACATTTAAGAAAAAGAGACTATCGTCTTGCGGTGATTTCCAACTTTGATGAGCGCCTTCATACCATCCTAGAAGGTTTAGGCTTGAGGAGTTACTTTGATTTCATTGCTTGTTCATTTAATGTTGGAATGTGCAAGCCATCGCAGGAAATATTCGAGCTTGCGCTGTCGAATTTTAGTGTGGAACCCGAAGAAACTCTGCATGTGGGTGATAATATCGAACTGGATTACAAGCCAGCCATTGAGCTGGGGTTGAGGTCTTTGATTGTCGACAGATCTTCCAGTGAATATGGTGCTGCCAGTGTCAATCCAGAGCACATCATAAATGATCTAAAACCATTGCTAAAGCTTTGAAATACGATGACTCTGGGGGAGGGCTGAAAGCACAAACCAGGTCACTGTTTCACAAAAAAAGAAACGAAAATTGTACATGACTGCTTACCCCTAATCGTTATCCAGAACGTCGTTTTAGGTATAGTTTAGAGGAGAGCAATTTGGGAATGTGACCTTTCTTTTACACGTGGCCTGGCTTTGGTGCAATCTTTATCAGTGGCATGTCAAGGGCGGAGTTGTAGCCCCTTACTCCTTCTTTTCCCTTCCTTTTTTAAACCAAAATTATAGGGATACATCACTATGTAGAGCCACATATTGCAAAATAATTGTCCCTGTTTCGATTTTTAGCCACAGAGTGCTGTGGCTAAAAATTATTTCATGTATACTTCACATTAGAGTGCTGTGTATTAATACATTACCATTATTAATACCTTAACTAATATAAAGCTCAATATTAAGAAACGTGTGTTCTCGGTTCTATATTTCTAGCTACCACACTGAGCTAAGTAATAGTGACAAGCAACACAGGTGTGCAGGAGGGGACAATTCGTTTATTGATACAAACAAACTTGATACTAAAGTTTTCTTTGTTAAACTTGAAACTTTTGAGTACTGGATCTAATGTAGGGGGAGGAGAAGGGGTGGAATTCACAATCTCTCTGTCTTGTGCAGGTTTTGTTTTTTTTTAACCAAACACCGCAATAACTCTCGTAGTTTGTCTGTTAGATTCAAATCCTCTTTACTCACGGGCTTCAGATATCTCAACAAATCATAATTTTAGCAAGTAGAGTCCACTCCCTTCCCATCCTTGCCACGTGACTGATGGCTCTATGGCAGGGTGGCACAGTCACGAAACGTTTAGCCCAGTACGGGTAAGCAAAAGAGCAGCTTAGCCTACCTCTACTGCGTCAGCTTTTGCTCTCGTTCGGCGCGATCAATTTTCAATTTTGGTAGTCGAAATACAAAATTGAAAATTGAAATGAATGAATTTTCTTAATGAATTTTTAATTTTTGCTTTAAGAACAAAATTAAAAATAGAATCAATTTTTCAATGTTTGTTTCTAAAAGCCGATTGATTTCCTGTAACGATATTCTATTTTTCATTCATATGAAACCTAAGAAATGGCAAAATAATGTTAAATAAAGCAGTACTTTAAATTTTCTATTTAAAGTATCAGTGTTTTTCTAGAATATTGTAATTTTGTTTCAAAAAACAGAGACGAACTGATAAATGAAAAACGAAAAGCAAAATTTCATCTTCGTTGTAAATTGAAAATGAAATGGACGAATGACACACAGACCTTCATAGACTTATGATTTGAAATCAGGATTTATTGTATCAAATCATAAATGCATGATTTGAAATAATAATTTATTATATCGAATTATAAAGGTATGATTTAAAATCAGAATTTATTATATCAAATCTTAAACGCATGATTTGAAATCAACATTTATTATATCAAATCATTGATGTATGATATCATATCACAAAACTTTATTTAGTAAATAACGAGAAAAATGACAAAATTAAGCTAAATAATTTTTTTTACAAACGGCGCCCCATAACGACTCGACAAACCAATTTAGTCCCGGATCTAACTTCATAATTTTTCACTCTATGTTATGCCAATGCCCACCAAAGCGAATGGCCCTGAGTTGTACACAAGTCTTTAAGCCAATCAAAATCCAGGAACTAGCTGTCCCCAGTCGTCCGCACGATGTGCGGAAACCTCGAACCCAAGGGAGGAAAAGAGAGAGCCTGGGTTCCAGGTTGGATTCGAATTCTTGCAATGGCGGTTCCATCACCTAGGCATAGAACCTTTCTGTCTCCCGATTCTTCGTGGTACCGAGAAAGACGAGATGAGGAGTGGAGTCCAAGAAGCCTAGAGAGTGATTATGAACCGAGCTTTGATTCTGACGAGGAAAATCGTGAATCAAAAATGATCACTGTTCATGATTCAAGCTCAGCGCGAAGTTCTATGGAATCGTCCCCTCTGGTTCCTTGGTCGCAAAATGCCCCCTTTTCGCCTTTAACACGGTCATCGAGCTTGGTTTCGTATTCCCAAGGGAGTAATGTCAATAAAGAAGATGGTATGGTGATACAACAGTACGTTGCCAAATCGACGTCACTTGTAATGGGCAAGCGGCCCCGTGCTCTGGGACTCAAGGATATCGATTTGACGACAAACCTCACAGCCAGGCATATCCGAAAGGCAAAAGAAGCAAATAAAAGCCCTAAGAAGAAGCAGGATTTCAGCCCCTTAACAAGACATTTCTCTTGTCCGGCATTCAGTTCCATCAATGGAAGCTCCATGGGTCCGTCCGACAGACTTGAAATTACTGGTAAAACCGGTTTGGGCCGAGATTTGAACTTGGATGCCCGGTCTCGCTTACATGTAAGATCATCAGCAACTCAGGTAGAGCGTAAAGAAGACAGCAGAAGGTTATGGTTGTTTAGTTGCCCAGAGGAGCAAACCAGTACCAGTGAGCTATGCATTTCTGGAAAATTGAACAAATACGGTTTGTCATGCAAGCTCGATTCCCAGAAAGCTCCAAATACAACTGGTACAAGAAACACCAATTCTACGGGAAGAGCAATAGAGGTTATTGATTTGACTTCCAGTGAAGGAATGTCTGAGTGTGAAATAAATGATGTTAAAGACCAACTGAGGTCCCAGTCAGCCACTTCAAACTTTGGAGATGCTGGTGTTAGCCATTCACCTTTGAAGAGAAGGCCATCAAAGCTTTCTTTTAGCGATGACGAGGACAGTGACTCTAATGCACAATACAGCTGGAAAAGTGTGAAAGAAGAGTCAAAACAGCCTGCCAAAGCTGATGAAGAAATCACACCCAGAAGAAAACATCCTGCAAAGGTTGTCTTGAAAACGGGCTTCTTTTTTGCACTTGGTGCACTCTTGCTATCGATGTACTTGCACATCAACCCTCATGGTTTCTGCCTGGAAAGCGAATTCAGCAGGAATATTTCAGGTATTGGGGAAGCTCTGAAGTCTGAGTTATATGGTCAACATATTGCCCAGAAAGTCATTACTGTAGCACTGAAGAATCACTTCAACAAGAACAATGCTCGGAAGCCACTTGTTTTCTCCTTTCATGGATGGACAGGAACTGGGAAGAACTTTGTCAGCAACATCATTACAGAGCATATTTTCAAGTACAAGATGCAAAGCCCTTTTGTCCACAAGTTTATTATTCCCCTTCACTTCCCCCATGAATCTGAAGTCAACACCTACAATGAGCAGCTGTTGAGATGGATTAGAGGTAATGTGTCGCACTGCAGAAAGGGTGGACTGTTTATCTTTGATGAAATGGACAAAATTCATCCTGGAATGACAGGTACAATTAAAGATGCCATCTTGGACTTCCGTGGCAAGAGCACTTCAGATGGTTATCAAAACATGGTGTTTATTTTTCTGTCCAATTCTGGTGGCCATGCGATAAACAACCATGTTCTGAGGCATGTCTTTGATGGGAAATTGCGAGAAAGTTTGACACTAAGTCAACTGGAAAACATTTTCTATGGTATCATTAAGCAAATACCCCATGTATGGTTTGCAGATCTTGTGAAATCAGATGTCATTGATCACTTGGTTCCATTTCTTCCGCTGGAGAGAACACATGTTAAGCAGTGCATAAGACAGGACCTAAGTAAGAAAGGTTTCCAAGTGAAAGAGGCTAGAGTTAAAGACATTGCAGATCAAATGGATTATTTTCCACAAGGTCACGAGTTCTTTTCGGTGTCAGGTTGTAAGAAAGTTTCATCCAGAGTGGATGTTACCATGGGATGAACTGATCAGTACAAGGATTTCATCAAATTATTAATTCTTACTGGTACACGTAAATGAAGGGATCGGGGCCAAAATGACCCAATGGACTTTTGTGTGGTTTTAAGCTCATTTTGCAAAATCACAGCCGATTTCCACCAAATCAACTGCACTAAAATTACGGGGTGAACCTCTCCATGCTACATGCCAACAATTAGGGCAATGCGATGAAAAGAAGCCAAAGAAGTTTTTTTCTTTGCTTATCTTTTCATATTTTCTTGCTCTTGTGTCCCCCTCCCCTCCCCCCCTCTTTTCCTCAGGATTCCCAGGGTGCAGAATTTTTTCTTTTCCTTTGTTAATTTGGTCACATCACTTAGGATAGGTAATTCCATAACTTAATTGCCATGTATTGCACCAAAGTTGGCCACAATTTTGCAAAATGACCACATGCACTAAAAAAACTACTTAGGACATTTTTGCCTAGAGCCGTTCAAATGTTCTTCCAGCTCCTGCACAGGCATTCATGGTCCTATTCTTTTCAACAGGAGGCTAACTCGATGCGCTCTTATTATTAGTGACCTTCCACAGCAAAACGTACACTAAGGCTTACCCTTTCAAATGGGCAAAAAGGAACAGATAATGACTGGCAAACAAATGCAATTGAAAGCCATTTGAACGCTTTTCCTGAGCATTCATACATGTGTACATACACATTGTAAGCATAACAGTTTAAATGGGTGAGCCAATTAATTTTAGGATAAACAAATTGCTGGTAGATATGGCTTGTCACTGGGTTGACATACAAGTGATTGGGTTTACCTGCATTTACTTGCTTCTCAAGAATGTGAAGTATTATAAATATTCTGATAGTTTCTCGAAGTAAAGTGATGAGGTTGGGAAGTCAGGGTCAAGAAGGTTAGTTTGTTTGGTCGATGTGACAGAAGTGGGAATAATTATGTATTACAGTAACTGTATAATAATTTTCTTTGAAAGAAGAAAGGAAGCTACAGTAAGACAAACATTCAGTCGAGAGATGGTGCGCACGTTAGTACACACCTATGTTCTAAATCTTTTCTTTGGGGAATGTAGGGATTATTATTGCATGATCACGGGCCATTAATTTTCATGATAGACAATGGTTTCCTACCCTCCTGCAAAGAAGAAAATTACTTGAAGAGTATTATTGTAGAGGTCGAGAGACGGTGTGACGTAATATGTCAAAATCGATACTCTAAAAAAATGATCATTTTGGTCTAAAAGTTGTTTTTCAACGTGCTCATGACTCTCCTACCCACAGAGAGCAAAATAAAGTTACAGCAATCCCCTTACATAGGGGCATAGGGTTTAGTCATCAGAATGGAAGGCAAACCTCCAGCAATAATAGAGGTTCTGAGTCTGGCTAACAGCAAATGGAAGGCTGCTGCTTGTCATAAAACAATGAAAATTCTTATTCTAGCTTATTTCTCGCTTTTTAGTACTTGCTTCATAGCTGTGGCTAACAAGCAAGAGTCAAGCTGAAATTAAATTTCATTGATTTTTTGGTAAACAGCAAATTTCAGCTTGACATTTGCTGTTGGGTGCAAACAAGAATCTTGGACTCTCTAATGTGGAGGCAATTAACCGCTGAGTACACGAAACAAAGGCAACTTCAAGAGGTTTGACAATAAATTAATGTTCTTTCACGGGAAAGCAAAAGCCCAACAAACTGACATCCTACCAACAAATGTGACTTCCCACTCAGTTGGTAAGGCCGTGAACATGTACTGTGATGTCATGGGTTCAAATGTAATTTTTTTCAGGCTTCTTTAACAGCGATTGCTTAATTAATTGCCTAACTAAGAGCGAGGATCATTTCATTTCAAATTAAAGTTCTCTTAGAATAGAACTAAGTTGGTCTCCATGCTGCGAAATTTGAACATGATGAATAATGGTATTAAAGACACAATCTGGCAAACAAATCTAGCATCTTTTATTCACATGTGCTGACTGACTTTCAGAGTAATACAAGTGGTAAGGTTGTGAAGGGAGCAATTGTCACAGAAAAGTTATCTTTAAAAAAAGAGCAGAAATTAGGTAGTGTTAGTTACAGGAAAGTAATAGCAATAACCATTGTTAGCATTAATATTTTGTATTATTTGGTAAGAATTATTGTTAATTTACGTCAATCACAAGTCACAGAAATGAAAAAAGCCAAACAGTTACAAGAAACGAGGTAATTCTTTCAGTGTGAACCAAAAACCATGAACACTTTTATTTCTCTTGTAGCAAATTTGTACATAGCCATAATATACAGACAAAGCTCAAACAAAGCAAACAAAAAATCTAAACTACATAAATAAAAGTGTAATAACACGAATGAAGTACTTGTTACCTTTATTTAAAAGTGTTCATAGTTTTAAGATAAGA
>BLFK01000460.1:450542-466569 GCA_014634185.1 Astreopora myriophthalma
CCCCCCCCCCCTCTTTTCCTCAGGATTCCCCAGGGTGCAGAATTTTTTCTTTTCCTTTGTTAATTTGGTCACATCACTTAGGATAGGTAATTCCATTAACTTAATTGCCATGTATTGCACCAAAGTTGGCCACAATTTTGCAAAATGACCACATGCACTAAAAAAACTACTTAGGACATTTTTGCCGAGAGCTGTTCAAATGTTCTTCCAGCTCCTGCACAGGCATTCATGGTCCTATTCTTTTCAACAGGAGGCTAACTCGATGCGCTCTTATTATTAGTGACCTTCCACAGCAAAACGTACACTAAGGCTTACCCTTTCAAATGAGAAAAAAGGAACAGATAATGACTGGCAAACAAATGCAATTGAAAGCCATTTGAACGCTTTTCCTGAGCATTCATACATACACATTGTAAGCATAACAGTTTAAATGGGTGAGCCAATTAATTTTAGGATAAACAAATTGCTGGTAGATATGGCTTGTCACTGGGTTGACATACAAGTGATTGGGTTTACCTGAATTTACTTGCTTCTCAAGAATGTGAAGTATTATAAATATTCTGATAGTTTCTTGAAGTAGAGTGATGAGGTTGGGAAGTCAGGGTCAAGAAGGTTAGTTTGTTTGGTCGATGTGACAGAAGTGGGAATAATTATGTATTACAGTAACTGTATAATAGTTTTCATTGAAAGAAGAAAGGAAGCTACAGTAAAACAAACATTCAGTCGAGAGATGGTGCGCACGTTAGTACACACCTATGTTCTAAATCTTTTCTTTGGGGAATGTAGGGATTATTATAGCATGATCACGGGCCATTAATTTTCATGATAGACAATGGTTTCCTACCCTCCTGCAAAGAAGAAAATTACTTGAAGAGTATTATTGTAGAGGTTGAGTGAGGGTGTGACGTAATATGTCAAAATCGATACTCTAAAAAAATGATCATTTTGGTCTAAAAGTTGTTTTTCAACGTGCTCATGACTCTCCTACCCACAGAGAGCAAAATAAAGTTACAGCAATCCCCTTACATAGGGGCATAGGGTTTAGTCATCAGAATGGAAGGCAAACCTCCAGCAATAATAGAGGTTCTGAGTCTGGCTAACAGCAAATGGAAGGCTGCTGCTTGTCATAAAACCATGAAAATTCTCTTACTCTAGCTTATTTCTCGCTTTTTAGTACTTGCTTCATAGCTGTGGCCAACAAGCAAGAGTTAAGCTGAAATTAAATTTCAATGATTTTTTGGTAAACAGCAAATTTCAGCTTGACATTTGCTGTTGGGTGCAAACAAGAATCTTGGACTCTCTAATGTGGAGGCAATTAACTGCTGAGTACACGAAACAAAGGCAACTTCAAGAGGTTTGACAATAAATTAATGTTCTTTCACGGGAAAGCAAAAGCCCAACAAACTGACATCCTACCAACAAATGTGACTTCCCACTCAGTTGGTAAGGCCGTGAACATGTACTGTGATGTCATGGGTTCAAATGTAATTTTTTTCAGGCTTCTTTAACAGCAATTGCTTAATTAATTGCCTAACTGAGAGCAAGGATCATTTCATTTCAAATTAAAGTTCTCTTAGAATAGAACTAAGTTGGTCTCTATGCTGCGAAATTTGAACATGATGAATAATGGTATTAAAGACACAATCTGGCAAACAAATCTAGCATCTTTTATTCACATGTGCTGACTGACTTTCAGAGTAATACAAGTGGTAAGGTTGTGAAGGAAGCAATTGTCACGGAAAAGTTATCTTTAAAAAAAGAGCAGAAATTAGGTAGTGTTAGTTACAGGAAAGTAAAAGCAATAACCATTGTTAGCATTAATAATTTGTATTATTTGGTAAGAATTACTGTTAATTTACGTCAATCACAAGTCACAGAAATGACAAAAGCCAAACAGTTATGAGAAACGAGGTAATTCTTTCAGTGTGAACCAAAAACCATGAACACTTTTATTTCTCTTGTAGCAAATTTGTACATAGCCATAATATACAGACAAAGCTCAAACAAAGCAAACAAAAAATCTAAACTACATAAATAAAAGTGTAATAACATGAATGAAGTACTTGTTACCTTTATTTAAAAGTGTTCATAGTTTTAAGATAAGAACAAAAATAAAGTATCCTGCAGTTCTTGCATCACACATTCAAGGCCAGCAAACTCTCTTTAGCTTTGTGCAAACAGCTGAACTAACAAAAGTTTCACACGTGCCATTTTATACACTTGACACTATTGCAAATTATCTCATATGTGCCTGTTTGAATTCTGGCAATAACTGCTTGGCTTAACTCATTGACTGCCGCCTTGCCCAATTTGAGAGTTAAATAGCACTATAGTGTTCTTTCTTGATATCACAGTGCCAATGTTGGAGGAGCAAAACAGAAATGGTGGCCAAATGGAGAAAAATATTCTCTTTGGGAACTGAACTCTATTTTTGGGCAAATTCTTTCTTTTGTGTCAGTAAAACAACATGACAGCTGGTCAAGTGAACAAAAACACTCAACAGACCAAGTTGAAGTTGCTATCAAGGCTCACAGTCAAATATTTTTGTGCATCAAGTCTATCAAATATAAGTAGTGGAGTAACTTTTCTTTTGAGCCACACTGTGCCAACATAAAAAGGGTTCCCCATTCGTCTCCCTTACAACAGAAGGGCTTTATTTCAACTCTCTACCACAAAAAGAAGTGAAAATGCTTTCGAAACAACAAAAGGAATGAGGAATTTTTGTCTTTCTCAGGCATAAGAGTATGAATTGCTACTTCACATAATAGAAACAACAGATGTTTCTCCGAGGGAAAATAATTATACCAAATTCTCCCAAAACAAACTTAATGTATACAAAATAATAGTTTTGTTGCTCATAAACTTAACACAATATCAACACACAACTGAAATAAAACCTTTTTCTACTTTGAAAATATTAGTGAAAACTGAAACTTTTAACACACTGGTCACACCTTTGAAAAGTTGGCAAATGCTGTAAAAGATATTTAGGCTTTTGTCACCCTTCCATGTCAACAAAAAAAAAACGAAGCAAATTTGCTGGTCAAAATTTGTACAATACAGCACACATGATCTCCATAGAGTTCTCAATTTGCCGAAAGTGCAGCCAAAACTAAGCAAGAAATAACATTAACTACATGTAGAGTTCATCCATTTTCAATTGAGTGTTGTAAAACCAAAACTGAAGTGATTCACAAGTTGGTAATTACTAGCCAATAAGAATGCAAAACAAGTGAAGCCAGCAGGCACCAAACATGGCAAAACAAGAGTGAATTAAGTTCAATTGGTCTTGTTTTTCACTTGACTGGTTGAAAAGTTTGCTCACGTTTTTTTGATCCAAAAAAAGACCAAACCCAAACCAAGGCAATTATTTATTTATTATTTTCAACACTCAATTGAAAACTAGACTGTTGAGCACAATGGATTACCGCAAAGCCAGCTTCAGACACCTTTGCATTCTTTCCTGCCATCAGTCCAAAACCAGTGGGTCATTATACTTAAGAACAAAACTGTACCCCTCTGACAAGGACAAATTGGTTTGCCATTACTGTACCAGATCTCTTGAATTCTTTACAACCAAATTATTTATAGACTTAAAGTGCACCTAACCCCAAAATATTTTTTTCACTACAATACTTCTTTGCATCTGTTTGAAACGCATTTGCCTATTTTTTCCCATTTTTGCCAAATCTTGACATTTTGTAGGCTTCCAAAACTTACAAAAAACTAAACATCATTTGGTACACGACCGAGTCAAAAGGGGCATGGGTCTATTCCTGATTTTACTTCACAAACTATTTTGCATGCATGTTTACAAAGACTTAATGGAATGTAAATCAGTTCGTGACATCAAATCAGGAATAGACCCACACCCCTTCTGACTTGGTCATGAACCAAATAAGGCTCAGTTTTGAAGCCTATTAAAAGTCGACATTTGGTGGAAAACAGGATAAAATTCTCAGTGTGTTTCAAACAGGAGTAAAGATTTATTTTAGCGGAAAATCTATTTTGGGGTTAGGTGCACTGTAAGCATACCTTTGGGGTAATTCTACACATTTTGAGCTACCAAGAGTTTTGTTCAGGACCATGCATACCCACTGTGTTGATCAATTTATTATTATTTTTAACTCATTTGTATCAAAGACCTGCCAACCTTCAGTTGTCTTGTTATCAGAAAATAACAAATTCCACTGATCAAGACCTGTCACACACTAAATGCATGAGTGCAAGGTTTGTCTTTGCAGCTTTGCTCCATTGGGTGAAGATGTTAGGCAGGAAGGGTGCAAGGTGGCTGAAAGTAGCAAGCTCTTGATCAGTAAGCTAGCAATTAAGGGCACCTAATAATATTTGTTTTTTTCAGTAAATACTGTTATTATAATCACACTTCTATCATATTGTGGTATTACTAGATAGATATTCCTAGGTCATACAATATCATTGGTTATTCATCGATTGGTGTTTAATATTGGATTTTGTATTTGACCAAGTTTTGTCAAGCTTAGAAGAAGGATACCAACAAAGACTTGTACCAATAACCTTGGTACAAATTCAAATTATTGTTGTTTCCACCACAGGTTCCGCAAGCTCAATTGAATACTATTCATGTGACACTAATAATAATGCGATTATAAGGATTTGTATGGGAGACATTTTTGCCTTTTTTGTCTGTAAAATTACGAACGATTTTCGAGTAAAAATTGCTTACCTGAACTCCTTTATCGGTCTTTATTCATTCTGGGTGGTTTTTGGGTCAATTTGAGGCAAGTACTGAAACTGTAATTTTGTGAAATCATCTGAAATCGACCTAAAAACCACCCAGGATGGGTAAACACTGATAAAGGAGTTCAGGTAACGAATTTTTATTCAAAACTTGGTCGTAATTTTACACACACAAAAGGCAATAATTTCTCCCATACAAATCCTTATAATTGCGTTATCATCAGTGTGGCATGAAAAGTTTTAAAATGAGCCTGGGGAACCTGTGGTCGAGACCAATAATTTGAATTCCTACTAAATTTTGTACAAATCCTTATAATCATGTTATTATCAGTGTCACATGAATAGTTCTAAATTGAGCTTGGGGAACCTGTGTCTCCACCTGCAATCTTGAAATGTATTTTACCACAGAAAATTCATACACGTGCCTACTGTGGATAGGCCTTGGAGAACCTAAGTACATTGTGGCGAAAAACATTTGATTGTTTAACTGTACATGGGGTTCTATGTTCTATGATTATTGAACACCGGCAAACAACAACTGCCAAACACCTCACAAATAAAACTTAGAACCCTTTGTAATGTAATGCAGGGACCAACCATCAGAGAACTATGCACATCGATGAAAACTGAAACACATTGCTAACGATAAACTATTTACCACTAAAACGTCAAGGTCATGCTTTGTAAATAAGTACATAGTAAATAAAACAACCGACTTTGCTGATCTGGGTAAGGTCAGGGACCATATATTATATTGTAAGTACGTTTGTCGAGTGAGTGAATGATCTATACACAATATGGTGAATCATAAGTTAATTGATTACCCTTTCAATCTACACTGATGTGAACTCATACACAAATAAACAAATAATCATTTGTATGTAAATATATTCTACAACAGAAAAGGATTGAAATGACTATGTAATGATGCAAAATTTAACTGAAGACAACCTCAAATTGAGTGGAAATAATAGACCTTTTTACCGATACGGTGGCCATGTTGGATTCTACTGTTCTGCAAAAGATATTAGGGGATGCCCAAGGGGCAAATTCATACAAGTTGTGGGTATAAATTTGGTTTTCCGTTGAAATTTTTCAAGCCACTTTGATTTTTACATCTTTTATTTCACACTGCAATAATCTGAGGCAAAGGAAATGCAAAAATTGATCTGGTTTGAACAATTTTGGATGGAAACTGAATTTATACCTTCAATATGTGCAAATTTGCCCCCTGGGCATCCCATAATATCTTTTTTCAGACGAACAGAATTCAAGATGGCCACCATATTGATAAAAAGGGCTATTTCAGATAACCTACTGTATGTGAGAGTACACGTAAGAGAAGTTGCTGTAATGAACAAAAAGAAAAGCACACTGATGATTGCAAACTCAAACTAAATCACCTAAAAACAGATTTAATTAAGTTTGGAACAAGCCAGTATTGGGCAGATGAAGACAATATCTGGCCTACATAGACACACCCTAGTCTCATATTGGCTTTACCATGCAAGGTATATCACACTTATTACACTCAGGGCAGGGCATGATTTATCAACAAATTCATAAATTATTTAACTTGACTTACATTAAACTATTAATTTTAATTATCATACATGCATATAGTGACTGGCATCCATATCAACATGGCAAAATCATTGCTGTTTATGAGGAACAATAATTTTTGCCATTATTACAGTAGTTAATCAATGCTATGTTTCCTGCTAGCAAGATCACCTTTTCCCATCACAAAAGCAAATTTGTAGGCTTAAAGATCACTTAACCAACAACAATAATAATTATTGGGCTTTGGTTAGTCAGAGAGATTGCCTTTTGCCAATGTCACATGGCTTCAAAATAGTTTCCCAAACCAGCTTGCTACATGAAATGGCAGCTTTGTTCTCTTGCCCATCTCAACTAGACGAAACAATACAATAATTATTATAGCTAATCAGGAGGACACATTAAATTCAACCATCCATGTTACATACTTCAGATCACATTATTTTCACATTCAACCAAACTGCAGTCTAGGAAAAGAATGATCTTGTCACCAGAGTATAATTTGGATACTGAGTTTAATGTACTGCATTATGTGATTATTCCTGTTAAATATTTACAACACTCTAATCAAGACCATGTATAACTACAGCTCTCTCACCACCCTACTGCTGCATGCAGACAAACAATTGCCTCACTTCTCCCTTATAGACACCTGTGTGATGTTCACTGAATCCAAGCATTCTCCGTTCTGTCCAAACGCAGTGACGAGAACCTCAGAAAAACAGTTCTCGCTTTCAAACCTTGGTGTGGGATTGACTCCAATGATAAGCGGTTCTAGCGTTTCTCTCAGTAGAATGTCCACTCCATACACAGCACAAAGGTCCCTCACCGAGTTCCTACCATTTTGAAAAGATGACAGACTTGGGGATACAGCATAGAACAATCTGGCAATGCTCTCAAGGATCTTTGTTTGAACATCATCCCATGTCAGTTGTCTTGCTGCCAGAAAATTGGTCTTGAGGTCTGCTAAGAACTCTTGGTGCGTCAACCTGTGATTCACAACTCCATTTTGCTTCACTTCCGAGGAGCCTGATACAAGAGCTGAAGGATTATACTCATCTAAGAAAGCCTTTGGGTTCATCTCATTCTCTGCTAGATTCACATGAGGGACATTGTGTACAAGCAGCTCTAATGGAACTAGAGATTTCACAGTGACTGCATACTGTAGACAGAAATGCCTCTTCTTGCACCAAGCTGTCTGAAGACAGTCTGAAAACAAATTAAATTAAATCTACATGTATCAAGCAACCCATCAAATTATCCTTATGGCAAACAACAAACCTAAAGCTTCAATCTCTAATATTCAATTCTTGCTCAACCATAAAAAAGATACTTTTTGGATAAATTTAAGAAAATCACCAGTCAACACAAACTGGACATTCAAAGAAATCCTTCTTTTGTACAAATATCGTAGAAAAACAAGTTTGTACTTCTAACAAACGGCAGAGTTAAACATACAGTTTCAGCTGATGAAATCAGAGTTTCTTTCACTTTGAGAATACCTTGTTGTCTGGCAGAATGTTTTCTTTACATCCCTTCTCTTATACAAAGACGTACCCTGTGGAACTTCCAGTCCCACATTGACCTGACAACGCACTTTTGTTGGTCTCCAGGCCCAACAAAAATGCATTGCATTTGTCTTGACGACACTCAGTTGGATGAATCACTCCGAATCCAGTTTCTACAACTGCAATCAAGTGTTTTTCAATTATTATTTTTTTTAATGTCAGGTTTTTGGACTTACAGTAAGAAGCCACTAAATGGCCAATCTCGGAACACCTTAACATCCTCCGCAGATCGCTGGTAACCACCGGTCGTAAACTGAGCCTGCTTGGATCTGCCGCTCTTAAAATCCAGTAGCTGGATACTCCTCGACAGTAGAAATCAGCGCACAAAGCTGCCAAGTCAGTTGACATG
Source organism: Astreopora myriophthalma (assembly GCA_014634185.1). NCBI lineage: Eukaryota > Metazoa > Cnidaria > Anthozoa > Scleractinia > Acroporidae > Astreopora > Astreopora myriophthalma. The sequence continues at coordinate 458,739 of BLFK01000460.1, forward strand.
TCGTAAGTCACTGGGAACCAAGATACTCTCCCCCATGTCTTTTGAATGTGGGCAGCCAGCAAATGACGATGCAGGAGGTTTTCTTCTCCTCCAAGCCTATTGACCCTTGCACTGTTTGGGAATCTTTGCCCCGGAATATTCCATCTTTCAAGCCAAACAGCATCCGCTTCCGTTGATGACTCTACCAACGTGCAACCTAAATCTCTTAGTACTGGCTTCTTCTCCATGCCAGCCTTTTCAAGGAAAAATTTCAAGTTCAGTTTTTTACTTCTGGAGTGTGCACAGTTAATGATTTCTGTCCGTGGTAATAAAGACCTTGCAGTTATTGCCACACTGTTTTCTCTCGGCAAAGTGGGAAATTTCACAAGTTCAACAATGAAACTCCTTGGACAGCTTTCTGGCAAGAAAGAGTTGAAGGCTAAGAGCCGTGATTCTCTTTGCAGATCTGATTCTGACATGCTTAGAGGGAGGCAAAAGTTTCGAGAACACATGTCACCAACGTTGAGGTCTTCCAAAGGCCAAAGAAGTGAGTAAAAAGCTCCTGTTGCCGCAAAAGCAAATGGTGAACACTTCACATTAGGACGCACATTATGTGCAACTGCTGATCCAAATTCATCCATCACATACCAAACAGGTTTCTGCTTGTTGCCTTCGGCTGTGACAACTTGGTAGGTTTGGTTGTAATACCACATGCTCTCTAATACTTTGTGCACCTCATACTCAGCTTTGTCACTCTTGTCCTTTGCTTGATCTGAAATTTCCTTTTCTGTCAAATGTTTCTCTCCCTTGATTAAAACCTAGAAAGAAAAACAGGAAATGCTGATATACAACAACAACTAAGTGCAAATACACAGTAACTGTACTCGTAAATGCTAACACATTCTAAGTGTGATGATTCACCTCAGAACCAAATTGTACAGGAAAATAAAGAATGTGTAAACACGCAAAATCTGATGATAACCAAACTGTACAATTTTACATACACACCTAGAAATAATATTATTGGTTTGCATGGCATATAAAATGCCAGGAATGTTAGAAATTTCACTTGTAGAATTTTGTCTACACAACCCAAGATAAAACCACCTTGAAACACTATCTAAACAGCACTACGAGAAACACAGCATGGTACTGCAGCTTTGAATAGTCGACCTTTCAGATTTCATCCATGGATATAAAACTTAGAATCACCACGCATGGTCACACTTCATGATTTCACCTACAGATTCTTAAGTTCCAAATCAACTTCTTGAGCATAGTAAACAGCACCGTAGGAAACTACTTAAGAATAGTTTTGAACACAATTGAAAATTGTTTTTATCAAGGATGCCAATAATTGGACTTTTTTTCAATAGGAACTGCTCGTTCTTTTTCACTCTAATTTTGAAACAATGGATTCTGCCCTGAATAAGCAACCAAAGCCGATGACAATGCTCCACTCTTGGCTGGGGAAACATAATCAGACCTAGTAGTATATATGTCAATTCTCATTTCAAACAACTTGTTTTCAATAAACTGAATTCTTAGAACTCTTTAATTTTGTTTTTTCTTTTGAACAATAAAATTACACAAGAAAACTTGCACAATAGGATATATATATATATACCTTTGCCTATGTGGCATTTACTCCTTTGCAGCAAAGGCTTTTCAATGGAATTCTAAACACTAAGAATGCTGCGTAGCAACATCTTGAGGTCTACTTAAAAACGTAATCAATCGGCTTCTATGAGTACTCAAATATTCATTACTTCTCCCACGATTGAAGTATAATATTCTCAACAGGGTTTCGCAGTTTTATTGAAAGTTTTATATAAAACCTATGCATTCATGTAAAGTGATTTTACAAAATTTGCTCTCTTACAGTAATATGTTAAATTCGGATGCTTTTACGGCGTTTGTTGTTTTAGCAAAGGCAAACGAAACAAAATACTAAACTATGCAAACAATTATTTCAAGGTGAGACAAACTTGCTTGGTATTTCATTTTGTGAAGAAAAATAAAATGGATGGATAGGAATTTGCCAATTTGCAAAAGAAGAAGCCAACTTGAACAACAAATTGTTGAAGGGGTTTTCGATGTACCCAAGGATAAGTACACAATGTAACAACCTGAACATATAAATATCAGAAATGAATTATTCCGATTAGGGAATAACTTTTGATCCACTTGAAACTCGATGAGCCGGCCACTTGAGAAAAAAACATTAAATTTTCTGTTTGCAGCTTATATTGGCTATAATAAGCAAAGTTTATTCCATCAAACATGCACGCTTTTTCATGGATCAAGCGCAATTAGGTCATAAATACCTTGCAGCAAGCTGCAGTGATCGCGATTTGACGCCGTTTTCAAAACAAGACGCGCCCCTTCGACACGCTTACTTGGCGCCGAAGAGCGAAATGACCTTAACTACACATTTCAGAAACTTACTGGCCACAGCTCGGATTCTTCGTTCTCCGGTTTTTGAAGTGTCATGACCAACAACCCAGGCGAATCAAACGTCCAGAACGATTCATCGGGGCAAACGTTGCCGTAAAACTGGCCATCGATGAGAGGAATGCTGCCTTTCAAACCCAAAGTCCAGCGCTTCGTCGACAGCTTACTCACGATGTCTCGCTTTTTCGTTGCTACAGGAATTGAGACGAAAACGGCCATAGCCCCTTCGTCTTCTTCGAACCAACTATAATTCGGTGTTGTACCTTTCCCGAAGCTCAGGGAGTCCGGGTATTGTTCTTTCTCTCTCTTGTACCTCAGGTACATTTTCTGCACATATTCCTCGGAAAGCAACTTTGCTTTCTCCATCCCCACCGCATGTAGAAAGCCTGTCTTGAATTCCTCCAAGGTCATAATTTTTGACCTATCTGATTTGGACGGCTTTTTAGTTTCATACGAATCGTCCGTGATTTGACATAAAGCCTCGATTAGATCACCGCCAGTAGACTGAAGGGTTTCTTGCGCTTTCTTCTCGTCTATTCCGGTAAATTGAGAGACAACAAGGGAGCTGTCCAAAAGGTCTTCGTCGCTTGAGGCATGTTTTTCGCCAGTGCTGTTTTCAGGGCGTTGCATGATTTCGTTCATTCTCATCAACAATTCGGGCGACTTATCCAAGCTCTTCTTCGCTGTCGAACCTCCATCGCACGTCCAAACGTGTTCAATAAGAAACACATCGCTAAATTTCTGCAAAGCCCGTTTAGCGTGAAGCGACCACCGACCAGGAGATTCAAATTGTACATCTTTGCGCAGCTCAAAAACCTCAGCAATATCACAGCTTGAGATGGGAGAGAGCTTTTTGTATAGTCTATCCCATAAGTGTTCTGGTAAACCGATCGAAAGCAGTTGTGGTCGATGCAGAGAGAGGAAATCTTCCTTACTAATGCACGTGGCCTTCCCCGAAGAATTCGACGCCATCTTCACTCCCTTCCAAACAATTAGTTTGCCGCTGTTGAAATGCGTCTAGTGATCAAAGCTATATTCTCAATAGCTACCAAAAAGCTTTCCATTCAGGTAAGACGGAGAAAATGGTGGTCAATCAATCAAATTCTCGAACCAGACTCCGCTGGGAGGAGATCGCAAAACGAGATACCAACTCGGAAGGGTTCCACAGTGACCGATGTTATGAATATTTCGAAAAAAATAATGATGGAGAATGAGGACCCCTACAACATTGGAGGATACAGCAGTTCGGACGATGATATAAACGAGAGGTACTTCAATTAATCGCATCTTTTGCGACTTACACGTGAATTTAGCGCCTGGTTGTTTTCGACACAAACACTCTTGAGAACAGTTTGTAGTCCTCGGAAATTTGGCAGGCCTTTGCTCATGCCTATATATTATGCAATTTTTACTCTGTTTGCATACTTTTGTGGTCTCTTCCACTGAACGTGCTTATGAAAAATTACCATTTTCCACGTATGTATGACGTAAAATGATGCCCATGCGTCCTAAAGTGACGACTTACAAGATAAGAAAAAATGACAACAATTTGTATTTGTTACACATCTGTCATTGCGATTTCCTCTCTGTCTCTCTCTCTCTCTCTCTCTTGGCAGTGATTGATTTTCCAACAGGGACAATGGATAATCAATGCCTGATTATTAATTTGGGTACATCCTACCAACAAGCCTTGACTGTGATACTTGCTAAGATTCTGCTTTTGGGATGATTTTGTATTCTGGCAAGATCTTAAAATTAATACGTGTGTAATGACAAAAAGGGTTAACTTTGTTTTAAAGCGTTAAATGTTGTTGACCTTTAGCATGCAAAGACAAAACAGTAGTGCAGAAAAGCGGACAAATAGAGTGATGGTGACAGAACATGCCAGACATTATGGTGCCTGCTCTTCCGATTTTTTTCACCTTTCCATTTTATTAGTGAGAAATGATCCTCTGGTCTGAGAGGTCTCAATTAAATGGTTTCAGTTTACAGTATATCGCTCTGATGAACTTCCTTGCTTCCTCTCCCAAGTAAGAATCAAGTCTCTAGGTATCCTTTATTGAGTTTTCACTGTGATTTTGTAGGCTAAGGTTTAACCCAACATTTTCCTAAACTCTGAGTACCGGTTTGCATAATTCGCCAGGATAAAGCACTTACTGTTTTTTTCAATTTTTAATTTTTGGCATTGTTTCAACACATTTTCATGGGCAGGTCTGTGATAGACGTTTCCATTTTTGAGCGAGGAGGGACTGGCCAATCAAGAGAAGGCTTAACAGTTTATAGCAGAATGAATAAATTAAACGAAACTAAACGAATTTTTATTTGTTATGAGTACTGGTATGGTAAGTGTATCTCCGTCAAAGGATATTAAAGAAATTAAACACTGATATGAAGATTTATGCATAGTAAAGTCTTTGTTTAACATAAATTTTTATTTTGGTCTAGCTCTGACGATGAGCTTGAGGAGGGAGGATTTTTGAAACAAAAGCAAGAGTTGGGTTCAGGCAGCGAGGATGAATTTGAGAAAGAAATGCAAAAAGAGCTGGAGAGTGTGATGAAAAGCTATGAGCAGCAGCATGGTAAGACCTGACATTCTTGAACTCTGGTGTCAATGAAAGGGTCACTGCAACTGACCGATGAGCAGTTGTTGATGGTCAAATGACTTCGATAGGGTCCTTGGTGATTTAAAGAAAATACCAACATCCTACTAAAATGTAGTCCACTCCAAAATAATTATTATACAAGCTATAATTTGCAGTCAACAAAAATCCAGAGAAACAACATTGATCATTATAATCTAATAATCATTTAATTTCCTTCAATAGGTTACTGGTAATGTGGTAAATTAGAACAATTATTAAAGAAATGCAACTTTTTAATGATGATGATGGTGAAATGCACCCATGACAAAGATGACATGCTAGTTGCTTGGCAATGGGTGACGTTTCAACTGAAAAGGAAGTCTGAGTCCCAGGGAGGAATTGAATCTATGACCTCAATGACACCAGTGGGATGCTAACCACTGAGCTACAACAACTCCCTGTGGTGAGCTATGTCATTTATCTAGGTTCTTACACAAAGTATCCCAAATGGTCTATGGGCTCAATGATGTAGTTTGATTCAACATAATAAAATGCAACTGATTTCCTTTTCAGTTGTCCCTTTGCCCATTGCCCAAGCAACTGGCATGTCAATGAAAGAAATTTTAAAAAGTGAAAAAGACGTTCTCTGGTTCAAGGTTTAAAAAAAACACTGAGCTTTCGATTGCCAGTCTGCAATCTTTTTAAAGATCTTTTTCACTTTTCAATTATGCCCCCTGGTTACTCATCAATTTTTAAAGAAATTTTAATCCAAAAATAATTATCCATTTTAGTGATTATCATCTTTGTCATTAGCAGCTTCTTTGTCAAAAGAAAACTTAATACTTAACAAATGCTAAAGAAATGCAGTCTTAAAACAAGTGTTACACAAGTACGGTGTATTTTTCCACTTATATGGCCCTAATTAAGGATTCATGTATGTGAGCTGCGTACAACGTAATCAGTTTTGGTGTGATAATGCAGAACAGAATGTTACAAGTGATCCAGAAAATGTTCCAAGTGATCCAGGAAAAACTGCAAGTGTTAACAGCAGTCAAATCACAGAAAAGACAGAAGACCTCTATTCAGAAGACTACTTCAGTTCAGGATCAGATGATGAGCATCTGGTGGGTGGCCAAGGATCCAAATCAAAGGAAAGAAGGAAAATGTTGACAAATGATGAACTCTTGTACGATCCAGACATGGATGACGAGGATGAAAAGTGGGTTATCAAACAGAGGCGAGAACATAGAATGAAAGGTGTGTGCCTTAGGAACAGTGTTGAGTGCAATTATAGCCATGTTCCTAATAAGCCTTGGTGATAGGGTGCCCATCGAAAGTCAGAAAGGCTGAATACTGGTTATAAAAAGGCTCCATAACGTTATCCGTATACTACACTTATTTCCAGAAATACTTAAGAAATAGATTCCATGTTGCCGTGTGTCTGGTCAGTAATAGATCATAGGTGACATCAAAACGTGGTAAGAACAAAAAAGTGGCACACGAGGCGATAGCCGAGTGTGTCACTGGTGTTCTTAACCACATTTTGACGTCTATTACTGAACAGACGCACAGCAACATGGAATCTATTTGTTTTATACAGTAAAGAGAAAAAACAAAACAAAAACATGCAAAGATGAAGTCATCTGTGAGTCTGTCCTCTAATAGATCATAAGTGAAAACCATTCAAAACACGCATAGAATTGAGTTGATTATATAAAAGTAATTAGATGCACGCTCAATTTTTATATCCATCACGAAGTGTCCTGTTAAGTCTAAGCTTCTAGCGCCTATTTCTAACAATAAGGTTATGGTTTGCATTAGGGTTATTGCTAGGTTGGGATAAGTACAAATGTGTAGTTGAAAAGCACAGTTTGGGGGACACTTTGTGATGTTTATTGCCTGTATTTCTGGACACAAGTGATGTTGAAGTTGACAGGAGCAAGGGGACACTTTGTGACACTTATCAAAATTGGCGTGGATCTAATTACTTGCGTTTCTGGGCATATCTGCCTCGCTGCACTAGTTTCAACAATTAATCTATGCATACAGTATTGCTTTTGTTTGCTCTAAGATGGCTGATGTTTGCCTTTAACTTTCCAAAGACATCACTGTTTTTTCTCAAGTTCAGTCAGGGTTTCTACGGTGTAAAAAAACAAGGCTTAAATATGTAGTAAGCATTGTTTCATGACATCCTGCAATAACAAGTAAATTTAAACCAAGAACAAGAAGAGGTAGATAAACACACAAACATGAAGGAAGTTGATCATATTCTGAACCATCTGATTATTCCTTGTTGCTTTATTTTATTTTATTTTTTGGTATGCTGGATGATATGAAACACCACTGCTTGCTGCAATGCATTGGCTATCTAAATTTCAACCGTGTTATGAGGGTCATACTAGTACAGATTATCAGTGAGTTTTATGTAGATGTCAGTTCATGCTAAGACAATATTGCTTCTGCATTCTTTTCTTATTAATTTCATTACAGTACAGCAAAGGCAGAACGCTCAAAATGCTTCAGATACAAGTGAAAATCAAGTCACATCAACTGCAACTAAAGCAAAACCCAAGATGCCTAAAAAAGAAGTGGAAAAAGTTCCTACAAGTGACGCCATCTTGTCTTGCCCTGCCTGTATGACAACATTATGTATTGACTGCCAAAGGTTAGTTTACCATAATTGTGGTTCTGTAAAAATCCATACACACTCCATGGAAGGTCATTTGAAATTGTTAAGGGGAGGGGTGGTTTTGGAAGCAAAATTTTGTAAAGGAATGGATGGAGCCAAACTGCAATTTCTAGGGGGGGGGGGGGGG
>BLFK01000460.1:495329-507506 GCA_014634185.1 Astreopora myriophthalma
AGGTCAAAATTTTTCCAAGTGTGCATGCTCAGAATCAATCTAAAGGTCTGTAATATCATCCTTGGAGACCCAGTCAGTCAGACGGGGCAAAAATGGGAAAGTTTACAGCAAAGGTGAGACAAGCATCCCTACTTTCGCTATTCCCATTTTTGCCTGTCGACTAACTGCCCTGGGTCTCTGAGGATGTAGCTGCAATATCTGCATGGAGTAGTAGGGTGGGACGTTTTTCATTGACGTTCTTCTGTGGTATTCTCAGTGTTCTTCATTCCTTGATTGCTGTCTGTTTTCTTACTTCTCCATGATAACTTCTTACATAATATCTAACATGTCCTTGAGCTTTCCACTGGTTTTCACTGAGGCAAAGCCATACCGTCAGTTTTTCTGTTCTAGAAGAGGTGTTTGATCTTCCACCTCTGTCTGTCAGTAGTTGCTTCAGACAAAATATTGTTCCAAATAATCTCTTGCAACTTAAATCATTCCTGTGTCTCTCTCTTTGTTCAAGACAGTACACTCCTATTGTGTAGCAACCATTGGTTACTTATTTTGGAATACAGTAACATTTTTATTGTCACCTCTATCTGAGTTTTGCAGTTTTAAATAAACTCAACCCCCTCCTTGTTCTTACCAAGGAAACCCTCCTTTCTCTTTCATATGTGGCAGACAACAAGTGTGCATGCTTTTAATCTCCCCTCATTAACAATTCTAATCAGCTCTATGTTCCAGATGGTGTATCATGTAAGACACTCCTAAAGTCTCCTTTAGTCCTAGAGTCTTATAAATAGATATGTCTCAGACTTGCATATTATACCCGTTAGTGTCATAGAAACATATATATCAGTTTGATCTTCTGTTCCTATTCCTTACCTACCTAGGCAATCTGAAGCTTTATCTACGCCACTCTTGGATAACGAGGTCATTGAAAACTGTGCTAGGTGACAAACAAAAATGCTGGTCTTAGATCTTTGTGAGATTATTATATTCCAAACATTCACTTGCACTAAGGTTTCTTTTTACTTTCCGTTCTATTACTCTATGACAAGCTACATAAATTGTGATTTGCGAACCTCCAGCAGCCTTAAACTAATCTGTACTATTGCTAATGATGAGCTTCAAGCAGTGACCATCTCTTTTCATACATCAAAGGCAAGGTCAAGTTGTTTGCGCCTTGTTTGCAAATGCCAAACTCTCCCTCATGACACCTTCCTGTTACTTTGCCTTGTCCAACACAAGCAGTAAATTCTGTCCAGGGGATCATTGTGCAGGACACTGACTGTTCAACCATGTTATCTTTTCTTATCTTATTTCCTAGTGTTTCCAGACAATCTTTGTCTTTGCTAACACTGAATATGCTAGTTCCAGAGGAAAGTACCAGGTGAATTCTAAATCTGTTCAATGAACTTTTTAGTCAAGATTGAGACATTGGAGTCGCGACTACTGAATACCCTCCCAATTGTTATTGCTATATTTTTCTCAGAACACTGTATAGTGTGACTGATTCTATTTCTTATAGTGTCTGTGTATTTCTTATGGGTTGTTCTGGTTGCCTTTTGCCCTTTTGTTTGTTCTTTCGTTCTTTCTTTCTTTCATTTACCTTATTCCCAATGTCTCTCTTTTTCCCGTCCTGCTCTCGCTGTATGTTCTTGTATGGTGCCATTTATCTGATAATTTACCAATTTAATTGGATTAATTAACTTTGTTACTGAGATAATTAATTTAGTTTGTTCTTCATTTCGAACGATAAAATAATTTATACGTGAGTTTCACAGGCCGAGATACCGCTATAATATTGACCAATTCTGACAAACGAAACAGTAAAAAAATGCTTTTCCACTCAACGAGAGAGGAAACTCGCTCAAGGAGGTTTCTTCACTTTGATGTTTTCAGGTTAATAGAAAAAGCTAAAAAAGAACAAGAAGAATTAGAAAAAGCTCTGCAAGTTTCACTAGAAGCACAGAAGGAGCAAACAGCTGCGGCTGAAAAATTACGTGATGAGGTCAAGCAATCCACTGCAAAGCCTTCTTCCAAGCCCTCTGTAGTTGAGAGCAAACAAGCAGCCAAGACCACCCCTGTGGAGAGTAAACCCGCTGCCAAAACCTCCCCTGTGAAATCTAAATCACCAGCACAGGACACCAAACCATCTGGAAAATCCAAGAGCGCAGAGTTACCACCCCTGTCGGGGCTGTCAAGGAAGGCTGCTAACACGGCATCTGATGCAGCCGCTGGGTGGATACAAAGTGCGAAGGATGCTTCCACGGCTGTTTCTTCTGCCAAGCCCGCTGCACAGGTAAAGTTCTCTATTTGTGGTTATTTTGCTGGGTGATCTGCAGCAAGCCTTTGGATCATCTGTTGCTTTTGCTTTCGCTTTTCATTTATTGTGCAGTGGTTAGGGATTAAGGTGGCATGAGTCCCCTTTGTGTCCCCCTCATCCGGCTTATTGAACTAGCAACGTACGATGCCATTTAGGTCGATTTATTTTTCTATCCGTATCAACATTTATCTAAATTAAATCATATCATATTTGCACGGTCATTTTTTTAAATCTAGGAATCATGTGAATTTAAACTACAGTACACTAATTACAAAACCTTTGAAATAAGAAAGATTGACTTTCCGCTTTAGGTACGATGGGGAAAGTTTATTATGGACTTAATACATAATCACTGCCAACTATTTTAGTCGTTTGTCTAACTTTTCCCAGCCAAGTTCAATATTTTGAATTCACGTGTTTTTTTTCTGTTTTGTTTTTGTTTTTGTTTTTGTCTTGTTTTTTGTTTGTTTGTTGTTTGTTTGTTTTTTTTTGTCGTAATGTTCGCTGACAGTCACAGGAAACAACACCAGAAGAACTCAAAAAGCGCGCCGAGTACCTAAAACAGCAACGGGACAAGCTCCTCGAATTAAAGAAACAAGAACGTGAGAAAAACTTGACGAAGTATACCGAACAGCAGCCGAAGGCTCGGCCGACGTCCGCCCAAGCAGCTCGTCGGGTGACGGCCGGAGAGGTTGAGTCGCCCGCTCCCAAAAGCGGCGAGGAAGACGCAAAGAAGCTTGCCATGCGTAGAGCTCTTGCAGACTGTTTAAAACGAGAAGTTATTGACAAGGAATAACAACTTGCAGAGTTTAGAGCGGTGTTCACTTGAGTGTCGAAAGTAATTACGCGAATACTTTGGTATTGGCTTTGGTTTGCTCTGTGATTGGATCAAAAATCTTCCGCGAACTTTTCAACCAATCGGATGCAAAAGCAATTGCGACTCCGTCACTCTCGTTTTCCCGCCCTTGGTGCCGGCTGCGTTTACTTGCTTTGCGTTTTGACCGGCTGGCAACACCAAGCTGTGAATTTCTGCACTTTGTGATTGGCTAAAAGGTGTATTTCCTTGAATGTGATTGGCTGTGTAATTGCTTTGCTTTTGGTTTTACGACACTCAATTGAAAACCACTTTATCAATGAAATAATGTCATTTGCCTCTACCGTATTAATGTATTAACAAGATAACTGGTATTTTTCTGGAGAAGAAAGCAATTGTGTTCAGGTTGCCCCACTGTTTCCTTTCCTTTCTCGCTTTTCTTTTCTTTTCTTTTTTTTTTTTTTTTAGCGTTTGATATGATGTAAGGTCGAACACGATTGCCAGTATTCAAATTAGGCAGCTTACTGTGGTGACGACGGCTACGCGAAAAGTGGTTCCACTTAAATATAATTTCGCGTTATTGTAATCGCCACCATTATTATTTCAACTCGGTTGACACCTAAACTTTGAGCCAACATTAAAGATGGTGTAGTTTATTGAGATGTACAAACGCAAATTCTTTCCTCATTTGTGCTCATTTTCTTCAAAACGTTGAATTCGTTGAGGTCTTTTTACACTGTTGTTTGGCGAGGATTCGAAAACGCGCACAGCGGTTTCTGTAGCATGCTCGTCATCTTTGCGTTAAGCTCCCTAATGTAAGCTGCGTCTAGACGTCTTTAATATAATATAAAGCCCCACAAGCTACAGACAATTTTAATTTAATGAGGTGTCAAGCAAATGGTAAAATTGTAAAAATCAAATGTAGTGATAACCGTTTTTAATCAATTTAAATTTCATTGCTTTTCTCTGAGCTAGTTGTAAATTTCCGTGCTCGCCGGAAGTCGAAAGCGTGGAAGATATGTTTCAAGTGAGAACACTTAACTTTTCTGCGTTAGGTATAGCGCATGTGCTCTTATCTTAAAGGAGCTATGTCACGGTTAAATGGGTTTGAAAAGTTTAGCTAAACTTTTCAATTTTGTTGTTTGTAATCCGTGTCAATCTTCTCCATCCTTAACCATCCTTGCTCCTTTCTGGTTTAGTATTATCTCTTTGGTGTTTTTCCACCTTTGTAAAGCATTATTTTCAGGTTTCCTTCAATTTAAAGGTAAATTTGTCGATGATCAAAATATCTCAAAATATCGTGACAGAGCCCCTTTAAGTAAGTGCAGTTTTCTGCGTTTAAAGTGGCTGCTGTTGTAGAAGCAGCAAGTCAAGTTATTTCATTTTAATGTCTTCATCATTACATCTTCCAATACAGCCTTGTCCCCAGGTCCGAGTTGTTCGAAGCCGGGTTAGCGGTAACCGTGGGTTAAGTTCTATTAAATCCTATTGGTTGTCATAGTATTTATCCCGGATTAGCACTGTAAACCCTGCCTCGAACAACTCGGCCCAGTTCCTTACGCGCACAATCTCTCATCCTTAGGCCCAGTCTTCTGGCAGCGGACGTTTTAGATCTGGTAACGAAGCTGCCCTTAATGCACCAGGGGGGTCATTGAGAGCCAGTGGGCGTTTCACTTTAAGATGGTTCTGTAAGAAGATGGGCGACACTTGACTAGAATAAATTTTTTTTGCCATGTTTCACCGCTGTCATCGTATTATTTGTACATACCACTTATCATGGACGTATCCAACGTCTACAAAACTGTCTTTCTTGTTGTTGTTGTTGTTGTTTGTCCCCTCCTCTAACAGAATTGCCTCTTTGATTGGGTCAGCAATGCAACTAGCTATTTCAACGAATCTTGTGGGTGGCTCAGAAGCATGGGCTCTAACCGCGAAAACCGCAATATAGCTGCAACTGTGCTTTTCTGCACAGTCTAAGAAATTTGAAACAATAGTGGTTGCCAATGGTTACAAATGTAAACCCCCAAAATGCTAATATTTAGGAATCTGCCAGAAACTGCTATTTTTGGTGCCACCCGTCTGCGGGGCTGCAGGCTAGATGACAAGCCGTAAACGTAAAAATTATTCAGGCCGGACCGATAAATTTGTCATCTTTGCGGCTTCCATGCGAACCGGAGATGATAGCAAAGGTTAGCCTATGTACATCAAAGGTAAGGTAAGTTTAGCACATGGTCTATTCAACTTAAAAACAAACGTTTTCCTTTGAAGACAATTTGTAAGCCTCTTTTTTGTTTTTGTTTTGTTTTGTTTTTTTAACGCGGGAAATATCAAAAATGGCGCCGTGCACTCAAACTCCGGGACCCCCTTCACTATGTTGCAGTCGCCCCCTATTGTTTTGATGTCCTTGCAGAAAGTGGAGCAATACAGCATGGCGGACACATTTGAAGGTTAACATTACACCGGTTTTCTCATGGTGGACGATGCGGGGACCGTTCATTGCTATGAAATATTAGTAGCCCAGGATTATGGCAAGTACTAGGCGCCGTGTCAAACTATATACGCTGAACGAAGACAGGCAGTGGGATGACCGTGGTACGGGGCACGTGTCTTCGTCGTATGTTGAACGTTTACAAGGGATGTCGATCATGGTTCGATCCGAAGAAGACGGTTTGTGGAGATTTTAACGACCCATGCTTTTGTTGGTTTGATTTTATGATGGCTGTTTTATCGAAGAAGGCCGACAAACCTGTTACAAATTGACCCGCTTGCTTCGTTTACAGGTTCAATTCTACTCGAGTCAAAGATACAGCCGCACACTGCCTATCAGAAACAACAGGTACATTTTCGACGGTTGTTTTTAAGTCGAGCCGGTTGCTTATGAGAATAGAATAGTAACAGCTGCGGTTTTTTTTTTTTTTTTTAATAACAGGAGACCCTAATTGTGTGGTCCGAGGGCGAAAACTATGATCTAGCTTTGAGCTTCCAAGAGAAAGCGGGCTGCGATGAAATTTGGGAGAAAATTTGTCAGGTAAACCGAACTACGTACGCAGACTAGTATTAGAAGCCTTGTGTCAAAAGCTTTTGAGGTATAATTCTTAACTGTTTGTTGTTTGGCAATAGTGTAATTTTACTTGCAAGAGAGCACTCATTTGTTTGGGGTTAAACAAATCTATGCGTATAACGAGAAGCTCTTGCGGAATCATTAAATGTCACTTGTGTCAGCTAGGAAGCCGTGGTTTCACTATCGAATTTGTTGTACTACGTTTGTAACCTATTTTGTTTTGTTTTTTTCTTTACACCCATTCTTTAGATTCAAGGAAAAGATCCTTCTGTTACCATCACACAAGACATTCCCGAAGACGACGATTCGGAAGAGAGATTTGAGGAAGTTCTGGATTCAACGGGGCCAATAGAATTACCACCCTGTGAACTTAGCAAACTGGATGAAGTCGCCGAGTTATTCAACAGTGTTTTACCTTCACCGATTCGTCGAGAAAAATTGGCACTGGCCATCGAACAGGACAATTACATAAGGAAAATGCTGGACTTGTTTCACATCTGCGAAGATTTGGAAAACCTCGAAGGACTTCATCACTTGTACGATATTTTTAAGTCGCTGTTTTTTATGAACAAACAGTCGTTGCTCGAGATAATGCTCGCCGACGATTTAGTCTTCGATGTTGTAGGATGTTTAGAGTACGATCCGGGCAAGCCAGCTCCTCAGCGACACAGGTTATTTTTAAAGGAGAGCGCGAACTTCAAAGAAATCATTCCTATAACGAACTCGGATATCATAAACAAGATCCATCAAACTTATCGTGTACAGTACATATACGACGCAATCTTGCCACCTCCGACGGTTTTCGACGACAATCTGCTTTCTGCAATGAATTCGTTCATTCTTTTTAATAGGATAGAAATTGCCACGCATCTGCAGGTGAGAAATGTTTTTATAAAGTTAATTTTATCTTGGACTTATTTGCTATTAATATTTGTTGTCATGGGGAAATTTAATCATGAAGCAATTTATGATGATGCTCGTTTCGATTTGAAAGCTGAGCCGAGTTGACCTTTGTTGGGAAAAATTGAGAGAATTTACATCCGTAATTTTTTTTTTGTCTAGAATGGTTTGATTTTGTAAGGTTAACTTAAGAATCTAACATGTAGACCCCCAGGGGAGGAATTGGGGACGAATCCCCAGGGGCTTGTATTTAGGTCATTTTTGGTCAAGCGCTCTTGCGTTAAGGTACAACTGCTGGAGATTTTCAACTAAGAGCACGTTCGGTTGACCCTACTCTGGAACAAGAATAAACGGACTAACTTCTAGATTTTCTTTGGAGGTAAATTTAGGAAGATATCTCCATTAACATTTTGTCAGGAAATGATGCTGAAAACCTCCTCTGTATTTAGCCTCCTACGAACCCGTAAGAACGTTTGCGTAGGAGGCTACTCTGTATTCTGATAACATCAAAATTCTCTTAGGGGTGAGTTTTGGAAGTAAACCTTTTTATTCTTGTTCTGGAATACGGCCAATTGAATGCACCCTAAGTTGAAAATGTCCAACTTTATGTTAATTTTGTAAGTTATCTTTAAATTTTGTCATTGTAGTTAGTTGGGGGTTTGGCTATCTGTATGTTCACTCTTTTCTTTTTCTAATTTTTTGGTCCCGTTTTGGTGATATTTTGCATGTTCCCATTTACCATAATTGATAAAATTTTTGCTTCTATAAACATTGATAAGTTTCTTTTACAATAATTGATAAAGTTAGAATGCACAGGTGCTTTTGAGAGAGCTCCTGACATTTCTTTTGTATTTGAACGAAACATATTGTTTGTCCCTGCATGTTTTTAAATTCACATGTGGCAATGCATATCTTGACTGGTAAATTAAAATGAAATGGTCATTGTTGAAAAAAAGTTTGGATCAATCTAGCCACACTAAAATTTGATAAATTGAATGCAACTGCATTAATTGGTCATTATGGGCAATTGTCTCTTTTCTTAGCAACACAAGAGACAATTCAAAGGCTCTGCTCTGTTGACTGGCTTACGTTGTTTTCAATTTTCTAAAGCAATATTCCCATGATTGTCGGTCGTCAGGTAACAGATTCTTTTCCTTTCAATTTTAAAAAGGCCTCTTCCTATGAAAGAGTTTTCTTAACCTTGCAAAGGTTTTTGTTGCCTAGAATTCATATATATTTGGATGCTTTTCTTCTAAAAAGCTTTGATGTAGACAGATACATAGTATAATAGGTATCTTGTTTATCACCCTTGATACTTAAACAATCACGGTAATTATGGTATCAATTTAAGGGGGCAGTATCACAAGGTTCATTACGATTTCAGTCAAAATTTCAATACCTTGTCATTACTCAAATAATTTCTCCATTGTTATGAAATTAAGTGAATTCAGAACAGAAGGATGAGCCTACAATGTAGATCTTATAATGAATTTTATGTGAAAGATGACACCCAGCTTTATTGTGGCAATCTGTTGCTAAAACGTCTATGAATAGTTTCTGTGCATTGCAATAATTCTTGAAAGGAAATGTGGTTATTATCTTGTAGTTTCTATCCACTGAAGAGCATCCATTGGTTTTCGATGTGTTGCTAAAAATGTTTTATTGCCCCTTTAAATGTTTGGAACAATTTGAGAGAGGAAGTTTGGAAGTCAATGCCTCTTCTGTGGCCTTAAGACACATTAATTAAGGCATTGTTTATCAAAGTTAGGCCAGACCATAATTACATAATTTGTGGCTGGCCTTCTGATGGCATAATTAAAAAAGTACTCAATATTTTTACGGTAAGTTATGTCCAAGTGTCTTGAAATTGTAATATGCTATGATGCTGTACTGTACCTCGTTACCTGACTTATCAACCTGGGCCGAGTTGTTTGAAGCAGGGTAAACGCTAACCTGATTAAAACATGGTATTTATCACCGCTTAGTACTAATCCTTCAGACAACTCAGCAATAAAAATTAAGATGCTACATGTAGCTCCTTGGTGATGTCTAGTGCTAAATGTAATTACATCGCAAATTGAACATTTCTCCAGTTGCCCTCAAGTTACTGTGTTGGTAACATCATGATCAATTCTGGGCAAAAATTGTTGATACCAGTGTTGGGAAGACCTCTCTTAATGTGCTTAAATTCTTTCTTTCTATGCCATTCTCCCTGGAGAAAATAATGTCAAATTTCTCTTGGACAGGAGGATGAAAAATTTTTAGCTGATATGTTTTTGCAACTTACGGATGAAGATACACTGGATGAGAGGAGAAAACAACTGGTTTGTGATTTTTGTTCACTTTTAGTTTGTTTGTTGTTATATGGTTCAATGTCCCTCGTTGAAGAGGTCAGTCAACGGACTTGTTCTATTTAAGCAGGTGTACTAATTCATTTCTAAATTAACCAAAATGACTTCAAATGTCAGTGTGGTTAATGAGGTCACACGTTCCACTAATAGGCAATTTCTGAGTTCACTTCAGCCGGCTCTTTTAAGGCAAGTGTTATGGAAATTAGTTCTCATTCGCATTCAAGGTAAAACTAATTACCATCCCAAGACTTTTTTGCACTTGGACTTACCTTGAAAAAGGGGCTGATGTGAGCTCGGAACAGGTGTATTCAATGTTGTATCCATTATGAGTCCCCTGGACTTTTGCATAGTGGTGCTACATCCACACTGGTGAGCAGGGGGTTGATAGAACTGGGGTTTCTTTGTCCAGAGAGGCCTCTGTCACTTACTGAATTGTACCTCTCCAAATTTCAATGGTCCTAATCACTTGCAACATACATACAAATCTTTTCCATTTCTTTTTCAGGTTAGTTTTTTGAAAGAATTAGTTAGTTTCTCATTACACTTGCAACTTCACCAGAAAGATGAATTTTTTAAGGTTTGTTTAAATCAGCTTTATTAGTTTTCAGACTGTGGGTGCATTTTTGCTGGGGTAAAAGATGAGGTCTTTAAGTCAGCTTTTTTTTTTTTATCCATTCAGGCACTTGCACACCATGGCTTGCTTCCAGCTCTGGAAATGCTACTTGTAAGTACATAGGTAACCATGAAAGGTGAAATGGTTATCCATTAAACAGCGAAAAACACATGGGTACTGCACAGATAGCAAACAGTTTTCAAGTCACTTGAAGGATTTGCCAAACGGTTCGACCAGCTGATTGGATACTTCGAGTGGCTCGTTGAAATTAATAGTTTGACCCTTTTCAAATACTTTGGAAATATCTCAGTGGAAAGAGCTAGTTTCAAGCAGTGAGTCTGATGCAATCAAACAATGTTAACTATACTTATCAAAAAGATTAGCTTCATGTGTCAAGCAGCCTTTTTATTTGACCTTAGCTGTATGTTATTCAATAGTTTTTTTTCTCATGATTTGCCAGATTTATTAGTGTATCTTCTGTGGCTCCTTTGGATGCATTGCTAAGCATTAAAATCTCATATTGAGTGCATTTTGTACCTTTGTAGCTTGTGCAAAGAACCAGAGCCAAGTTTTTTGAAGCCCAGTGCTCTCTTGTTGCCCTTTCATGAAACATTTTGTTTAGTTGGACAAACTGTTGTAAACAGAAGGCATCAATCTTTCAAAGTAGGGTCCTGGAAAGGCTTTGAAAGGTCCTTGAACTTTTTGCCCTGAAAAAGTGTACAAACCATGTAATATCAGCAGGGTTCAAAATAAAATCAGAGCTTTTAGCCTGAATTTGTAGGCTTTTTTTCCCAAGTGACATTGATTTCGCTGATCAATAGATGTAATTTTCTATTGCTTCCGTGAAAAATCGCCAGCAAGTGTGACCAAACTGCCGTCTGCTATTTTGAAGCCTGATCAGGGGTCAAATATCCTATGCTGTCTATTTCAGGTTAGCGATAATGAGGAAAACCGGCTTGCATCTGTTGAGATGTTTTCACAAGTGGTTGATTTCAGCCCCTACCTTGTTAGAGATTTTATCATGAAGGAGGCTCAAACACAGGAAGAAGTAAGTAACAACTGAACACATTGAGCCAAACTATTCAAATTTGTGTTACGTGCCACCCCAACAAGTGGCACTAACATAAGGTGCATATTTGGGGGATGTATTTTGAGAATTCTGAAAAACAACTATATTAGAAATAGTCCCATGTAAATATTTGTGTATTGGGCATACATATTACAGTTCAACTTCAAACAATTAATGCCTGTGTCGCAAATGGAGGCTGGGTGCCCAGGTAACTAGGGGCTGGTGCCACCATCCAAAAGCTGGGAAGGTATAATACCCCACAAGCCTGCCCTACCCACAACCCAGACACGAGCTCTGCCCCCGAACCCAGCCCCCACACCAAGCACCTGTCACACTAAACAAAGAGTTGAGTGGAGAAAAAACAACCTACCAGGGAAGGAGGGAGGAGCAACGCTAAGAACAATGCAAACTTGCTGTATGCCACACAGGCTGAGCTAACTAAAACTACATGCACATGTCCAGGTACACACATGACGCATGGAGAAAAACTGCTGACCCCCGAGAACCCACAGGCACTGCATGACAGGCCAAATGGCAGTAAGGAACACTTGCAAAACAACCCTAAGGCTAAAAGGCCGGCCATACTCACGCCATATGGCATAAAATGCTATGCCACGCCACACAACTGAGCGATCTTGCTCCTGGTTGTTGACTAAGTTACATAGCATTTAACTCCATTAAACAGGATGTCGGGGCTCTTGGTAATGAAGAAAGGACTCGTATGAGTGTATCCCCAGAGCCTCAAGATGATAACTTTTGTCTAAGAGTGAATTTTAATTTTCATTGTAAATACAGTAATGGTAGAGTGTAGGTGAGAGAATCACCAGCTGAAGGAATAGACATTGAGAAATGGTCGTGATGTTGTTTTGCTTCACATAGGACATGCTCATTAACCATATGATTGACTACATGATTTGCGATGGAGACACTGGTAAGTAAGACGACATGAAATGATCCTCACTCTTAAGTAGCCAATTTTAGAAAAATTCCTGGCTTCGATAGGCCTTTCCCACACTCCTCCCAGTCCCCCATTGTACTTCTCGGATAAGGACGATAAACTG
>BLFK01000460.1:507516-527589 GCA_014634185.1 Astreopora myriophthalma
GCTTCCAGCTCTGGAAATGCTACTTGTAAGTACATAGGTAACCATGAAAGGTGAAATGGTTATCCATTAAACAGCGAAAAACACATGGGTACTGCACAGATAGCAAACAGTTTTCAAGTCACTTGAAGGGTTTGCCAAACGGTTCGACCAGCTGATTGGATACTTCGAATGGCTCGTTGAAATTAATAGTTTGACCATTTTCAAATACTTTGGAAATATCTCAGTGGAAAGAGCTAGTTTCAAGCAGTGAGTCTGATGCAATCAAAAAATGTTAACTATACTTATCAAAAAGATTAGCTTCATGTGTCAAGCAGCCTTTTTATTTGACCTTAGCTGTATGTTGTTCAATAGTTTTTTTTCCCATGATTTGCCAGATTTATTAGTGTATCTTCTGTGGCTCCTTTGGATGCATTGCTAAGCATTAAAATCTCATATTGAGTGCATTTTGTAGCTTTGTAGCTTTGTAGCTTGTGCAAAGAACCAGAGCCAAGTATTTTGAAGCCCAGTGCTCTCTTGTTGCCCTTTCATGAAACATTTTGTTTAGTTGGACAAACTGTTGTAAACAGAAGGCATCAATCTTTCAAAGTAGGGTCCTGGAAAGGCTTTGAAAGGTCCTTGAACTTTTTGCCCTGAAAAAGTGTACAAACCGTCTAATATCAGCAGGGTTCAAAATAAAATCAGAGCTTTTAGCCTGAATTTGTAGGCTTTTTTTCCCAAGTGACATTGATTTCGCTGATCAATAGATGTAATTTTCTATTGCTTCCGTGAAAAATCGCCGGCAAGTGTGACCAAACTGCCGTCTGCTATTTTGAAGCCTGATCAGGGGTCAAATATCCTATGCTGTCTATTTCAGGTTAGCGATAATGAGGAAAACCGGCTTGCATCTGTTGAGATGTTTTCACAAGTGGTTGATTTCAGCCCCTACCTTGTTAGAGATTTTATCATGAAGGAGGCTCAAACACAAGAAGAAGTAAGTAACAGCCGAACACATTGAGCCAACCTATTCAAATTTGTGTTACGTGCCACCCAAAGAGTGGCACTAACATAAGGTGCATATTTGGGGGACCTATTTTGAGAATTCTGAAAAACAACTATATTAGGAATAGTCCCATGTAAATATTTGTGTATTATGCGTACATATTACAGTTCAACTTCAAACAATTAATGCCTGTGTCGCAAATGGAGGCTGGGTGCCCAGGTAACTAGGGGCTGGTGCCACCATCCAAAAGCCGGGAAGGTATAATACCCCACAAGCCTGCCCTACCCACAACCCAGACACGAGCTCTGCCCCCAAACCCAGCCCCCACACCAATCACCTGTCACACTAAACAAAGAGTTCAGTGGAGGAAAAAAAAAACCTACCAGGGTAGGAGGGAGGAGCAACGCTAAGAACATTGCAAACTTGCTGTATGCCACACAGGCTGAGCTAACTAAAACTACATGCACATGTCCAGGTACACACATGACGCATGGAGAAAAACTGCTGACCCCCGAGAACCCACAGGCACTGCATGACAGGCCAAATGGCAGTAAGGAACACTTGCAAAACAACCCTAAGGCTAAAAGGCCGCCCATACTCACGGCTTATGCCATAAAATGCCACGCTATGCCAGGCCACACAACTGAGCGATCTTGCTCCTGGTTGTTGACTAAGTTACATAGCATTTAACTCCATTAAACAGGATGTCGGGGCTCTGGGTAACGAAGGAAGGACTCGTATGAGTGTATCCCCAGAGCCTCAAGATGATAACTTTTGTCTAAGAGTGAATTTTAATTTTCATTATAAATACAGTAATGGTAGAGTGTAGGTGAGAGAATCACCAGCTGAAGGAATAGACATTGAGAAATGGTCGTGATGTTGTTTTGCTTCACATAGGACATGCTCATTAACCATATGATTGACTACATGATTTGCGATGGAGACACTGGTAAGTAAGACGACATGAAATGATCCTCACTCTTAAGTAGCCAATTTTAGAAAAATTCCTGGCTTCGATAGGCCTTTCCCACACTCCTCCCAGTCCCCCATTGTACTTCTCGGATAAGGACGATAAACTGTAGGCCCTGTGGGACGTTCACACTGTTCGAAACAAGTAGGGCATGGTGTTCCCAGTGTGGTGGCTTTTGCCCCTTTCTTTACTGGGGGCACAGCTGTTGAATCCTGGTTATTTCAGTAAGAATGTAAAGGCTCAGAGCAAAAGCGTCCTAACTGACTTTTTTAGTGTGTTTGGTTATTTTGTGAAATTGCGGCCGCATTTCGTGCAATACATGGAAATTAAGTTATAGAATTACCTATCCTAGGTGATGTGAACAAAACAACGGAAAAGAAAAAAACAAATTTTCTAGGTGCTGGGGGGGTGGGGGGATGGGTGGGGACAAGAAAAGCAAGAAAATGAGCAAGAAATGAGCAAGAAAATGAAAATACAGGTAACAGATTCTTTTTGCTTCTTTTCATTGGATTGCCCTAATTTTGGGGGTATGGCATGGGGCTGTTCACTCCATAATATTAGTGCAGTTGATACAGTGGAAATTGGCCACAGTTTTGCAAGATGACCTAAGAATGGCACAAAAGTCAGTTAGGACATTTTTGACCGGAGCCCTTCAATTGTAACGGCTGCTACTTGCACTATAGCAGAGTCCCCAACAACTAAAGTGCTTCGAATCTTTTGATGTCATTGAATAAAGCCCCATATAAATAGCTCACATTATTATGTAAGTTATGGAACAAGGCTGGGGTGGGCGACATTCAAAATGGCTGGCTACAGCAAAGATTTTCCTGTCATTATGAATTTTACCGACCCCACCCTCATTTCATGACTTACTGGGGTTTGGGGGGGGGGAGGGGCTGGGAGGAATGTGGGAAAGGTCTATTGGATTTTTACCCAGGACTTCAGTACCGGTGGGGTGCTCTACCAAACTGGTAGGTGGTGATAATTATTACTGATGTGCATAGGGAAAGTGTCATCATTGGATTGAGCCTTCCATGTCATTATCTTTTTTTCTGTTGAAGGAAATGCATATCAACTTTCCCAGCTAATCAGAACACTGCTTGACCCAGAAAACATGGCACTGGGAGCAAATGTAAGTGGTTTTTGTATTTTTCTCTTTGTTCTATTCTATTATAATTATGATTATCATTCAGCTGAATGCTGAAAAAGCTGAAAAATACTTGTAAATAATAATCGTATGCTCATCTTTGTGCATAGAAAATGGAAAAGTCTGAATTCTTGAGTTTTTTCTACAAACACTCCATGCACGTTATGACAGCACCTCTTTTTGCCACAACCTGTGATGACAAGCCAAGCAAAGGTAATTCAATGTCTACATTTCACAGGCCTGGATATATTGGCACTGTATATTTTGTTTTTGCCTGGAACTGCCGATGTCCCTCATGACCTTAATATCATCCTGATTTATGATGCAAGCTTTCATAGCAAAATGGAAGAGTTCAATATAGTAAGGATTAGTCTCTGGCCTTGAAACAACAAGAAGTGAATGAGATCATGCCAATACGAATGAGTACCAACCTCTGGTATAAAGATCTGGGCCCAGTTGTTCAAAGCCCGATTAAGCTAACCCTGGGTTAGAGTGAACTTTGATTCCAGTTTATTTACCAATCAACAAAAATTTTCCCGAAAAAAATTTTGCTTGTCACTTGTAACTTACACTTTTCTTCCGCTTTAGTCTAAAACCACCTTTTGAAAGTGTTTTATGAGTGCGAAATTAAAACGTCGGTTAATTTTTAATTGAGGGTTAACGTTGATCGGCTTTTGAACAACCAGGCACGGTGGTTTTTCTTAGCAATCGAACATGTGGTTTTGACCCGGAAGGTTATTGTTGTCTGTAGCTCAGTATTTTTAATTGTGTTTGTTCCACTTGTGAACCCCCATGTTCACCACTTGTGGACCCATGTTCACCACTTGTGAACCCATGTTCACCACTTAACAAATGAGGCTCTTTATAGTGGAAATGCAAGTCTCGAGCTGACATAACTTTTGTATATGCGCAATTAGAATGAAATGCTGCTTTATTATTATTTGGTTGAAAAAGCCCATAATGCTCGAGAAATTTTTACAACATTATGATTGAGCATTTAAAGGAACAGTGTCATGGGAGATATGATTTTTTGATAAAAATTCACTAAATGTAAACTTTAGCATTCGACTAGTTTCTAAATAACTAATTTAGAGAAATAAAGGGAATCTAGAACAAAAGAATGAGCTTAAATTATGTTACAAGCGATTTTTGCGAGTTACAAGAGGACACCTGAAAAGGTCCGTCTGACGTTTTCAAGTTGAAGCCCATTTTTCTCTTGCTTATATGCTGCTCAAAGCGTCTATAAACGGTTTGTTTGCTTTACAATAGCCTTTAAAAGGAATTTTGGCCATTATCTTGCTGGTACTGTAAAACCGAAGTGTCCTTTGGATTTTCAAGAAATGCTTTAAATTGCGTGATATTTTTACTGACCCTCCTAGATTAGCTGTAAAGCTATTTGCGGGTTAGACCTATATGCATGTGGTTTTGTAGTAAATAGATTGTTGTTGATGATGGTATTTTCCCCTTAAAGCATCATTGAAAGAGCTGTAATATCATGTTTATTTTGCAGATGACTATGTCAACAACGTGACACTTGGACACATTCTTGAACTGTTGACATTCTGTGCAGAGCACCATACGTATCACATAAAAAACTATGTCATTAGTAAGGACCTTCTCAGAAGGGTGCTGGTTCTAATGAAATCGCGCCACAAGTTCTTGGTTTTAAGTAAGTTCATCATTATTTTTGAAGGGCAACTTTTGTGTTGTCAATGGGAATTATAAAACACTAAAGCCCCATCCATACTAATACATTTTTTAAAGTAGCCGTTTTTGTCTTGGCAAAAATGAAGCAAAATATTTTAATCTACACTAGGGTTCTCATATCGTATCCACACTAAAACGGTTGAGAACCGTGTAAAGAATGGTGCACTGGATTGCGCATTTGTCAAAAAGTCTATTTCGAAAGTCTTCCATGCCTTCATATCACTTTTTTGTTTTAATTTTTGTATTTCCTGAAACGTATCTATGTTTTCTTTGTTTTGACTATCTTCTGCCGCCTTTTGCGACTCCATTTCCGACATTGTCAAAAGTTACGAACTTTGTAAGTCCGCTCTATACACAACTTTGTATTGTTGCGCGGGAAACGGGCAATCCCGAGCGGGCAAGATCGGCCCGTCTTGCCCGCTCGCGTGGCCAATCAGAGCACAGAATTCGCTTCATCTTGCCCGCTCGCTGAGGCTGCCATATAATAAAGCACGTTATTGGCCGTGGATTGGGTTTGGATTTGGGACATGGATAAAAAAACAAATTTTTGTTCATAGGATCTTTTCACTTGTCACGATGTGGGTGGGTGTGATTGCCTCAGGCATGAATAACCTAAATTTCAAGGCTAATTTTCCCTCTCTTGTCTGTTGTAGATTCACTTCGATTCCTGAGAAGAATAGTCGGGCTAAAGGATGAGTTTTACAATCGCTACATTGTCAAGGGGCAGTTGTTTGATCCAGTTATTTCTGCCTTCAAGGAAAATGGACAGAGATACAATCTTCTCAACTCTGCTATCGTGGAGCTGTTTGAATTTATCCGAGTGGTGAGTATTGGGAGTTGGACCCGACAAAATGTTATGTGACTTCCTTACATTCTACTGTTTGCTTGTCTGTATGAGTTGAATGAATTTAATACTCTTATTTTGTTCTAGGAGGACGTAAAGAGTCTGTGTTCTCACGTGTGTGCGAAGTATACACCTTTTTTTAAGGAAGTCACGTATGTGAGTACGTTTAAAGGCCTTTTGCAGAGGGACGACCAAGAACAGGACAGGAGGCAGCAGAATAACAGAATTCTTGACAGGTAAGATTAAAAATCACTTGAGATTCTCTTACAGTATTCTCTGTTTGTTTAGCACGTTGTTCTCGCCTCCGTGTGCCTTTATGCAGTTGCAATGTCAGCGGGAAGGTTGGAATTAAAAGAAGGCAAATCCGGAGACTCGAAAGCTTTCCAGTGGCATCATAACACCATATGCACACAGCTAAATGCTGCCATTGCATTTTCTGCCGCTTACAGCGTGCATCATCAGTACTCTCAATAAGATTGTACTGCATGCTTACTCATACTGAATTTGATATTGTGGATTTGCTTTCGCTGTTGTGTCGTACATATTCATCCTCAGTTAATAGTCCTTGATATTTTCTGAGCGTTCCACATGAGTTTTATAGAAAGGTTGCCCCCTGGGGATTTAACCGCGACCAGTTGGCTCAATGAGAGTGGACTGGACTTTCATGCGGGAGGTCGTGGTTCGAATCCCGACCGGACCAACACTCAGGGCCTTTAAATAACTGAGGAGAAAGTGCTGCCTTTGTAATTACATCTGCATATGGTTTTACTTTCTAGTCTTCTCGGATAAGGACGATAAGCCGGAGGTCCCGTCTCACAGCCCGTGTTCATTATTTCTGTGGGACGTTAAAGAACCCACACACTATTCGCGCTGAGTAGGGCAAGCTGTACCCGGTGTTGTGGTCTGACCTCATGGACACACTATCAATTGGGGCTAAAAAGCTCTGTTATGTGGCCCCCACCACCTTAATTGGTGGTGAAACTCCAATAAACTCTAAACTCTAAACTCTAAATCGGTTTGACCTTAGCTAATCCAGGGACCTGGACATACTAGTCGGCCCACGTTTGTTATGTTTCATCTCATTTTGCTTTCTTGTCATTCTGTGTGCTTGCGACACGAGTTGATCTGAGTTGAGACCAATTAAACCAATGTCCTTGTGATATGGATGGACTCCTGTTTACTCTATAGATCGTTTTCACATGCCGTCATGGCGGCCATATTGGTGTACCTAAAAAAAGAAACGGCGGCCATTTTGGTGTCCCAAAACAATCCTCGGGGAATTGAACTTCATTTTAATGCAAATATGTCCTTTTGTTTCAGTAAAGCAATATGGCCGCTGGTCGCGTAAGTGAAAACGATCTATACATTTTCTGAAGTCTGTTGCTTGATTAATAAAATTATCTTGTTGGGTCAGGTGTCCGGCTTTGTCAGGTTTCTTGAACTGAGCCCTGTCTCTTATCTGGAACACTGCACTCTGGTGAAAGGCTAATGCTCCAAACCTTGTCGTTTGATACCCCCCACATCTGCCATGGTATCAATGTTCCAACTCATCGGCAAGATGAGTTGGGGTTAGGACACAACAAGGTGACAAACATGGTAACCTTACCACAGTCCACCACTTTCACCTGTCACACGGACGAGGCCGTCAGTGGGATAATAACCAATCCTTAATTACCAACGGGAGAGTTGGGCGGGAGCAAAACTGACGAGTTGAAATGAGTGAGTGACCACACTAGATTAGATCTGCAACGTTGAGCGTGTGAGCCCCTGCACAACAAGAGGGGAGCCCCCACAGCCCTAGCCTGTACCATTGCTGGCCAGCAATGCCTCGATTTTAACTTTGCCTAAATTGCATTTAGCCACATTGATTTATTGAATGGATTTTTCACTCACTAACTTCTTGCTAACATCTGTTTGTGTTAGCAGTAGAGGTGGCCTCAATCATGGCATCATTCACGTCAACAGCCGGTTCAGGCGAGATGTGCGAGCACTGGAGGAGGAAGAAGAGAACTGGTTTGACCAGGAGGATGAGAATGGCGAAGATACCGTCATGATTGAGCAGAACGACCTGCTGAATGATGATTCTGTGTTCAAGAACCGAAAAAGCTTTGTCAGTGAGAAACCGCCTACATCACTCGTTAACAGCAAACGCGTAAGTGTCTAAACAAAAAAAATTGTGACAAGTTAATTTGAATACTAGTTTTGCCCAGGGTCGAATTGCTAAACCGGGATAAATTAATTCCAAATAGTACCAAGATACCCTTCAAGTCATTATCAGTTCTAACCCAAGATAAGTGATAAATCCCTCACAAAAATGTGTATTCAGTGCCTTTGAGGTAGTGTTGGCTTTTTTTCGAGGTTGAGGGAAAGTCAGGGAGTCCCATATCAAGGCAGGCAAATTCCAGTTTCTTCTGAAGAGTGCTATTCGATTATGTGAAGGTTTTTGTTGACAACAAAAGTCGTATCCAGGGCTTGAAATTAACGCTCGCTGTTGTTGGCCGCGCGGGGATTGGCTAGCGCAGGGCTTGGACTCCCCGGAGCAAAATGCGAGTCTTTTTTACAATCTCCGAGTGAACAAAATGTCCACTAGCAAACGTTTGCAAGTTAGAATCATCCATGTCGCCAAAAAAAAAACAGAATTTGCTAGTGGTTTTACCCGTTTGCTGGTAGGAAAAAATCCCACCAGCAGAACATTGCTAGTGGGCTGAAAAATTAACTTCGAGACCTGGTATCAGGTAAAAACTGTATGTGACTTCTTGGCTGGCCCTACGTGCCTAATGATTTGTCTTAAATGACTAGTGAAAGATGGTCTGTGATCAGTGCAGTGTCACGAAATGGGCAGATAATCTTTTTGTGGTTCAGTGCTACTCGTGGAGAGTAGCCACTATATTGGCACTTCGTAAGAGTGAGTGTAAGTAGTCCTAATCCTCGGATAGTGTTCGGAATCTCACGGTCGGGCTTCGATCGACACCGATGCTTGTTCTTTGCGAACCGTATTCGTTGGTAACTTAGATCTTGGATGTTTGTTATTCTGAGAGATTGTACATGTTCTCGTTCAAATAATGGAAGAAATTATGTCCAGTTTTCATTCTACCTTTCAGTAGTAGCCACATGTAGTCGTTGACTACCAGTTTTTTTTTAGTATGTTGGAGTAATGACCATGAATTGTTGTACTGGTTCATTTGTATGGTAGTTGGTATCATAAACTGTTTCCCGCTTTTCTCCGCAGCCTTTGATTGGACTTGTGGATTACCCTGACGACGAAGATGAAGATGACCATGAGGATGATGACTCATCAACCAGCCCAGCAAAAAGAGTGCGGCTCAATACCTCCTAGCATTGGCTATCCAGGGTACGGCGCCGAAGCTCTGCTTCAGCTGCACACCTCAACATCTGACGTAACATCCTGAAACACCAAGAGCATGACATTCCATCAGACGTAATCTCAAAGGGATTCTTTCGTGTCTGGCGGACAGTACGGTTTTCATACATCTCCTGCTGTGTTTGGATTGGCACGGCATCTGCTTCCACTGATGATTTACATGGGAGTTGCTGCTTTTACATAATGTCATCAACCTACAAGTTTTGTGTAACATTCACCACGCACCAGCCTGCGTGATATTTGTCACTAAGGAAGCTGTGTGACAATTCAGGCATTCATCACGCATAACTCCCATCCAAATGATTCGTAGATCGAACAAAGTTCTGCCAAACCTGCGATTTGCGCATTAAGCTGTTGTACTAACTAATGAGAACCATTGAGTTGATAATCTGTACCCGTTGTAAGATGCTTTTAAAATTTCTTTTCAGTTCGTTTTTAATGGGTTCCCCTTTGCCAAAGCTATCCTTCATAATGAAGGAAGGCATACGGGGTATTAGAGGCTGGCCTCTTTTGGGATGTGAAACGTCCTTTGGCCAATCCATACACTGCAGTAATTTGAAAGGGTTTCAAAGACAGATAACTAGGAATGGAACCGTATGTGTGGATCTTCTGTAGCAGCTTCCAGAAAGTTTGTTTCTTGTTGAATAACATCCAGATGAAGACTGAGGATCAAACTGTCCCTAGACAGCTAATTCCAACATAGAACGAGTGTGCATTTTTAGAACTAAATTATTCAAAATGTACCCACCGTGCAAGGGCTTCTGGTGAGAAACGTTGGTCAACCCGTCTTGGAACTGTTTTTAAAGTAAGCAAGGAGTGAGCCCCATTCAATATTTCGTTTTTATCTCGGTTTGTGTACAGAGATTTTTTGTAAAGACTGAAATTCAGGGTGTCATTATCAGACATGATAACTACTATTAGTTAATTTAGAAATTGCTACTGCTGCCTTCGTCGGTTACCAATTGATTTACCTTCCGTTGTGTGACATGCATTACTCACAAGCGGCTTTGTCACGCGATACTTCCAAGTTACGCGTGACAAAGCGCCGCGCCCGAAACACGCCACGTGATATGTTGATAAGCGAGGGGGTCGCAGTACCATTGCATAAAATTTCCTTGATTTTTTTTTCCGTTGAGGGAAGTGTGTTCTAAGCCCGTGTAGATTCAATTTTGTTTTTACAGAAACTTGCCATGCGTTTTAATTTTTGGTTTATTTGAAATTGCTTTTTGTATGTTTTTGTCTACCGTTTTGGTTTAGCTAAAAAAATCTCTGCACACCTTTTTAAAATTCAATCTTCGGGTAAGGCATGGAAATGCAAGGGTTGAAAATAAACGTCATTTAATTTTGCTACAAGCGAAGAAGAATGTAAGCTGGTGAGAGAACAGGCTATAGATTGTGTTCTTGAACGACAAGCTTTTGGTACGAGACTAATCAGCAATTTTTACTCGAAAGAGCACCGCAGCGTTTAGTTACTGTTAAGTTTTTCGACTCGTCAATACGGCGCATTATGTAGGAGGTGCTTTCATTTGAAATAGCGCGGCTTCAATTGACTGTTGTAACACCAAATCCAAAGTAATAGGCCATTTCCGAGTTGACGTCGGCCTCTTTTTCAAAGCGAGTCTAAGTGCGAAAGTTTTGTGATGGTAATCAGTTTTACTTTGCATATGAAGAAAAACTCATTTTAATAAGAAAGAGTTCGCACTTAGACTCACTTTGAAAAAGAGGCTGAAGTCAACTCGGAAATGGCCTATTACAGTCAATCACGTTCTCAAGCGAATACACCCAACAGCCAATCACAGATCGAAGTAATTCACGACTTAGTTTTACTACCCAATCACAACGCAAAGCAAGTCAAGGCAGCCGGCGCGAAGCGCGGGAAAACTGGAGTAACTGAATGGCGATTTTGGTTTTAGTTGCATCGGATAACCTTCGACAGTCAACTGAAAACCGCTCTAAGAAGTTGCGTTCAGTTGGATTCTTACTTTAGCTCTTCGAGTAAGGGCCGCGGCAGAAGCTATGAGCGCGGTGCTCTTTGGGGTAAATACGGTGCTTAGATGGATCTTGTCAGGTTTGTTGACTGGTCTCGCATACTTGAACGCGGGAAACAATCAAAGTCAAGACCATCGTTAAATGAGTTTGCAGTTAGCTCTCTTCCGTTAAAATATCGTTCTCTCGGGTCACTAACCTATACTCAGTCCAGGCATGTTGAACGCACTGATTTTGACTGCGTGACTGCGCTCACATTTCAGTGTAGCCATCCCGGAGTGTTAATTCAGTAAATTATTTAACACCACGACCGAATCCGTATCATTTGTGTCTAGTAATTTCTTCCATTCAGTTAGCCTGATTGTCGCTCGTAGCCACACACTCTCTCTTCCCTGTCTGATGTATTGTTCCTTACGTCATCGCAGCTATTGTTCAAGTAACTGTCGAAAGTGATTACCACATTGCCATTGCAACGATTTGTGATTGGCTTAAAAATCTCGCGCCAGTTTATCAACCAATGAGAAGGAAAACCAAAACCAATCGCGACTTGCTCGCGCGGTTTTTTTCCCGCGCTTTGAGCAAGTTACAGGGAATTGCTATGAATTTTGATTGGCTCGCTGCGTTGTTTGTACCTGCTGTGATTGGTCGGAGTAATTACTTTGGTATTGGTTTTACGACACTCAAATTAGAGCGGTTTTCGATCGAGTGTTGAAAAACCAAAACCAAAGAAATCACTCCAACCAATCACAGCAGGTGCAAACAGCCCAATGAGCCAATCATAATTCGTAGCGATTAAATGTAACTTGTTCAAAGTGCGGGAAAAATCGGGCGTGCAAGTCGCGATTAGTCTTGCTTTATCTTCTCATTGGTTGATAAACTGGCGCGAGATTCTTAAGCCAATCACTAAGCGTAGCAATCGCAATCGCGTAATTTCTTTCGACGGTCATTTGAAAACCGCTCTAAAAGCGCTCTGTCATAAGCCAATGATATTTCTCGTAAGAACTAGGCCGGGAAGAATCTGATCTGGTCAAAGGCTTAATGTGCGGTACACTATTCAAAACCGTCCATCGTATTGTCGTTTTCAGTCGTTCTCAATTGAATTTGAAAAGTGGGCTGTCGAAATTTGCCACATTTTTCGCCATCTTGAACTTTCGCAAATCACATGCCATTCATTTTCCACTTTGGGATAGTATAACACGGACTAAGATTGATGGAATTCAGCATTGGGCAATGTTGTGAGGAACTAGATTTCAAACAAGGTATATCAAACTGTGAAGGGAGAGAGAGAGTGTGGGCGTGAGCGACCTGGACCGTCTGAGAAAGTACCCTTTAGTTGTAATTGACCGTCTCGCCTATTCTCTTCCTCAGACCCCCCCGACCTTCTTAGCCGCTATAGGCTGGGCACGAGGGCAAGTACAGGATTACAGAAGTCCTAGCCTAAGTACCCTACCTTTCGCCACGCCTTCGCCTTTCACCAGAGAGGCTGACTAATTTAGAATGGCGAAAATCACCACCGAAAGGCTTAATCACATGACAAAATCCGAACCTTCTTTCTGTCGTCCTGTAATTCTAGAAGAGTCAACATTTACAACATTTGTGTTACGAATTATCGTTTCAGACAGCTTTTCTCAGTTTCCCAGGCGCAGGATAATGTACAGTTAACCACCACGGTATACATACTTAGCCTCACGGATGATTCTGAAATTACTGTTGCAGTTCATCCGACTTTTGAATGGGCAATTTACAAATGCAAGCTGTGATCCGGATAGATTTCGCATTTTGTTTGGTGTTCATTTTGCCGGTTGAGTTTGTTGATAATTCGTGTTTTGACTGCGGATCATTTAATCGAGAGCTCTATCGAAACCTTTCCTAAACAGTGGAGAGAAACGACAATTAGCTACTTAGTTCCCCCGACCTCTCGCTTAGCAGGTATGGGCTGGCGGGAGAGCCATACCGTTTTTGAAATAACGAGAATCTAATAAAGCGCAAAAAATGCTGTGATTCTGGAAAAGTTTCTTAACTCTATCCAATTTTCCCGACAGGGGAACAGCTGATACAGGCCTACGAATTCGAGATTCCAAAAAATGAAATTTTGCTAAACTCATTCACGATAGAAGATAGTGAATATGTAACGTGTGTATCAGTATGAAATGATTTTGAAGGCAGAATGATGTTAGCAGTTGATCGAGTAACCAAAGTAATTGCAAAGAAGCTTAAAAAAACTTGCTTGCTTGACATGCTCGAACGCAGAACTCGTACCCCCGTTGTGATTGCGCTACCACTGAACTGAGCCATCACGCAAACTGAGAGCTGTCTTCTTATGAGTTCGTATTTTATCCCGTAAGAAGATGTATCAAACAAGAAAACAAGAATTAGTCACAGCTTGCTATTTGCAGCATTTCCCAGATTTGCAGCCAGCACAGAGAGTCGAAGAACTTGAGGCATCAAGGCAAAGTAGCGGCGAAGTCTCTTCGACAAGCATTGCACGATTTTGTGAATGTACAAATAAGATTAGTTAGTCTTGTTCGATTGGAAATCGAAAAGATCCGGATTTTAAGATCTAAATCCAGATTTCCCAATCGAAAGCACCCTAAACGTAGTTTAAAAGAAAGGGAACGCTCATGATCAACGGTCAGCGAGTCCTGCTCGGAAAGCGAAAGAATGGAAAGGAAAACAGAATTTTTGACTACATAAGTACAAAAAATATTTCTTCCTCAGATTTCCAGACAAAACGGAAATGGTTCATTTCCGTCGGCGCCAGCTTATGGGAAATCTGATTTGCAGCTGCGGAACTGATTTATCTCTTTTAAGCCCCGGCCAAAACGAGAGCGACAGTTGATGAGAATGGACGGGAGATGAAACTCTCGCTCTCGTTTGACCTGGAACTCTCGGCTACTCTCGTCGACTCTCGAGAACTCTCAACGAACTTGAGCCTCCTCAAATTTTCCGTGATGATTGGCAAGACTTTTGTCTCGTTTAGCCGAGCGTGAAAGTTTGATCAAAGGGTGTGCGTTAAACTCTCGTCCTCGTTTGGCCCAGCTCTCGGTCATTCTCATCGACTCCTTGCGCCCTCAAAGAGTTGACTGCACGCACAGTTTGGCAGCCCCCTCCCCCCCTTTCCTAACTGCGCAAAGGATCGTCTTTCTCCCTACCACCTCCCCCATGCTATACGGTTCCTTTTTCAAGACTATGATGCACACTGGGGTACCTTGTGCAAATTTGGGATTTAGCACGGCTGATCGACGAATTTTGAGAACTAGTCTGCGAACTTATTATAATCACTTGATGCTTGTAATGTAGTTCATATAGTCTCCTTATATCTACTGGCGAGAAAAGGAAAGAACGAAAGTTTTAAGTGAGTGTATCAGGAATTCTGCATTCAACGAAGCTGGCATTGCTCATTGATACCGTCAGGAGCCCATACCGTGTCATACAGAAACCTCGTGATGGGAGGAGGGCTGGGCGGGGTAACACATCGGGAAATCTCGGCCCGGTCCCGCGACCTTGAGTTCTTCATCTCGTTTCCCTTGCTTTCTTTATGTTATTACAGGCTGACTGGCTGGGCGAGCGAAAACTCCAGAATTACTCGAGTATGAAGATGGAGGATTAAAAAACATGAAATCACTGCAGCCACTGATTCAGAACGATGTTGTTGCCGATAGTCGCACATTCTGTTACCTTTTACGCAATCTTGTGATAAGAATGATTTTCTCACATACGGCATTGGGCCTTACTCACGGACTCTGCCTTGTTTATCTCTCCATTTATGTTTGTAGTTGGGCACATACGATTAACCCACGTTACCTATCACATGTGGTTTGTTTCTGGGCTAATGATTCATCACGCCCCATAACTTCTGTTCCGGATTCTTTTGGATGCAATTGTGTGTTGTGTAAAAATAGACAATTAAAGGCCTTGTGAAATTATCTGTAGCTTTGTGTTACCTTTCCAGATGACAGTATGTGCAGATGAACACGCAGCATCTTCGAATGTCGACTGGACAATTTAATTTCCTGACCGCTTCAGGAGTTTTAAGGAAATTGGTTGTTTCTCGCCGCAAGTTAATTTAATCAGGATAGGTGCTTCCCTTAATTATCTCTCGGCTTGAAGATAGGGAAAAAGTGCTTGTGTGTGAGTGTGTATGTGTGTGTGTGGATACTTTGCAGAATATTAAAATATCCTCTGACTCCGTTGATCAGAATATTTGATTCTCAAATATCCGTTGTTATATTCAGTTCTGCCAAATCAGTTCTACCAAAAGAAAAGAGTGTGGCCCTTAAGACATAAAAAGTCTATTTTTCCACTCTAATCCAGTTGCCTCTGAAATGCAATCGACAAGTCAGCGTTTTATTAATATAATGTCGTTCCATTCCACAGTCCCTATCCTTTGATCCTATACAATCAATTTTTGCAATTAAGCATTATTACAATGCAACAAAACGACGTTTACTTAAAAGGCAGTAATTAAAATGTGCTTTGAATGATATACTTTCATTTCACTGAATTAAACAGAAAACTCTGAACAGACGCCAAATGCTGCGAATAAAGACCAAATAGGGAGGAGTTCGTTTTACTTCACCACTTCGGAATGCGATGACCTCTTGATTCATCTTCCTGAATTAGATAAAACAATGAGTAACCGTGGCTATTTTGAAACAAACAAAAACAAAGCAATCATATTGTTTTTGTTGGGTAGGGAGAAATCTACTTCTACACGAGGACGATATTTGAACACAATTTGTATCGCCTGCCAATCAAACGCAGACGAGCCCAATTAGGGTCAAAACTCCCGTGTAGGGTAGAGTAGGTAGCATCATTAAAAAAAAAATCAATCAATTATAAAAAAAAAATTCCACGTAGTTGACTACATTTAATGTCTACTTTAAATGATAATGAATACCTTTAATTTAGTCTTGTAGTTATCCTTGAAAAGGGGGAGGAAATTTGCCGGAAACACTGTCGCCAATCTATGCAAAGAAAGAAAACTGACATTACCCCTGAGGGAAAGATTCTGTGACTATTTAGTTTCTGGCGCGTTGACATAAAATTGAATGCGTCGTGAAAGACCAGAGAAATTTCTCCTGTGTTTGTCTTGAGGGATATATTTCAAAGTGTCTGCGTTTCATCAGGAGAGTTAACGATACCATTTGGAATTTCGAAAAGGGGGGGCTCTAGCTTCGCAAACTGATCCGTTGACAATCGGCTTGGCTTGCCTGAACATCCAATACAGTGACGAACGTTCACGGCCGGTGGATGGATGTGTTAGCATTTTTCCTTCAAGGATAGTTTCCCGTTTGAACGTTATTTAGGAGCATGGCTAATGCAGAGGGGTTTCTTCACAGTCCACTTGTTGTCTGGGTAAGACTTTCGGTTCAATCGTAACGCGTTGAGTTTTTTTTTCCTATGTGATCACTGTTCACAAACCGTGCTGTAGCACTCGCCTTGTCATCGCATGTTTCGAGATTTTCTCGCTGTTTTCTCGTTATTCTAGGCTAATAATACCTTCAAGACGAGTGCTTTGATTGAGTCCATCACCGATTTGGCGGATGGCGTCTTTCTTAATGAAATTATGACGGATATGTGAGTATTATTGTACATCGATGTTTTGTGTTCTCTTTTGCGCCAATTCACAACGCTGTAGGAGACAAACTTGTCAGTTCTTTTAAATACTCCCTTTATAATAGGTTTTGTTCTTTGTTAGATAACTTATTTCTACTCATAGATTTTCGTTCTTGCTCGCAGTGATCCGACTTACTTCACCTTAACTCGTATACATCAAAATGTTTGCGGAGACGTAAATTTGAGGATGCAAAACTTGGACACGCTTGTCAAACACTTGAAACTATATTACCAGGTAAGGAATGAAATGCAACGTTAGGGATTATTAGTTAATTTTGTACGGGAGCATTGAGCAAAAAAAGATCAAGCAACGTTAAGGATTCTTGCAGTGACTTTTTGTAAAGACGAGATCGATGTTATGATGTAATTTTCATCAAACAAATTGTCGAGTTGCATCGAGTTTTTCAGTCTGAAATCCCATCCTGGTTTGCCTGTTGTTAATATAAGACTTTTAAGCTCAATTTCTCGTCTTTCATGTCTCAACACAAGATCGTGGGTCAAGACCTTAAAGTACACAGCGAATACTTTAATCCAGGAGGTTAACTATATATTTTTGTAACAAAGTCCACGGAGGATATATTAACGGGAAGTATGCGGCAGAAAAGACGGAGATCTGAATCATGACCAAGGTTAATACTTAAATGCGTCGATTTACATGTAAGTTGTCGTGATCGCGTTCTTTCTTATCCGATGTCGTGGGGACAAATTGAGAAATGACTGCGTTGCTTTTTCTCTTTTTGTCACGAATGATTATTGCTTTTGTCCGCCTTTTGAAACCGTAATGGATAGTGTGCTTAAATGATTGAGTCACAATTAATACTCCAATCGACTTTTTAAAACCAAAATAACGCTCAACTCAAATTGTGAAAAATCTCCTGTTCTTGCTCCTTTGCTTTTCCTCTTTTACCTTTGATAATGAGAAATGATGGAAACAGGATATCTTTTGATTTTCGTGCGCTAATGACAGACGTGAAGGATTATAAGGAATGAATACAAAGGAATTCTTTACATGCCGCGTTGTCCTCACTTGCTATCGACCTTGTCATTTTCTAGTCGTAAGTTTTATTCACGCACCATGAAATCGACTAGAGTCTCTTTAAAGATCTTATCTACAAAACGAGACCAGAGATTAAAACGCTAGAATTGTTTTCTCTCGACGGCGTAAACACGGCAAGTATTTGCACGTGTAGACGTATATATACGTAAACGAAGGCTTAACTTAAGCATGGAGAGTGAAGCCTTACAGTAACACTTTAACGTTGTGATTTAAAAGAACTGCTCCTGGTTGTTTTTGGGTAACTTTCCTATTATTCTGTGTGTGATATTTGGTTACTGGAAACATTATCTGGAAAGCATTATGGGAGAATTTGTTCTCAAGTCATCGCCGGT
Source organism: Astreopora myriophthalma (assembly GCA_014634185.1). Classification (NCBI taxonomy): domain Eukaryota; kingdom Metazoa; phylum Cnidaria; class Anthozoa; order Scleractinia; family Acroporidae; genus Astreopora; species Astreopora myriophthalma. The sequence goes on from BLFK01000460.1 coordinate 525,540, forward strand.
GAATCATGCGGAAATTTTGTTTCACAAGGAAAATATTGGATACTGATTTTCGAAGTAGCTCTTTACTTGCCCATGTTTATATTTTATGTTGCTATTCTTTTTTTAGAAGAAGTGACAGCTGCGAGTCGGTACTGAGCTGAATTATAGTTAAAAGGAAAAAAAGAAAAGGAAAAGAACCCAAATGACCATAAACCAAAGTTAACAAGAATTTATCAATTTCAGATGAACGTAGATTGACTTAAAAAAAAAAAAACATTAAGATTAATATTAGGAAGCATTCAGTTGAGTTCAGTTTAAAGTAAATTTGCATATTTCTTGATGTGTTTGAAACAAGGACTTGTCAGTTAATTAAATAGTTAACCAATGGTGGAAGCTTTAAACTCCTCTAACGGACCAAAGTTTTGTCATCTTCAGTCTTGTTTCATAAACTGCTCATTTTGGAACTCATTCGGTATGAATTTAATATTTCATTCCCATTTTTCAAGATAAGAATATCACTATAAACTAGTTTATGGATTATTTATTATGAAAAACCAATTCTGCTGTGTAATATCAGCATGCATTAAATTTGGCTTCTTTTTCTGGTATATCATTAGGGTACACTGCTTTTTGACATGGTACACGTTATACCAAAGATATCTTTTCAGCAGAAATTTAAACCTTGACTGCCCTACTTATTGTCAAATCCATGCAGTTGTAAGGGTTACTTACTTTCTGCAATATTTTAATATTGCTTTATTTATTTATCTGCCCTTCAGCAGGATTTAAAATCATTAGGGGATTTATTTGCTCCAGCTGAGATTTCCCTTCTACGAAAAGTAAAACCTATGTAAGGGGACACTCTTGAGGCTTGCTTAATGTGTGTGCCAAGAATGGGTTCCCTAAGGTTTTTGTCTTGCAATTTTGTTGCGACAAAACTTGAATGTTGTGAGGCAAGTTGCAAGACAGGTGTTACACTGATTCTAAAGATAGTTTTTAAAGCTTTGCAACCTGTCTCCCTGTTGTTGATCACATGAGGTTAAAGCCGGGACATTTTCATCTGTCAAGTATCATTTTCAAAATTCTTAAGAAGATCAAAAGTAACAAAGCAGCAGGCCCTGATGGTATATCAAGTACAGTTATTTCTCTAACTGGCTGTGCAATTACTAATAGCGCTGTGCAATTATTAATGGCTTGGAAAATATCTTCGAGCGTAGTTTTCTTACAAGAAGTGTTCCCATTTCATGGAAAAGAGCAAAGGTTACCCCTATTTTCAAAAAGGGAGCCAGAACCGACATTGCCAACTATAGACCTATATCCTTGCTGTGCATTCCAAGTAAATTACTTGAACATCAGGTCTGTAGCATAATTGATGAGCACCTAAATAAGTCCTCTCTAAAAAGTTCTTCACAGCGGGGTTTTACAAAAGGACTATCATCAGAAGGCATGTTACTTTCAATGACAGATACCTGGAAGATGAACCTGGATAAAGGTATGATTGTGGGTGCAAGATTTGTTGACTTTAAGAAGGCCTTTGACAGCATCTCCCACAACATCTTGTCATTGAAACTCCAGGCTATTGGATTAAGTGGGAATCTTCACAAGTGGCTGATGGATTATTTAAAAGACAGGTTTCAATACACTGTGGTAAATGGCCACTCTTCTAATCTGGATGAAGTGAAATATGGTGTTCCCCAGGGATTCCTCCTAGGTCCAAGGCTTTATACTATCTATGTCAATGACCTCCCTGATGCTATTACATTTGGGGATGCGTTCATGTATGCAGATGATACCACATTATACTGTGTGGGGAAGAACTTTGATCAAGTCTGCTCGCAATGAAGTAACATTCTTGAGCAACTTCTGCTTTGGAGCTCAATGATTAATTTTTGTATTCACCCCATAAAGTCTGAAGTTATGATCATTAGCAAAACAGGCTTCACTGGTCCTGTCCCTCCAATCTACTTTGGAAATAATTTTATTAATGTTGTGAATCACACCACATGTTTGGGATTAGTCATTGATAATAGGCTTACATGGGCAATGCATGTAGACCATGTGAAGAAGTCTT